>CM033397.1:7778545-8278203 GCA_019426215.1 Buddleja alternifolia | reverse complement strand
ATGTCTTGGTCTGACTCTGTATCGCTTGGGCATTTCAGCTCGGATAGCTTCAGTCAGATTGTCTTCCAAGGTCATCATTGCTCATGTCTTTGGTGATTATGAGCTTGTTTTCTTTTTGTTGTCTCTTCTTGAAGGAAGTAAAATGATTGTCCCAGTCAGGTGGGTCAATACGATATCCCTTAGGCAGATTCGAAAAGCTTGGATAAAGTCAGTCATTTCTCTCTTCAGCTAAGATTCTTGGATCTGTAGGCTTGGAATGGACGTTCTTTGAAGAGGGATGTAAAAACTGTTCAAGCAGTGCTTCTTGTAGGTATTGGTAGATTTGGATATAAAAACGGCTCAGGAGGATCCCTTAGGTACTACTGGGCACTCCAGATGTACTTTGAGTAGTTATCCAAGGACAGACTAGCGCAGAAGTAGAAAAGCACTTGACGCTTAGGAGACGGAGGCTCTTCAGCTCTGAACTAGACGCTTTCTCTTTTCTCTTTTCTTCTTTTCCCCCTTATTGCCATCATCAGACTTAAGAAATGATCTGTGAGTAAACTGACATGATGAGCAAAATCTGAGACATAGAATCTGTGATGTCATCCAGACGCTTGTGGAAGCGTTCCTGCAGAGCGAGAAGCTTGGCGCGGGTAGCATCATTTAGAGAGGTCTCAAGGGTGTCAAGGCGCTTCTCAAGCTCTTCTTTCATGCAAGTTGGGTGCTTGAGTGGCATCATGCATTTCTTGAAAATCTTGCTGGCACTCCAAACAGCCGATTGAGCTGAACTACGCATATGAGCAATTTGGGCGCTCATTACGTGAGTTTCAATATTTGCCAGATCGTCTTTAATCCAATGGAGCGATTCTTCGTTCTGAGTAGCGTGGGCGCTAATATTTTCCAAGATGGATTGGAGCAAAGGACCAAAAGATTGACTCTCATCTGAAGGAACCGCTTGAGGAGCCGGTCGCTTGAACCTTGATGAGTGTTTGAGAGAGTCAAAAGAAACTTGATGGGCTGGATCAAAAACAGTACCTGAATGTCAAGAGACAGATCCTCATCACCATCAACATTAACAGATTCAGAAGCGTCAGGGATATCCTCTGGTAGAGACGCTTGAACGAGTTCTTCAGCAGACGCTGGAATACTTGTAACTGCAGACTTGAACGCTTCAGCTGATTTATCAGGCGCTTTCTCAAGCGTTGACTCTGGTTGACGAAAGTCATCGAATTGGAAGTTCCAGCGTGCTAGATCGGCATAAGAAGTGGATGCAGAGTTCAGTGAGTCTGGTTCGGGAAATACAAGTACCGGAGATGTATGTGCGAAGGGGACTGTCAATAGCCCTGATGTGCATTGGACCAATGATATCACGCACATGATTTGGGAAGACTTTGGACGGGCTTGAGCGATGGAGAAGAGTGAATCTGGACGGTATTGTCTGGAAAATCCAATCAAGCAGTCAGAGGGAAGAGACATAGGACGCTGATGTGCAGGTACACAATCAGCATAGTACTCTTCAAGATATGGATAAAGTGCTTGAGCCAGCTCTTGATTCCTTTCAAGCAGGAGCGACGAAACTCATAGTGATCAAGTACCTCGTTGCGGATTGAAAGGAGCAGTGGATATCCTTTGAATGGACTGATTACTGAGCGTTCCAAGATCTAAGATTGGCAGTGAAGATCTTATCGAATAGAGATACAGGAGTCAAAATCTTCACCATCAGATTGAAGTTTTCTTCACAGTGGCTTGGGGAAAAATTCAAGCATATACACCAGATGTACCACTGGAAGAGGTTTGAGCGTTGAACAGAAGAGGAGTGGTGGAAAATCTGTGAAGCTCTTGACGCAGACACTGTTCGATTTGATGTCTAACAATTGGGAGCTTGAGGACAGGTCCGACTCTTTGTTGACGCTGCTTGAGGCAATACTTGGCGAACTGACGCTTTTTGTCATGCATGCCTATGCCGAAAAGATGGGGAGCTTGGACTAGCTCTGAGAAGGTATATTTGTGTCCCACATACGCTCAACCCAGTTAACTTCATTTATGCAGAAGTCTGTGCCAGCAGTCACCATAGCGCGAATGCCTTCAAGATGAATATCTCTGATAGCTTCAAAACGATATCTATCAGGCTGATAGTTAGCATTCCAGACGCTGTCAAAATAGGCATCAGCTTCAGTCTGAAGCAAGTCTGTCAACGATTCGAGACGCTCACCGGCATGAGCCCTTATTCTTCCACAGACGAAGTGGACGGACTGATGCAAGATTTTTCAGGGCTATGAGCAGTCTGAGGGAATGTGTGTAGCCTTCTCTGTTCAAGACTGACTCTGAAGGATTGAGAAAGCTAGGACGCAGAGGCTCATACATACGAATGTTGTAATCCCTTAGGGCGAACCTGGTTGGCTTGCTGTGCCCATAATCCAGATAGTATGCTAAGTCCATGTCACATCTAGGAGTTCGGCCTCCTTGTCTGCCTTGTATGATGACTTGATTTGACTGTCAAAATCAATCAGTCGAGCAACATCATTCTCTGGAGCAATATCTTTTCTTCGTTGTATCCTGCAGGAATGAAATCTTCTTTGAGCGCTGGGGGCATATAATTGATTGAATGATCAATCGTCGTCAGCGGTCGAGTTGGAGAAAGTGTCTAGGCGCTGGAACGTCTTCAGCATTGCTCTGACCTTCTGAGCGTGCCTCTGTTATAGCCTGAACAGGAGATGAAGTCTGAACCTCTGTAGCAGCAGGTTCCTCAGCTTCAATTGCAGCAACTTCTGCGGCAACATCTTTAGCGATATAACGACTTCGGTCAAGTCAACATCCAGGATGATATCAGTTGACGCTTCAGCAGCAGCTGGAACATAGCTGAAAGAGAGGAACTATCCTCTATAAGAGCAGGATCTTTACAGATGTAGGAAAAGAGATGCTGTGGGAAGAAAAAAACTTACCCTGAGAACTTGTCTCAACAGCAATACTTTGAGCGCTTGGCTCAACAGTAACTTGAGCGCTTGGTTCATCAGTCTCAGGCTCTTCAGGAACGGGAGCAGCTCGACTCTTGCTAGTCCTGGAACGCTTGAAGATTTTCTTCACGTTGACTCCTTCAACGAGTTTAGGCGGTGGAGCGGGGGGATCAGCAGCTGGTTCTTCAAAGTCTATTTGTTTAATGATCCCTTCCAGCTTCTGTCTTTTGAGAGGTAACTTGTCCTCTGCATCCTCATCGGTTTCCTCATCAACCTTTTGAGAGGAGGCGGCAAATTTAACTTTGTGTTTTCTGGGAGCCCTCTTATTGGTTGCAGCCGGATGCTTCACAGCTTCTTCTGGCATTGGACGCTCTGCTTCTTTATCGGACGCTTGACGTACTTCCAGACGCTCAGATAGTGGTTTGGCAGCACCACCAAGGGAGGATTGAAGAGATTGTTCAAAATCCTTTTTCCCAGCAACTTGGTTTATTCAACGGAAGACCAGAAAATATACACACTGTGATTTGTATAAAAGGTCACTCAGGACAAGCCCATACGGTTTATTCGAGCCGCTTAAACAGTCCCGAAATCTTCCAAAAACGTACTCACTCCAGTTGATTTTGATGTTCAAGAGTATGGCAGTCATCATCTGGAATTGTACTGGGTTCAACTTATTAAAGGTTCCCAGCATTCTATGATCTTGCTGTAGAATCAGCCAATAGCCGATATTTGGACACCAGGTCTTTCTTTCGAAATATTGAGTGTAGGTTACATCGTCGTACGCACTCATGGTTGTCCATGCTTCCTTGATCTGTTTTAAGGTAATAGAATCCAGTGCCTCACCCTCATTGGGAGTTTGAAGTTCTCGGCAATGGAGGCAGCAGTCAGAGTGAATTCCTTGGGAGACTGCTTCGAGGATAGAGGAATTAGACAAGAGATAGACTTCTTGTCCTCTGAAAGTTTGGCAGTCCTCCAGAAGGTATCCACTTCAGTTCGAAACAGATACGAGTATTAAGTCAAGAATGACTTGAGCCCAGCTTTGACGACCATATCCATCATATCTGTTAGATTGATCTGAGGTTGCTCATACAAAAATTTCCAGTCGAGAACAAGGCCTTCAGTAACCTTGATGGTAGCTTCGGAAGAAGTAGACGAGGATTTCTTTGGTGCCATTTTTAGTGAAAGAGATGAACTGAGATTTGCTTTTGCTTTTGAGAGAGAGAAAGTACATTTGCAGAGATTTTTGAGTATGAGTAAATGAATTTTCTGCAAATTGTGTTTTAAATGACAGAGGTTAATTTTTGAAACTTGTGTTCTCTTATCTCTGTAGGATTGACACACGTGTAAAGAGTTTTAATCTCAGCCATGAATTCATTAACCGCAGACGCAATTTTTGTGTAACAGAGAGAAGTTACATTTGGTAATTCTCATATAAAGATTTGACATCCGAGTTAAAGTTTTAAAAACGTTTGGCATTTTCAGAGTGTAACGCACGCGCCCGTTTGTACACTGACACGTACACAAACACGTGCTATCTCTGAACCGTCATTTTGAAAAGTTTTTTTTTTAATTACCCGCCAGTTTGATGTGATAGAAGTGTGTGGATAGAGTACACCATAGACTTTTGAGTCTATCCACTACTTCAAGGAGCGTGTAAAAAGTTTTATGCATGAATTTTTAAATCATTTTTATTAAGTGTTGAATGGAATAGTTTCAACGCTTAATACCACTTATTGGAGACAATATGGAGCTTAAAGCTAAATTCCTTTTATGGTTTAGCGTCCAACATATTACACAAAAGAATACTGAGCGTTGATGATCATGCATATGAAAGTTTTTGATCATTGACGCTTAGTTAGTTCAAGTATAGTTTTAAGGTTCCCATAAATTTGATAACTTGTACCATTTGTTTTGTTTGCAAGAAAACTTTTAGACATAAACCAAGTGGATTCCCCCTAAATTGTATGTCTAATAAAGTATGATGTTTGATGATTAGGCGTTTAAATCAATCATACCTAGTTCACTTTCTCAAGTGAGAAAGCGTTGTTCGTTGAGCGCTTTGGTGAAGATATCTGTCAATTGTTTGTCAATTCCAATAAAATGCATGGAGATATCTTTCTTTTGAACATGGTCACGAAGGAAATGGTATCTAATGTCAATGTGTTTGGTTCTTGAATGAAGAACAGGGTTTGAGTCATGGCTAGAGCGCTTTAGTTATCACAAAGAATGGGGGTTGGACCTAGGATGTTCCATAATCTCTAAGTTGGCCTCATCCATAAAACTTGTGCACAAACAACTTCCTGCAGCTACATACTCAGCTTCGGCTGTGGAGGTAGCTATGGATTGTTGTTTCTTGCTATGCTATGAAAAAACCTATCACCTAGAATTGACAAGTACCACTAGTACTTTTACGATCTATTTTGCAACTTACAAAATCTGCATCTGAGTAAACCGATTAGTTCAAAAGAAGAATCCCTAGGATACCATAAGCCCACATTTTGTGTGCCTTTTAGGTATTTAAGGATTCTTGGCAGCAATCAAGTGTGACTCTTTAGGATCAGTGAAAGTGCACACGTGCATACCAAAACATGATATCAGGTCTACTTGCATAGTAAGATAAAGAAGTGATAATGATACCTCTATAATTAGTGATATCAACGTTCTTTCCACTTTCATCTTTATCTAACTTAAGCGTTTGGCTGATTGGAATTTTTGAATATGATGTATTTTCCATACCAAATGTCGTAAATCATGTCTCTCATATATTTAGCTTGGTTAATAAATATTCCATTAGGGAGTGTTTAACTTGTAATCCTAAGAAGAAAGTTAACTCACCCATCATGCTCATTTCAAATTGTTTTTGCATCATTTTCGAAACTTTTCTCACACAGACGCTTGTTAGTAGAGCTAGATATGTATCATCAACATAAATTTGGACTAAGAGGATATCTTCGTTATTGGTAATTTAAATAAACGTCGTATCAACGCTGACTTTTGAAAAGCCTTTACCAATAAGAAAGATAGAGAGAGTGTCATACCATGCTAGGGGTGCTTGCTTAAGCCCCTAAAGTGCTTTTCTAGCTTGTACACCATACCCTACCTGGTAGTTGAAGAATCCCGGTGGTTGCTCCACATATACTTCTTCTTGGAGTTTACCATTCAGGAAGGCACTCTTCACGTCCATTTGATATACTGTAAACTTGTTAAACGCTGCATACGCTAGAAACATGCGGATTGCTTCAAGGCGGGCGACAGGAGCGTATGTCTCATCAAAGTCAATGCCCTCTTCTTGGCAATATCCTTGAGCTACGAGTCTGGCCTTGTTTCTTATTACAATGCCATTCTTATCCATCTTGTTTCTATAAACCCATCTAGTTCCAATGACTCCTTGGTGAGTTGGTCTTGGTACTAGTGTACAAACCTTACTACGCTCAAATTGATTAAGTTCTTCTTGCATGGCTTCAATCCAACTTGGATCACTTAGCGCTTCATCCACTTTCTTAGGTTCCATCTGAGATAAAAAGCTTGCGAACATAGCCTCATTGAATGTATTCCATTTTCTGCACAAAACTTCTCAACAATCTTGTTAGAAAACTCAGTACCGTGATCACATCTTATTCTTGCAACTTTAATATCTTTCAATGTTTGAAGTTGTCGAATAAGCATTGTTAACTTGTCACATGTTTCATCTTTGGATGACAGAAATTCCAACCAATTAAATCGAGAGAAATCATCTACTATCACCAAAGTATACTTTTTACCGCTTACACTGGTTGTTTGAACAGGTCCAAACAGATCCATGTGAAGTAGTTCAAGTATTCTAGAGGTAAATAGATGAGGTTTTCTCTTGAACGATGACTTAACTTGTTTACCCATTTGACAAGCGTCACAAAGGCGATCCTTGTGAAATGGTCCGTTTGGTAATCCCTCTACAAGATTTTGACTTATAAGGTGAGAGATTGTTTTAAAGTTGAGGTGGTTCATTTTTCTATGCCATACCCAACCCTTTTTAGATTCTTTTTTAGCAACAAAGCATGTTGGGTTGTTATCAAGTGTTGAACACCTGTCTACCAAATATACGTTATTAGTTCTTTTTCCTTTCAATTTAGTAGACTTAGTCTTAGCGTCGTTTATATAGCAGCAGTCACTTGAGAATTTGACTTCAAAGCCTTTATCACAGAATTGACTTATGCTTAATAAATTGTGCTTCAGACCCTCAACAAAATAAACATCAGTTATCATGATGTTCCCTCTATGCACAGTACCTATACCTTTGGTTTTACCTTTGAAGTTGTCACCAAATACAACCTGAGGACCATTGCCAGCTCGATAGTTGATCAGAAGATCCTTGGAACCAGTCATGTGCCTTGACGATCCACTATCGAAGTACCAAACAGGTGTATCGACTCTAGCTCTGGGTACCTGCACTCAAGAAGGAAAGTTCTATTTCTGTTTAGGTACCCATTGTTGCTTGGGTCCTTTAACATTAGTAACATTGTCAGTTTGAATTAGAACTTTAGGAACCTATATTTGCCTAGTCTTCATTGTAGGAATATTGGCCTTTTTGGGTTTCACATTGTGATGTGTGTGCTTTTTGGATGTATAATAATATCCTTGATTATAATGACAATCATAATCATAGTCATAATCATAATCATAATCATCATAGTATCGATAATATGATCTTGACTGTCTTGGATATTGACGCTGATATTTCCTTGGCATTGGCTTGGGTTGCACTTTTGGTGCTGGACGCTTAGCGCTTGATTCACAGTTGTCAGTCTTATCTTTAGCTTTTTGAGCCTTTGGATAAACCCGTCTTTGTGAATCATTTGCCTTAGTTTTACCCTTGCCTGAGTTAGTTTTGACTTTCTCATTTGGCCTCTTACCATTGTCACTTGGTTCATTTTGAGTTTGACCTTGTGAACCTTTTTCAACAAAGATAACACCCTTTCCTTTGTTGTTTGTTGTAACATTAGATTGATTGGATTGTTTACCGAGTTTATCGAATCCTAAACCGGTCTTCTCACCAAATAATCTGGTTACTTCAGTCACATTATCCAGCTGTCTAGAGGCTTTTGATAATGATGAGATGAGTTGCTCTGATTTGGCAAGTCTAGCGATCAAATCAGCTTCTCTCTTGACTATTATATCAAGATCACATTTTAATTGAATAACTTCACTCTCAAGCGATTGGTTTTTCTCACTGCACTGTTGCTGAATTCGCAACTCTGGTCTGAGCGTTACATTATCTTTAGTGAGTGATGAAATAATAGTGAGATCATTTTAATATATTTTGGCAGCTTCTTGACATTCATTATAGTATTCTCTGACTTTGTCAAGTAATTCATCATAAGAAAGAGGAATTGATAATTCATTGATTACCTCAGGAGACGCTTCATCATCTCTGGCCATGAGGCATATGAGCGCTGAGTCATCTAATGGCTCATCATCATCACTACTTTCGTCTGATGATTCTAAATCTTTAGGTGCGGATGCTGGTTCTGATTCCGCTAGCAAACCTTGTTGCCGAAGGTTGCTCCTGAATTGGTTTCTATCCAAGTAATCCTGCCTTGAGGGCTTGGATACGTTTGGATAAGGGCAATTTACCTGGTAGTGCCCTGTGGCAGTGCCCTGGTTTCCTGTAATTATAAAAAAGATTAGTTTTCATCTTTTGTTCAGTTGATAACCTTGTAGTGTGTGGCTTTGAGACCGCGGGTGCTGAGAGATTTTGAGTAGACGCTTGATATTGAACAGGCGCTTGGGGTGAAGGAGTAGAATAGTGAGGCGCTTGGTACTGTTGTTGTACTGGAGTGGGCGCTTGATATGAACTTTGTCCTTGATTATTGAAACCTTTTCCTTTCTTTTCATATCTCAAGAACTTCCTGAATCTATTCAGCAAAGCCAACTCTTCTTCCTCATTGATATCTGAATTCTTTCCTTTATTACCCGATTTGCCCTTGATTGATGCAATAAGCGCTCCAGATTCAATCACTGGACTACTCACAATATCACTGGTAGAATTCAACTCGAACTCAAATGCTTTTAGTTCTGAAAAGGCGTCTTCTGGAGTTAGAAGATCCAGCATATTTGATTCTCTCATAGCGGTTGTCTTCATCAAGAATTTACTTGGTAAGCTTCTAAAGATTTTGACCACCATTTCTCGGTTCTGTAAATCCATTCCCAACGATGTAAGTTCTGTAACTAGAGCTGTAAATCTTATATCCAATTGCTCTAACGTTTCATTGGGTAGCATCTTAAATCCATTAAACTTTTCCTTGGCAATGGAAAGTTTGTTTTCTTTGATTTGGGCTGAGCCACCACAAATCGTAGCCAACTTATCCCATATTTTTAGTAGTTTTGCAAGATTTGATTTTGTTAAATAAGTTGTCATTATCACCAATAGCCGTATATAGAGCGTTACGTCCAACATTGTCCAAGTTAGCTCTTCGACGCTCATCTGGAGTCCATTCTTGTTTTGGTTTTTCAACGTAACCATCGGGAGTTTCTTCTGTGGCTCCAGGTGCTCTTGTCATAACTTTATATATTTTGATTGGCCCATCTGAAATGATATCGCACATGTCATCATCACATGAACAGAGATATGTAAATGCTTTGACTTTCCATGTGTCATAATTTGATTCGTTCAGCTTGGGAACTTTAGCAAATGCCATTTCTAAATTTTTAAAAAACAGCTAGATTTTTGAAAGAAAAAGATCTAAACAAGCAGTTATGCTTGAAAATTTTAAAATTTCAATTTTAACCGCTCTGATACCACTTGTTGGTCCCAAGTGGCATACGAAAGGGTCTAGAAAGGGGGGGGGGGGTTTGAATAGACCCTGAAGTCTTTTTCGACTCCAAAAAGGTTTCGGACGCTTGAAATGTGAACGCTTGACTGAGCGTTTACTTAGAAATATAGACGCTTAGGTTAAGCGTCTGATGAAGACTGTTTTTAGAGAGTTAACTTAGACTCCAAGATTTGAATACTTTAACCGAGTGGGTTTAAGCGTTCAGTTCTTTAATCAGTCTTAGCACAGTGGAATGATTTTTCTAGTCTTCTTTTGAAAGCTTTAGCGTCACCAGAAGTTTCTTAGTTGCTTGGCGTTTGATTGTATTTTACTTAATCAATTTATGCAATGATATGATATGAAAGAATTGACTGAAAAGTAAATAACACAATATTTGTAAGGTTCGTTGGGTTATGTAATCCCAACTACATCCTTCTTCTCCTTGAACACTTGGAGGCAATCCACTAAAGTGATTCTCAAAGAATCACACAGAATCTTCTACACAATAGGGAGAGATAGAAGTCGATGACTTGAGCTCCTTGATCACACAGATTTCTGCTCCAAATCACTTCAATCTCCTTGCTTCTTTCACCCAGAAATGATGCAAGTATCCAACTTCACACAGATCGCGAGGCTTGGATGGGTTTTTCTAAAACGGTTTGTTTGATTTTGATGAAGTTCAAACAACTTGGAAATATCTCAGTAGGAAAGTGGTTTCTTCAAAAATAATGTTTGAGATATTTGTTGACTGTCTCAGGATTGAAGAAAAGCAGAGGAAATGTTTTCTTGAATATTCTGGCTTTTCTGAGAGTTTAAGGAATGAGACTTCATTGCAACAGCAATTCGACTTGAAGATTAATTGTTCACGCTATTTGGCTTGTTGTTGAAGTCCTATTTATAGACATTCTTGGAGAAAGTGTCCGTTTGACACATGCACAGGCGCGTGTCTCTCACTTCCGCGAGTGAACAACTTTTGTCCTTTTTCCTGAAAATCTGGTGCTGCAGTTTGAGATAGTTGACAGTCCAATAGGGTGGCTTCTCCGTACGTCTGAAAGTGCTTATCACATTTAATGCTCTTATCAGCATTTAATGCATTTGAATTAAATACCCGTTGGTACTTAATGCCTTGAGAATACTTGCATTAAACTCCTTCTGGACTTAGAAATAAATTCAGGTGAAATTACTTCTGTCCCATAAGGAAACGCTTGATGTAGCTGGTCAATTGGACGCTTGGAGACTTTTATCTCCTTTCAGAAATCAGGCGCTTGAGTTTTCGAACTTTACTACTGATAAACTCACTCAGAAATTATCAGACGCTTAGCCTAAGACTACTTAGCCTAACAATCTAAAGTAAAATAAAACAAAGCCTAATAGGCCTATTACAAAACTAACGCTTCAAAACTTATAAAAATTTTCTACTAAAATCAAACTTACATATTTTGGGGTCTAACACAAAGTCCTAATTGTCATCATCAAAACATCTAACATGAATTTCCTAACAATTTCCCCCTTTTTGATAATGGCAATACTTACTCTTTTAGTTCAAGAGTTAGACAGCCAAAAGCAAAAGTTAGCTTGATTAGATAACGTTAGTTAAAGTTAGTTACGCTTCAACGAGATGTTTCAGCTGAAAAATGCATTTTATATATATCGAGAATTACATGCATTTTTTCAACTGAACAAGTGAAGAAATAAGAGACAAGAATATAGATAATGTAAAATCAGAAAGCTTTAATGTCTTGGTCTGACTCTGTATCGCTTGGGCATTTCAGCTCGGATTGCTTCAGTCAGATTATCTTCCAAGGTCATCATTGCTTCATGATCTTTGTTGATTATGAGCTTGTTTTCTTTTTGTTGTCTCTTCTTGAAGGCAGTAAAATGACTGTCCCAGTCAGTTGGGTCAATACCGATATAGCTTAGGCAGATTCGAAAAACTTGGATAAAGTCAGTCATCTTCCTCTCTTCAGCTAAGATTCTTGGATCTGTAGGCTCTGGAATGGACGTTCTTTGAAGAGGGATGTCAAACTATTCAAGCAGTGCTCTTGTAGGTATTGGTAGATTTGGATATAATGCTCTAGGAGGATCCCTTAGCGTACTACTGGGCGCTCCAGATGTACTTTGAGTAGTTATCCAAGACGGAAGACTAAGCGCAGAAGTAGAAGTAAGCACTTGACACTTAGGAGACGGAGGCTCTTCAGCTCTTAAACTAGACGCTTTCCTCTTTTCTCATTTCTTCTTCTTTTTCCCCTTATTGCCATCATCAGACTTTAAGAAATGATCTGTGAGTAAACTGACCTGATGAGCAATCTGAGACATAGAATCTGTGATGTCATCCAGATGCTTGTCGAAGTGTTCCTGCAGAGCGAGAAGCTTGGCGCTGGTAGCATCATTTAGAGAGGTCTCAAGGGTTTCAAGGCGCTTCTCTAGAGTCTGAATCACTCTCAAAATCCGAATCGGAAGAAGGACGCTCAAGAGACGGAATGAGTCCGTAAGAGCTAGAAACTGCAGCCTTGCCTTTGGATTTATCTCTGATAAATAGCTCTTCAGGCTTTTGAGCAATTTCAGCGTGCACTTCTTCAATCGCTTGATCCATTGAAGGATCTTCGATCACTGACGGGGGCTCAACTACTGGGGCGCTAGAGGGGTGTGGCAAAAAAGCTTCGGGAATTTGAGCGTCATTCACAGTAGGAGATTCGACTGTTTCAACTATTTGGATGGAAGGAGAAGAATCTTCAATAGCAGTGACCCAGAGTTGGGCCGAGCGCTTCCATCACATGCCTTGGACATATCAGGCTGCTTTGCGAAATAAAGAAGAAAGCGTCTTCTCGGTCTTCAGTGCTTACAGCAAGCTGCACGCCTTCCGGTAAATGAGTTCCTAAAGTATAAGATTGGAAAAAGTCCAAAATAAATGGCATCAGCACTTGAGCTGCTTCTTGGTCCACTGGCCTGATCAGTGATATCATCTTGGCCGCTTGAATGTTCTGTTGACACAAGAGCACAGGGTGAAGATTGTATTCTCGGAAGTCGTTCAGCCCTGAATAGTAGTTGAAAGTGATGTCCAACGCTTATGCATTTTCTATCACTGCTCTTCTATCTCTGTGGAGTTCAGCAAACTCAGCGTGTTCATTTGAAACATCGACAAAAAATTGACTTTGTCCGGGAAGAGGCGGCTGTTTGCTGGAGGAGGCTTCTTCGTTCAAATCGGGAAAGATGCGCTGAACAAACGCTTGACGAGGGTGAAACACATAGCGTCTACCTTGACTAAATAAGGCTAGCTGATGACGAATGTAGGTCTCAATGGGTTGCCTGTAACCCGGTAGAGCGCTAACATTTCCGGCGATATGCTGACGCTGTTGAAGCAAAAAAGTAGCAAACCCTCGGCGTTTGTATTCAATTCCAAATTCAAAGAGGAGTGGATATCTCACGAGTTCGTCAAGAGTATAGAAATGTAAAACAAACTCTTCAGCCCATCTGGCTGTATCCATCATCCATCGCTTGCCAACTTTGTTAGCTTTCTTTGGTTCTTTTCTAGCGGAAAGGAATTTCTCGAAGCGCTCGATTTCTTCGTCATAATCCTCTGCCCATAATCTGGCAAGATATTCTCGGGCTTCATCTTCTATCCACGAATTCATTGGGTTGGGACGCTCAGCCACAAGCGGTCCTTTGCCTTCCCATAATTTAAGTGGAGTAGGAGAGAGAGCATTCTGAGAAGAGGTGAGGACTTTGGGGAGAGCCGAATATCCTATTTTGTTTAGATCTTCCTCATCAGGATTTTTGTTCCAATCGCCCATGTGGGGATTTTTTAAGAAAATCTTGCTGGCTCGAAGAGGATAGAAACACTCGTCTGAGCGACCGGTGAAATTAAATAGCTTTTCGTCAAATTATGTTCTGTTGAACGCTGGTCTTCGGATATACTCTAAGCGAGATTGGAGTCGCTCCAGGTTTTAGAGTCCTAAATCGGCAAACTGCTCAAAGAATTCATACTTTTGAGAGTTGGAAAGATCAGGCCGATGGAGAGTGTTTTGAAAAGAGATTTCGAGCTCTGCAAGCATCTGGGTGTCTCGTTCTCTAGCGGCATAATAAAATTCAATATCAGGAGTATAACCGCGAGGAAAGAAATCGATGACACGAGGAGGAGCACTAGTTGGAATAGGAACAAAGGCAATTTCTTCTGTTGGAATCGGGGTCACTTCTATCGACCGCTCAGCATGCTCAGTCGCTTCACTGACTGGTGAAGTTTCAGCGTCAAGAAGAACTTGAGCTACTTCCTTAGCGATATTCATAACAGTTGCCATATCAACATCTACTTCAATGGGAACCTCTGAAGATGAAGGTGCATCAGCGTCTGGTGCATCTTGAGCTAATACATGTAAGCGCTTGAGAAAAGCCAGAAATATTTCTACGAAGTAGAAATTAGATTAAAAAGGACTAAAACGCTTACCCTGAGGATTATCATCGACTGATGTAGTCACTTGATCTGTTTCTATATTAGGGACAGGTTCCTCAGGCTCCGGGATTTCTTTTTCTGATTCTAAATCGAGAAAAGAAGTTATAGGATCAGCACAAATGGGAATATGCAAATCCTCAAGAGTGTTAAGAACAGTCTGAATATTTTCTTCACACTCGGCTGAAAAAAGATTTTATCCTACCGTTAGGGAATGAAAACTAACGAGGAAAGGATAAATGACGTTGCTTAGCACAAGTGCTTACCCTGAACACGAGAAAGCCTTTCAGATTGATTATAAGCTTTAGGATCTGAGCTGATTTCTGGAATAGCGTCTGAAGGAGGAACACTCGCTGACTTTCCAAGCGCTGGATTCGCTGAAACGCCTATAGACGCGACTAGAGTAGAGAGAGGAGTACATCTTCGAGCAAGTGGTACTTCTTCTGCTACTTCTTCCTCTTCTTCAGGAACTGAGAAGATAAACGCTGGAGGAGGAGATAGACGTTTGGGAGAAGGAGAAGGAGATGTTTGTTTCTTCTTGGGCTCTGGCTTCTGCTTCTTCTTTGCGGGCTCAGGCTTTTGCTTTTTGGCTGACTTGGCTGGTTCAGCAACTTTGAGAACGATTTTTCTTTTTGGTCGCTTAACCACCACTGCTTCTGCAGACGAGGATGATGATGAAGAGGAAGACGCTTGTTCTTCATCATCGCTGCGAACAACTCCTTTGGCTTGAAGTCACTCACGCTCCTCTTTGAGAACCGCTACACCACCATGCTTTTTTAATTTGAGCAGCTCGCTAATTATCTTCTTGCCATAGAACTTGAGCACTGGGATCTTCTTTTCAGCAGAATTTGTAAAACCCAAGCGCTTAGAATTCTACTTAACACAATCCCATAAGGCTTCGGATTAACCGACTTGACCATCGCGGCCTTAAAGCGATTAAAAACATAGAGAGACCAATTAATTTTTAATTTGGTCAGAATGGCTACCATCATCTTGTACTGAATATTTGTAACTTTATCAAATGTTCCTTTTCTGCATTAGATCATCTTGGCGCAAATATCCGTGAGAATGACATATTCGCTCTTCATGTCGTTCTTCTTGAAGTTTGACTCATAAGCAGCTTCGACTTCTTCTTTCTTGATCAACTCCCAGACTTTAGTCGCATCACCGAGAGTAACATGTTCTACTTCACCACCATCAGCGGGTAAGGTCAATAGGGAAGATATCAGTGAAGGAGTGAGAACAAAGGTCTCATGAGCAAAAGGGAAAATGCAGGAAATGGAGTTTCCGTCGTAAAACATTTTAGCATTGTTGAAAAAATAGAGAGATTCTTCTTCAAAGTAGTTAAAAACAGTGGTAATCATATCTCTCAAACCAGATTCTTGAACGAGCGGAAGAACCGTTCGTAGAGGGAAGTTCTGGTTATCAAATGGGTAGTCTCAATTAACAAGAAATCCGGCGTTAACCGTGACTAGTTTTTCAATGCGGGAAGTTTTTTCGGTAGCAGACTTGAATGATTTGGAAGATTTTGAAGCTTTGGGTGCCATTGCTGAAAGTTTGAAGCTTTTGAAGGAATGAGAGAGGTTTTTGCCTTGAAAGAGATGAAGATTTTACAGCAGAGAGAGTGTTTGGAAGTGATAAAGTCTGACGGTAAAATCCTTGAAGAATATATATAGAGGCAAAAATAACTCCTCAGCTGCTTAGATGACAGCCACGTGTGACATCATTGAATTTTGAAAAATTGAAAAGTTTGAATCTGAGCCGTTTATGCATAAGTACGGATGTCAATGTTAGAGTTAGTGCCTGGCGCGCCAATTATTGGGCGCCATTCTTTGTAATAGTAACTCTAGAGTTGAACAATCGTTTTCTTATAAATAAAGTCAATCTCTTTTTTTATATGTGGCATGTTTTTATTCTTAAATTAGTTTATACTTTGGCTTAGAATAAAGTCCCGAAGGATCACACATAGCTATGGGACATCATTGCACATTGGGTGTGGCAATGATCGAATATGTCTCGAAGGCTGTGATCTTTAAACATTGTTCCAAGTCGTGAAAGGGTTCATCGAGATAAAGGGATATCGATGCAACCCAAAAGACTTGCTCATATGATGCATACTCTAGTAGAAGTGTATCTCGTTTCATAGATACTGGCACGGTGAAAGCCAATACATATATGAGGGTCGCCATTGTGGTAATGGGCGAACTGAACAATCCCATGGAAGTTCCTAAAATGGATTCCCAGTCGAATGTGGAACTTCCAGTGGTCTTGTAGTATAAGAGTAATCCTTATGGACCTAAGATTCCATTGGATGTCTTATGCGTAACCGCGCATGTTCTTGATTTGTTACATGATCACTTTAGATGATCGAATATGGGCAAACTCAGACATGCACGTCTTACGTAGTAAGGCACGTGAGAATCAAGAGGAATCTATCTCTGACATTAGCCAGTCGGTTAATCTCCTATGGTTACATAGGGAATCGACTTAAGAAATCTTCGGTCGAAGTCGATTTCACATAACGTGGGAAACATAGTATTGAATTAATAGAACTTTGACCTTAGCCAATGCTCTAGATTCAATCGGGAGATTAGATAGAGAGATGTTACTTATGCGAGGATCAAGTTCGCAAACGGCATATCTTTACTTTCATTTTATCTAGGTCTTCGGGACCCTATGCTAGGTGGGCAACTGCGATTTGTAAGTGCCGAGAATTAGCTTGGTGACTAATTTGAGGCTTGATTAAATCAAAGGATTGATTTAATCTAGTACTTTCCATTTTGGGAAGGCACACTAACACTGTGGGAAGGTGTACTTACTATTAGATAGAAACGAGCCTATGGGGTCACACACTAACTCGAGAGAGTCACTGCTTGAATAGATGTGATTAATCAATTTCGAGGAAATTGATTAATCACAAAATTTTAGTACTTTTCTAATATGGAATATAAATTAATTGAAGAATTCAATTAATTTTACTCTTTTAATTAATCTTGTAGAATTAATTAAATTAATGGACCTAGTAGAGTCCAAGTATTTTATTTAATTGGGTGGAGCCCAAGTTAAATAAATAAATGTTGGAATTAGTTGGTTGGATTTAATTTGACTTGTATTAAATTGATGGGTTGCACCTATAATTAAATTGAGAAGTCAAAATTAAATCCTAAATTCCAATTAAATGGAGTTGACTGATTTGTGAGTGTAAATCCTAAATTCCAATTAAATTCCTAATAGGATTGTAGGTAATCTTCACCTATAAATAAGAGATGAAGGAGACTAAAATAGATGATGAAAAAGCTGAAAAATCCGCCCCACTCTCTTAGCCCTAAAATCGGCCACCTCTCTCCTCTTTCCAACAAGACGTCGTTCTATTCATGTGTTGAATTAAACGACTTAGAAAATATTCCTACCTTTCACATAATCAAGCCTAATTTAAGCTTAGAATCGTTTTGTTGTCTAGCACGCAAGGCAAGACGATTGGTAACTTGAACGAGGTGTGGCTACATCTTAGAGGTGCGATGCTTGGAGCACTCTAAACCGGGAGATACGAAAAATGACGGGCAATTTCTCACCAAAGGAAAATTGCATGGATTTGCACCACAGGGTTGCTGAGATCCAAAGTACGAGGTGAAACGAAATTTTCAAAAGGTATAATTTCGTTTACCTCCTTATCAAATTCGATCGAACCAATTCCATATTCTTGTTTTCGGGTGGCTGTACGTTTACTTTTTAAAAATTTTAATTTCCGCTGCCACGAGCCACCCGAGGGAATGAGTCAACCCAACAGTGGTATGAGAGCCATGGTTTGGCTCGATCGAATTTTTATGTAATTATGCATGTTTGTTTTTTCGTTTTAAAATCGAAAGCATGATATTCAATATGTTCATTGTTAGACTCGGATTCATTTTGATTTGGGATGTTGTTTGATTTTTATGATTTTAATGTTTGAAAGTTATTGGTTTTAAAAATCATGAAATCTGAATTTTGGGTTTCTGATTGTTTTCGAAGGTTTTGATCTAGTTTTATGAAATCACCTTTGGTGGGGTATTGGGAGATGGTTGAACCAAAGGTTTAATCATCAAGTAATAAAACTCAGACCTTAAGAGAATTCAGATTCGTTAATCGAAACTCAAAAGAATCACGAACGTGCGAAAAACTGATTTGAAAATCGCGAACAACAACAGCCGCTGCACGCAGTGCCCAGGCGTGGTCAACAGAAAGTTAAATAAAAAAAATAAAAAATTTCCTTTCTTCGTACTTTCTGAAGGTGGGTGACCCAAAGACCTTACCTATGATGTTTTAGACTTGTAAACTCTGAGAAAGGTTTTAGAAATCAATATCGAACTTATCCCAATGATATTTTCAATCTAGTTTGAATGATGAATGGGTAAAATTTACTTTATCACATGTATGTTTGTTGCTTGACATGTTTATAAAGGATGAACCACGAGCCTAGTCGTAGTGTTGGTTTTCTATGTATGTAATTATTCTAGAGTTGTAAATAATAGCCGGTTTAGCTCTTTCCTTTTCGTATAGTAGATTAGTAGTTTTTGATATTCTATGTAATCGAAGACGGAGCAAGGAGACGGAGCCAATACTTGAAGACTTGTATGCTCAGACGATACCATTGTAATAGTTTAGGTTGTGTTTTTATTTTCTAGAATGTCCAAACCCACTTTGGCTCGAGTGGGTTGCTAGGTTAGGGCTCGAGGTGGTTCATTCCCAATTTTACCGCTTTGTGGATGTTTTACTTATCTGTCTATGATGATTATGCGATGTAATGCATGCATAGGATAGATAATTAGAACAAGATAATTAAATCTGATGAGACCCCCCAATAAGCATGTTATAATTCCCTCCTGTGAAAATATTAGGCTTATATGATATTAAGAATGGAATTCTATTATCATGTCTTCCATCATAAGTATACACCATGTGAAACGCCGCTAAAGGTTCAATCCTTTTGCTCAGAAAATGGGGTGGATTGGATCTGAGGTAGGCTATGAGTGTTTACTAAGCACTACGGTGCCCCATGGAAATCGGTTGGTTTCATTGCTTTGCTCAGAAAATGGGTGTAATGAAATTGATGATTATACATGGGATACTTGATGGGTCGAGCCTAACATCGTCCCTCGTGTGTTAGCTCAGAAAATGGGGCACATGTGGGAAATGAGGAAAACCATCTTGAGAACTATCTAAAAAAGATAGAAGGTCCGGTAAGGCTACTATTCAAAATCATCGTATGTTAGCTCAGAAAATGGGGCATATGATGAAGTGAGAATGGATCTCAAGCCCACTAAAGAAATTAAAGTTTCTTCGAATCATGTCAAGAGGGTGGTATTATTTGAGAAAAATAGTGGGAGACTTGTACAATTAAAGACCAAATTGTATAAGGACTTTATTTGAAAATCCGTTATTGTTTGTCTGTTATGCATTTTTGTAGATAAACGAAAATGGCCAATAATCCTTTCAAAACCCTAATTGAAACAAACAAACTGACTGGATCAAACTTTGAAGATTGGCTTCCTAACCTTAAGATTATCCTTTCGTCTGAAAGAAGACAATATGTGCTTGACATACCGGTGCAAGATGAGCCGAAAGAGGATTCATCTGATGATGAAAAGTTCAAGTACCAACAATGGAAGGAAGATGACAAGCAAGTGCGATGTCTCATGTTGGCTTCTATGAACAACGAGTTGCAGAGACAACATGAGACGATCGAGAATGCTGCGTCGATCCTCCTTCATTTGCAAGAGCTGTATGGCACTAGAACTAGGCGAGAAAGATATGCTATCTCCAAGGAGCTCTTCAAAGCTCGAATGACTGAAAACTCTGATGTAAGTGCGCACGTACTTAAAATGCTCGGGCTAATTGAAGAATTGGCTGGTCTGGGCGTGGCACTTGACAATGTGCTTTCTATGGATTTGGTCCTACAGTCATTGCTTAACTCTTATGATCAATTTGTGGTCAATTTCAACATGAACCCACTAGAAGCAAAGCTTCCTGAGCTGTTGAACATGTTGAAGACTGCTGAAAGCACCATCAAGAAGGATAAACCGGTGCTTCTTATGAATTCTTTATCAAAAGCCAAGAAGGGCAACAAGAAGAAGAATAAGACTAAGAGGCTGAAAGGTAATGGTGGTGTGAAGAAGGGTAAGAAGTCCAAGTCTAAAAAGTCTGATGAGTGCTTCAAATGTGGGAAAGTTGGGCACTGGCAAAGGAACTGCAAAGAGCCTCCGGCTCAAGGTATGTTCTTTGTTGAAGTTAACTTCACTGTTAACGATTCTTCTTGGGTTTTTGACACTGGATGCGGTGTTCATATCTGCAATTATTTGTAGGTGATGAAAAGAACCAAGGAGCTAAGTAGAGGAGATATGACCCTGCGGATGGGGAATGGAATTGGTTGCTACCAATGCCGTGGGGACAATCTACTTAGAGTTAGGAGATAAGAAATCAGTTTTACATTCCGTTTATTTTGTTCCTGAAATAATAAGAAATATTATCTCGATTCCGGTTTTGGATAGAGAAGGATATTGTTTTGAGATTCGTAATAAAAGTTTGCTTTTGTTTTATGAATCGTCTCTTGTTATGGAATCGAAAATGAAGGATGGAATGTATACATATCCCCAATAATTTCAAATCTCAATATTCGACAAAGTAACAAACGTAAACAAGATAATCAAGTAAACGCACAAATGTGGCACGAATGACGTGGACATATTTCCAAAGAAAGAATTCGAACAATGGCAAAACATTTAGGTGTAAATGACTTAGATGAATTGTCAAGTTGCGAATCATGTCTTAAAGGAAAAATGACCAAGTTACCGTTTTCGGGGAAAGTGGAACGAGCCACAAAACCATTGGACTTGGTCCATACGGATGTGTGGGGGCCAATGAGTGTGAGCACTCATGGTAGCCAAAGCTACTTCATAACTTTTACCGATGATTATTCACGGTATGGTTACTTATATCTTATGAGATATAAATCTGAATCCTTTGAGAAGTTTAAGGAGTTCAGAAATGAAGTAGAGAAACAACTTGGTAGAAGTATTTAGGCTCTTCGATCGGATCGAGAAGGAGAATACTTGTCTACCGAGTTTCTTGATTATCTTAGAGAGAACGAAATTCTCTCACAGTGGACACCGCCCGGCACGCCTCAACATAATGGGGTAGCCGAGCGTAGGAATCGAACATTGCTAGATATGGTTCGATCCATGATGGGTTTCACTAAAGTTCCTAAGTCCATGCGGGGCTATGCTCTTGAAACGGCTGTTATCTGTTGAATAGATTGCCTAGTAAGACGGTGCCCAATACCCCATATGAAAGTTGGTGTGGAAAGACGCCCTCATATAATCATTTGAGAATATGGGAGTGTCCAGCTTATGTAAAGCACTTAGTGGGAGACAAATTGGACCCCGAGTCCTCGTTGTGCTATTTTGTAGGATATCCAAAGGAAACTATTGGATATTACTTCTACAGCCTAACAGAACAAAAGGTTATTGTTTCGAGAAACACCAATTTCTTGGAGAGGGGTCACCTTCTAGATAGGAAAGGCGAGGTTGTAGAACTTGATGTGGTCCATGAGAATGGATCAAGTCAAGAGATACAAATTAACCCACCCGACACCAACGAGGCTACATCAGAGGCACCCACTGAAAACACACAACCTTTGTGGAGATCAAAGAGGATCCCAAAGGAGCCTGAAAGATGGCTAGGCCTATTGCAAGAGTAGGGCACTCAAGATCCTCCTCTAGACTCTGATCCGAAGAGTTTTAAGATTGCAATGTCTGACACTGATTCGAGAAGATGGCTAGAGGTCATGACATCCGAAATGGACTCCATGTACTCCAACAAGGTATGGACGTTGGTTGACCCACCTGAGGGCATCAAGCCCATTGGCTGTAAGTGGGTCTACAAGCAAAAGATTGGAGTCGATGGAGAGGTAGTCACCTATAAGGCTCGCCTCGTGGCAAAAGGATTTACTCAAAGTCAAGGGATTGACTATGAGGAAACCTTCTCGCCAGTGGCTATGCTGAAATCCATTAGGATTATGCTTGCAATGTCTGCATATTTTGATTATGAAATATGGCAGATGTATGTAAAGACTGCATTCCTCAATGGAGAAATTGAGGAAGAGATTTACATGCAACAGCCAGAGGGATTTACATCCAAAGGGAGCGAACACAAAGTGTGTAAACTCCAAAGGTCCATCTATGGACTTAAGCAAGCTTCTCGAAGTTGGAACAAACATTTTGACACTGTCATACAAGAGTATGGATACGTTCAAAACATTGAAGAGGCATGTGTGTATAAGAAAGACAGTGGGAGCGGAGTCACGCTCATCATACTTTATGTCGATGACATCCTACTAATTGGAAATGATGTAGGGATGATGCTGTCAACTAAAGTATGGCTCTCTAATAAATTCTCCATGAAAGATATGGGAGAGGCGTCCTATATACTCGGTATGAAGATCTATAGGGATAGATCGAATAGGATGCTAGGTCTCTCCCAATCTGCATATGTCGATCGTGTACTCAAAAGATTTGAAATGGAAGAGTCCAAGAAGGGATTCTTGCCAATAGGACATGGCATCACACTTTCCAAGTCTATGTGCCCAAAGACAGTGGAAGAAAGAGTGAAAATGTCCAAAACTCCCTATGCTTCTGCGATAGGTTGTATAATGTACGCGATGATATGCACAAGACCCGATGTAGCTTATGTATTGAGTGCGTGCAGTCGATATCAAGCGAATCCAGGCATGGCACACTGGAGTTCGGTGAAAACAATCCTTAAATATCTAAGGAGAACTAAGGAATTGTTCTTGATATACGGATGAGGAGAATTGGAATTAGAGGGTTTACTGATTCGAGTTTCCAATCCGACAAGGATGACTCGAAGTCGGTCTCTGGGTTTGTATTTCTACTTAATGGCAAAGCGGTTAGCTGGAAGAGTTCCAAGCAAGAAACCATAGCCGACTCCACCACTGAAGCAGAATTCATTGCAGCAAATGAGGCTACAAAAGAAGTTGTTTGGATGAGGAACTTCATCCAAGAATTGGGTGTCGTTCCATCCATTGGGGATCCAGTAACGGTATACTGTGATAACAACGGGGCTATTGCACAAGCAAAAGAGCCGAGGTCTCATCAGAAATCTAAACATGTTCTGAGGTAATTCCGATTGATACGAGAAATCATTGGAAGAGGCGATGTGCGAATGGAGCGCGTGGATACAGCGGATAACATAGCAGACCCACTCACCAAACCCCTTAGCCAAAAAGTATTTGAAGGACATCTGGGAAGAATGGGCCTTAAGTACATGGGCAATTGGCGCTAGGGCAAGTGGGAGATTGTTAGAGTTAGTGCCCGGCGCACCAATTATTGGGCGCCATTCTTTGTAATAGTAACTCTAGAGTTGAACAATTGTTTTCTTATAAATAAAGTCAATCTCTTTTTTATATGTGGCATGTCTTTATTCTTAAATTAGTTTTTACTTTGGCTTAGAATAAAGTCCTGAAGGATCACACATAGCTATGGGACATCATTGCACATTGGGTGTGGCAATAATGGAATATGTCTCGAAGGCTGTGATCTTTAAACATTGTTCCAAGTCGTGAAAGGGTTCATCGAGATAAAGGGATATCGATGCAACCCAAAAGACTTGCCCATATGATGCATACTCTAGTAGAAGTGTATCTCGTTCTATAGATACTGGCACGGTGAAAGCCAATGCATATATGAGGGTTGCCATTGTGGTAATGGGCAAACTGAACAACCCCATGGAAGTTCCTGAAATGGATTCCCAGTCGAATGTGGAACTTCCAGTGGTCTTGTAGTATAAGAGTAATCCTTATGGACCTAAGATTCCATTGGATGTCTTATGCGTAACCGCGCTTGTTCTTGATTTGTTATATGATCACTTTAGATGATCGAATATGGGCAAACTCAGATATGCACGTCCTACGTAATAAGGCACGTGAGAATCAAGAGGAATCTATCTCTGACATTAGCCAGTCGATTAATCTCCTATGGTTACATAGTGAATCGACTTAAGGAATCTTTGGCCGAAGTATGATATCTAAAGAGGCGTAGGGTTTCCTCGTTTAGATAGTCGAAGTCGATTTCACATAACGTGGGAAACATAGTATTGAATTAATAGAGCTTCGACCTTAGCCAATGCTTTAGATTCAATTGGGAGATTCGATAGAGAGATGTTATTTATGCGAGGATCAAGATCGCAAAAGGCGTATCTTTACTTTCATTTTATCTAAGTCTTCGGGACCCTATGCTAGGTGGGCAACCACGATTTGTAAGTGCCGAGAATTAGCTTGGTGACTAATTCGAGGCTTGATTAAATCAAAGGATTGATTTAATCTAGTACTTTCCATTTTAGGAAGGTACACTAGCACTGTGGGAAGGTGTACTTACTACTAGATAGAAACGAGCCTAAGGGGTCACACACTAACTCGAGAGAGTCACTGCTTGAATAAATGTGATTAATCAATTTCGAGGAAATTGAGGGAATTAGGAAAGTTTAGTACTTTTCTAATATGGAATATAAATTAATTGAAGGATTCAATTAATTTTACTCTTTTAATTAATCTTGTAGAATTAATTAAATTAATGGACCTAGTAGAGTCCAAGTATTTTATTTAATTGGGTGGAGCCCAAGTTAAATAAATAAATGTTGGAATTAGTTGGTTAGATTTAATTTGACTTGTATTTAATTGATGGGTTGCACCTATAATTAAATTGAGAAGTCAAAATCAAATCCTAAAGTCCAATTAAATGGAGTTGACTGATTTGTGAGTGTAAATAAGGGAGGGGGCGATTTTTTGTGTGGTGGAAGAGGAAAAGAGTTTACCCCTCCTCCAAGTCTTCGTAGGATAAGGGTTACTAGAGAGTTTGAGAGAAAGAAAGTTTCCTTTTCCTAATAGGACTCTAGCTAATCTTCACCTATAAATAAGAGATGAAGGAGACTAAAATAGATGATGAAAAAGATGAAAAATCCGCCCCACTCTCTTAGACCTAAAATCGGCCACCTCTCTCCTCTTTCCAACAAGACGTCATTCTATTCATGTGTTGAATTAAACGACTTAGAAAATATTCCAACCTTTCACATAATCAAGCCTAAGTTAAGCTTAGAATCGTTTTGTTGTCTAGCACGCAAGGCAAGACGATTGGTGACTTGAACGAGGTGTGGATACATCTTAGAGGTGCGACACTTGGAGCACTCTAAATCGGGAGATACGAAAAACGACGGGCAATTTCTCACCCAAGGGAAATTGTGTGGATTTGCACCACAGGGTTGCTGAGATCCAAAGTACGAGGTGCAACAAAATTTTTGAAAGGTATAATTTCGTTTACCTCCTTATCAAATCCCATCGAACCAATTCCATATTCCTGTTTTCGGGTGGTTGTACGTTTACTTTTGTAAAATTTTAATTTCCACTGCCACGAGCCACCCGAGAGAATGAGTCAACCCAACAGTCAAAAGGTGCGGTAAAATAGGTTAACTGTTACAAAATAGAGAGTTTTTGGGATCCGCAGTTACCCATTTAAGTAAAAGACGTTTGAAAAATTTTGAAATTTTCAGCGTGAAATACACACGCCTGATAGTACATTGACACGTACTCAGACTTATGCAGTCACTGAACCGCCTAGGGTTAGATAGGAATCATAACCGTCAGTTTGATTTGATAGGCACGTGTGGGTAGTTATCAAATCTAATCTTTTGGACTTATCCACACGTTACTTTTAGCGATGAAAACTATGCATGATTTTTAGAGAAATTTACTACGCGTTAAAGTAGGGATCCTTTTAACGCGGAAGACTTTTTAGGAACATAAATTTAATTTCTTCAAGTTTGAAATAAAATCAATTGCTTGGACATTTTCATTTATTAGAGATTGACTATATTGAGACAAGTACAATTTTAAAGTTCTCCCTAAAATTGATGACTTATTCTAGATTTTTGATAAACGCTTTGGACATAAACATAAGGTGGATTCCCCCTAAATTTTATGCCTATAAAGATATGATGCTTTTATGATTTAAGCGTTTAAATGAAGCATACCTAATTCACTTCTCAAAGTGAGAAAGCGTTGTTCGTTGAGCGGTTTGGTGAAGATATCTGCCAATTGTTGGTCAGTTCCACTGAAGTGCATGGAGATATCTTTTTTTTGAACATGGTCACGCAAGAAATGGTATCTAATGTCAATGTGTTTGGTTCTAGAATGAAGGACAAGATTTTGGGTCATAGCTAAAGCGCTTTGGTTATCACAATGGATTGGGGTAGGACCTAGGATTGTTCCATAGTCTCTAAGTTGTTGCCTCATCCAAAGGATTTGTGCACAACAGCTCCTAGCGGCTATATATTCTGCCTCAGCGGTAGAAGTCGCTATGGATTGTTGTTTCTTACTATGCCACGAAACTAGTCTATCACCTAGAAATTGACATGTACCACTAGTACTTTTTCTATCTATTTTGCATCCTGCAAAATCTTCATCTGAATAACCAATTAGTTCAAAAGGAGAGTCCTGTGGATACCATAAGCCCACATTTTGTGTGCTTTTTAGGTATTTAAGGATTCTTTTGGTAGCATTTAAGTGTGATTCTCTAGGATCAGATTGAAAGCGTGCACACATGCATACCGAAAACATAATATCAGGTCTACTAGCAGTGAGATAAAGAAGTGATCCAATGATACCTCTATAGTTAGTGATATCAATTTTCTTCCCAATTTCATCTTTATCTAACTTAAGCGTTTGACTCATTGGAATTTTTGAAGATGATGCATTTTCCATACCAAATTTCTTAATCATATCTCTTGTATACTTGGCTTGATTTATAAATATTCCATTAGGGAGTTGTTTAACTTATAATCCTAAGAAGAAAGCTAATTCACCCATCATGCTCACTTCAAATTGATCTTGCATCATTTTCGAAAATTTCTCACACAACTGCTTCAAATTGATCTTGCATCATTTTCGAAAATTTCTCACACAACTGCTTATTAGTAGAACCAAATATAATATCATCAACATAAATTCGGACTAAGAGAATATCTTTATTTTAGGTAATTTTAAATAACGTTGTGTCAACGCTGCCTTTTGAAAAGTCTTTACCAATAAGGAAGATAGAGAGAGTGTCATACCATGCTCTTGGTGCTTGTTTAAGGCCATAGAATGCCTTATCCAATTTGTAGACCATACTTTTGTCATGGTTGTTGATGAATCCTGGAGGTTGCTCCACATACACTTCTTCTTGGAGTTTACCATTCAAGAAAGCACTCTTTACGTCCATTTGGTATACCGTGAACTTGTTGAATGCAGCAAACGCTAGGAACATCCTAATCGCTTCAAGACGGGCTACTGGGGCATATGTCTCATCAAAGTCAATACCTTGTTCTTGATAATAACCCTGAGCGACTAATCTGGCTTTGTTTCTTATAACAATGCCATCTTCGTCCATTTTGTTCCTAAAAACCCATCTAGTCCCAATAACTCCTTGGTGAGTTGGCCTTGGTACTAGCGTCCAAACCTTGCTTCTCTCAAATTGGTTAAACTCTTCTAGCATTGCTTCTACCCAACTTGAATCACTGAGCGCTTGATTGTAGCTAACCTAGTTCTAACAGGTGCTTCCATATCTCCGATTACTAGCTCTGGTGGATGGTCTCTAAGCCATTTGCGATCTGGTTGGAATGGGTTGAGAGACTCTTGGTTGTCAATCGCTTGAGTCTCATTTGTCTCTTGCGCAGTCGCTGCATCATTCACAGTTCCAATTTGCTCTTGATGATCATTCTCTTCATGATCATCAGCGATTCTGACATTATCGCCATTGTTAACCTCACGAGTATCCTTAGGAATAGGTACACGAATCTCATCATCTTCGTCATCACTATCATCATCAAGATTGATTTGTGACGCTTGTTGGGTGAGATCTCCAATTCCTACATCATCAGGATTAACCTTACTCGGTTCTTGGTTAGCATCATCAAACACAACTTGAATGGATTCTTCAACCTTCGATTTGATCTTATTTAGGATGCAAAAAATCTTTCCATTTTTGGCATAGCCTAGAAAGATTCCCTCATCTGCTTTAGGATCAAAAGTCTTTAGGCTGTGGGATCCATTGTTATGAATGAAACATTTTGAACCAAATACATGAAAATATGAAACGTTAGGCTTACGTCCCTTCCACAACTCATATGGAGTCTTCTCATGTTGCTTGTTGATCATACACCAGTTCTGAGTGTAGCAAGCGGTATTGATGGCTTCGGCCCAAAACCTTTGAGGTAGCTTAGATTCTGCTAACATTGTCCTAGCACCTTCTTTAAGCGTTCTGTTCCGTCGCTCGGCAACTCCATTTTGTTGATGTGTTCTAGGAGCAGAATACTCATGAAGTATTCCAAAGTCTATACAAAACTTCTCAACAAATTGGTTAGTAAATTCAGTTTCTCTATCGCTTCTAATTCTTGTCACCTTTAAATCTTTATAAGTTTGTAATTGACGAATTAGTGATGTGAGCTTGACACTAGTTTCATCTTTGGTCGCTAGGAATTCTACCCAAGTATAGCGAGAGAAATCATCAACTATTACTAGCGAGTACTTTTTACCACTAACACTCATGATTTGAATGGGACCAAACAAATCTAGATGCAATAGTTCAAGAACTCCAGAAGTAGATAGGCATGGTTTCTTCTTAAAAGATGATTTAACTTGTTTACCCATTTGGCATGCATCACATAAGCGATTCTTTTAAAAGGAACCCTTAGGTAATCCCTCTACTAGATTTAGCGATATTAATTGAGAGATTGCCTTAAAAGTGAGGTGGTTAATTTTTCTATGTTATAACCAACCCAATTCATTTTGACTTTTAGCAAAAAAGCATGTGGGGTTGTTATCAATTGTAGAATCTCAATCTACTAAATACACATTGTTTGTTCTTTTACCTCTTAATTTAGTAGACTCAGTCTTAGCGTCGTTAACATAGCAGAAATCGCTTGAGAATTTTACTTCAAAGCCTTTATCACAAAATTGACTAATGCTTAACAAATTATGCTTAAGACCCTCAACAAAATATACATCACTAATCATGATGTTTCCCCTATGCATGATACCTATACCTTTGGTTTTACCTTTGGAGTTATCACCGAATATAACTTAAGGACCCTTGGTAGCTTGATAGTTGACTAGAAGATCTTTAGAACCCATCATGTGTCTTGACGATCCACTATCAATGTACCAAACTGAAGTATCGGTGTTGGCTCGAGATACCTGCATTTAAAGGATAATTCTAATTCTTCTTAGGTACCCATGTTGCCTTGGGTCCTTCTTTGTTAGTAACTTTGGTTTGAATTAGAACTTTAGGAACCCATATTTGCCTAGTTTTCATTGTAGGAATACTGGTCTTCTTGGGTTTCACATCGTGTTGTGTGTGCTTTTTGTTTACTTTGAGCTGTGTGTGCTTTTTGGGTGTATAATAATATCCTCGATTATAATAGTAGTCATAATCATAGTGATAATCATAGTCATCATAGTGTCGATTATATGATCTTGGCTGTCTTGGATATTGACGCTGATATTTCCTTGGCGCTGGCTTGGGTTGCACTTTTGGTGCTGGACGCTTAGCACTTGATTCACAGTGGTTAGGTTTATCCTTAACCTTTTGAGCGTTGGATGAACCCTTTTTTGTGAATCATTTGCTTTAGCCTTACCCTTGCCTTTGCCTGAGTCAACTTTGGCTTTCTCATTTAACCTCGTATCATTGTCTCTAGGTTCATTTAGCGTTTGGCTTGGTGAACTTTTCTCAACAAAGGTAACACCCTTTCCTTGTTTGCCGTAACATTAGATTTATTAGGTTGTTTACCGAATTTATTGTATCCTAAACTGATCTTTTCACCATATAATCTAGTTACCTCAGTCACATTATCCAACTTTCTAGATGCTTTTGATAATGATGAGACGAGCTGCTTTGATTTGGCAAGTCTAGCGATCAGATCAGCTTCTCTCTTGACTATTATATCAAGATCGCTTTTTAATTGAATAATCTCACACTCAAGTGATTGGTTCTTCTCAATGCATTGTTGCTGAACTTTGAACTCTTCTTTGAGCGTTACTTTATCTCTTGTGAGTGATAAGACAATAGCGAGATCGTTTTGATATATGTTGGCGTCCTCTTGACAATCTTTATAATATTCATTAACTTTGTCAAGTAATTCATCATAAGAAAGAGGATGAGATAATTCATTGGTTACCTCTTGTAGCGATTCGTCAGACGCTTCATCATCTCTTACCATGAGACAAATCAATGTTGAGTCGCTTGTAGGCTCATCATCACTGCTTTCATCTGATGATTCCAAATCCTCTTCAGGTGCGGAGAATGGTTCAGATTCCGCTAGCAAACCTTGTTGGCGAAGGTTGCTCCTGAATTGGTTTGTATCCGCATAGTCTTGCCTTGTGGGCTTAGACACATTTGGATAAGGGCAATTTACCTGGTAGTGCCCTGGTTTCCTCCAATTATAACACAAACTAGTTTTCATTTTCTGTTCAGTGGATAATCGCTTTGACACTACTGGTGCTGAGAGATTTTGAGTAGGGGACGGAGGCGCTTGGTACGGAACTGGCGCTACTGGTTGAGGTGCAGAGTACACTGACGCTTGATACTGAGGCGCTAGAGCAGGGGGAGGAGTTTGAAATGAAGTTTGTCCAATAGGATTTCTCTTTTCATGTCTTAGAAATTTCTTGAATTTCTTGAGCAATAAGGCCATTGCCTTTCTTCCATTTGATTCCGTTGATTTCACTTCGCTAACCGCTTTACCCTTAATTTTGGTAGTAGTGATTAAAGCTCCTGATTCAGTCCCTGAAGTTGATGTGTCGCTGACTTCACCCAATTCGAATTCAAATGCCTTTAACTCTGAAAACACATGTTCTGGAGTAAGAGTCTCCAAGGTCTGTGATTCTCTCATAGCAACAGTCTTAATCAAGTATTTACTTGGAAGAATTCTGAAAATCTTATTGACCATTTCCTTGTTGGTCAATTCCTTATCTAGTGACGCTAACTCGGTAATGAGCAAAGTAAATCTTGCGTCCAATTGTTCTAGCATCTCATTGGGCTGCATCTTGAAATGCTCAAATCTTTGCATGGCTATGGAAAGTTTATTCTCCTTCATTTGTGTCGATCCTTCACACACTATAGATAACTTATCCCATATTTCTTTGGAAGTCTTACATTGCTTGATCTTGTTGAACAATGCATCATTGTCTCCTAACGCTGAGTAAAGTGAACTTCGTCCAACATTATTTAGATTTGCTCTTTTTCGATCATCAGGCGTCCATTCTAACTTAGGTTTCTCGACATAGCCATTTGGGGTAGCCTCGGTCGCTCCAGGGGCTCGAGTTACAACTTTCATAATCTGAATGGGGCCATCTGTAATCACATCACACATTTCATTATCGCAAGAGCATAAATAAGCGAATGCTCTAAGTTTCCAAGAATCATAGTTTGATTCTACCAACTTAGGCATTTTGTTAAAAGCCATAATGAGATTTCTTAAAGAGAAAGTTTAAAACGATTAAGTTTTAAAAAGATGGATCTAAACAAGCAGTTATGCTCGGAAACGTTTAGGTTTCTAATTCAACCGCTCTGATACCACTTGGTGGTCCCAAGTGGCATACGAAAGGGTCTAGAAGGGGGGGGATTGAATAGACCCTGAAGTCTTTTTCGACTTCAAAAATTCGTATCACTTTTAAAGATTTGAACGCTTAGAAGCTGAGCGCTTGGATCGGGCGCTTCAGTAAAGATAACTTAGACTTAGTGATTTTAGCAATTTACCAAAGTAGGGTAATGCCTAGATCGCTTAACCAGGGTTAGCAAAGCGGAAATGATTTTTAGCGTTCGATTGGTTAATTAATCGCTTTGAAATTAGCTTGTCTTTTTCAAAGAATATAATATAATGTAAATCAAGACAATAATTAAAGTAAATGACACAAGAAATTGTAAGGTTCACTGGGTGATGTAATCTCAGCTACGTCCTTCTTCTCCTTTTTCACTTGGAGGAATTTACTAGGATGATTTTCAAAGAATCACACAGAATCTTCTACAAGATAGCAAAGAGGTGAAGATGATCTCGGGCTCCTTGATTACATAGATTTCAGCACCAATGAAGATCGTCTTCTACAAGCTTCTCTCACTCAGAAATACTGCCTATAAGGGGTTTTCAACTTCTTTCTCACTTAGATGAAAGGTTGAAGAATTATCACAAGGTTTTGTTTGTTTTTGGGAAGATCAAACAACTTGAAATATTTCAACAGGAATTTAGGTTTCTTCTTTGGAAGAAGTTTGAGATATTTTGTGACTGATTGGAATGTAGATAAAAAGCTTGAAGGAATCTTAGCTATGGAGTTTCTAAGCTTTTTCTTGTGCAGGTACGTAAATTTCTCTTGTAATATTATGTACCATATTTTTAGGGTTTGCTGAAGGTAAGGTATTTATAGGCAATGTTTGGGATCTGTCCGTTGGACACATGTGGGAGCGTGCCTTTCACACAGCGCGTGATTTTACCTAAAACCTGACATTCCTGAAAATCTGCTGGCACTGATTGGATGGGAGCAGCTATAAACTCTGAAGTTCTGACAGTCTAGTCAAAAGGTGGCTTGTCCACAAGTCACAGTGGCTTATCACATTTAATGCTCTTACCAGACATTTAATGCATTTGAATTTATTTCCCGTTGGAAATAAATGTCCTTTGAATGATTGCATTTAAGTCCTTCATGACTTGAGGATTTAATTCAGGTGAATCTGAAACTGATCGCTAGAATGATTTGAGCGCTTGATTCATAAATCCTGAAATAATCCTTTAGCGTTTGACGGGCGCTAAGAACAAATCTCCATCTTCAGTTGACTTCAGACGCTGATGTTCAACTTCTTCTCTAATAGACTCACCTAGAATTCTATTAGCGATTCGGTATCTAATATTTAGTCTAAAATCTATAAAGATAAAAATTACAAGCCTAATAAAAAATTAAATACTCTCAAACGCTTATACAAAGATCTATCAAAATAGAAACTTACAATGTATTTGGGGTCTAACATAAAGTCCTATCTTGTCATCATCAAAACATCTAACATGAAATTTCCTAACAAAATGTCTTTTATAAATTATGATTTAAGTTCAATACAAGATAGTTGCCCTACATATTCTATCCTCTATGGCATCTGAGGGCATAATCCTAACAGAAGCAAAAGTCTAAATCCTTTTAAAGGTTTAAAGAATTCAAAGCTTTGGTAGAAAATCATACTGGGTAATATCAAAACTTTACATTCAGATCGTGGAGGCGAATATATGAGCGCCGAGTTTTTAGGGAACAAGGAATAATGTTACAACTAACACCACCAGCAACTTCTCAACTTAATGGAGTAGCTGAGCGTAGGAACCGAACACAGTTAGACATGGTTTGTTCCATGCTTAGTCACACTGATTTACCCATTTCGTTGTGGGGAGATGCACTCCTTGCTGCTGGTTATATAATGCATAGATGTCCCTCCAAATCCGTTCCTAAAACTCCACAGGAGATGTGGAATAATAGGAAACCAAGTCTTAACGACATCAAGATTTGGGGATGCTTATGTCAAAAAGACTAAAGTGGAGAAATTGGAGACAAGATCCCTGATGGGACGTTTCATTGGTTATCTTGAAGACTCAATGGGATTCTTCTTTTACCTACATGATGATCAAAGGATCATTGTGACCCTACAAGCCCACTTCCTTGAGGATGAGTTCGTCCTGGTAGGGGGCAAAGGTAGAAAGATTGTTCTATAAGCATAAAATGAAACTTCCTCTGAAACATCTGTCTAAGACCTAAGGCCTGACCAAACAGTAGCACAATCAGCATGGATCTAGTAGAATACCACATGAACCTGAGAGGTATGGGTATCTACTGCAGACGGAGCTAGAGCTTCACATTGTAGTACAAGAAGGTCATGAAGATGATCCTTGTACCTATCATCAAGTGATGGTGAATGTCAATGTTTTAAGATCGCGAGAAACAACGGAAATAGAGATGGAGTTTATGCAATCGAACCAAGTCTAAACTTTGGTAGATCGTCCTAAAGGTATTAAACCTATAAGATGCAAATGGATCTACAAAAGATAGATAGGTAGCGATGGCAAGGTTGACACCTTTAAAGTCAGGCTCATAGAAAAAGGCTATAGTCAAAGAGAAGGAATTGACTATCAAAAGACCTTTTCGCCCATGACCATGATAAAGTCCATTCGAATACTGTTATCTATAGCTACATACTTAGATTGTGAGATATGACACATGGATGTCAAAAATGCTTTTCTAAATGGATTCGTAAAAGATAACATCTATATGGAACAACTAAAAGGTTTTGTATCCGAGACCGATATCCATAAAGTAGGTAAACTTGAGAGATCCATACTGTTGGGAACTCGGTACAAACCCCCGGGGACGCCGGCACAACGAAAGGTATAAATTTAAAAATTAAAGAGGCATCCCCAAAATTAGCTCTAGGTAGACATGGTACCATCAGATTCAAAACTATCCTAGAGATAAGTTTTCTCGTGTTTACCTCTTGAAGACCAAAAAGTAGCAATGTCTTTTTAATCAACTCCCTACTACACCTCTTCGGATGGGTTTGCCCTAGCGCCCCAAATGTTAATGTTGCTCCTCTATGTTTATCCACTCTTTAGCTCGTACCCTCAATTTTCTCCACCAGTGCTAGTAAGGAGAATATCGAATCTTGGCTTCTGAGAAATGGGTAGGAATATATTTTACGTGTTCTTCATACTCAACACATGAATGGGAAGAATATTTGTGAAAGAGGTGGAAGAGATGGAGAGAAAGAATTGAAACTTAAAACCCTTGTTTTTATCTTATGAGAAACTCTTGAGAGAAACTGAATCAATTAAAACAAAACACTACACACACACACATATATATATGTGTGTGTGTGTGGCATATACACGCCCCACACACACATACACACCTAGTGTGTGTGTGTTCACACTGGCTTAAAAGGCATGTGATATCTTTCCAATTGATAAGGTATTTCCATATCTATCCAACAAGATCTTTTCCATATAATTAGTTAACTAACTAATTAATTAGATCTTACTATATCTATAATATTTATCCTAATATATTTGTAACATCTTTCCATATCAATTAGTTAACTAATTAGTTAGAATAGATCCCACAATTTTTTTTATAAGATATTTATTAAATATACATATATACATAGACTTGGTGAACAAGATAAAATCTTCCACCAACGTCATACACATACACGCCTAGCGTGTATTATATATATATATATTTTTCTTCTTTCACATATTAATTAATTACATTATTAATTAATTAACTAGTCTTTCCCAATTTAATATTCCAATATTAAATTATAAGACTTCTATTAATTAAGACCACTTAATTAATTTATTCCTTTTCCCTATTAATTTATTCCAATTAATTAATCTCTCCATTAATTCACGAAGAATTAACTAGACAATAGGTACTACACTAAGTATTGTGTGTGACCCCTTAGGCTCATTAACAAGCTAAAAATAAGTCCTCCAATAGGCTAGATTAATTATTCATAATAATTAACTAGGCTTTGGATTAATTTCACCAATTAACCCAAGACACATATCTGTCGTGGTTCGATGTCTAGCAACTTGGCCACGACTTCCTAGATGTGAACGATGAAAATGCAAACCTATCCAGATTTCGATCTTTGTGTGAGTCTAATCCCTTCATCTTTTTCCTATCTGAGACCTAGGGTTTGGCGACGGTCAAAACCCTATAAGCCTCGGAAACTATGACTATGTTAGTTCCACTAATGATCTGGTCTTCTAAGCAGAGATCACCGATCCTTCTTATAAGATAATTCTCTGGCCATAGACTTCTCGATCATTCAACTTCACTCAAGAGCATAGGAAATACCAGGTTCTCATGACCTTGGATTAATCCCTTTCGACTGTAACTTGTTCTTCTGTACTACCAGACTATACCCAACATACACGCCATGTGACTCTCCTGGTGTGCACGTGCATATCAAAGCAGAGTGGGTAGTACCCTTTCCAATGACATCTCAGGTCTAAGGATTATCTCACACTACGAAACCGAAGGACTCCAAGATCGATAGCATCAACGAGGAATCCTTGCGGGCCATTCAATTCCATAATCAAAGTATGAATCTTCATACATATATTTCCATACAAGCCATCGACATTGGAACACGTTGACCTCTTGGGAGAGTTAAATGCATAAACAAGTCTTGTCGAGACCAGTGATATCCCATATCTCATAGCCTCTATGACTTGGAACGTGTTTTAGGATTAAGGTCTTTGAGAGCATTCCATAGGTATCCCAACCGCTCCCCTAACCATATGTAATCCATGAGATCTTTATCTATACTAACACTAGTTACAACAATAAGTAAGCATCCCGTAATAGGTTTTATATAATCTAAGTGATAAGACTGACATAGTGTTAATGTTCAAGCCAACAGATGGCTCGCTGGGCATATAACACTTTCACATATACGGTCTCAAGCAAGCATCTAGAAGTTGGAATCTTTGTTTTGATGAAGTAGTAAAGGGACATGGCTTCACCAAGAACAAATTTGAACCCTGTGTCTACAAGTAGACTAGTGGTAGCAAGATCTCATTCTTAATACTATATGTAGATGACATTCTACTTATAAGAAATGGCGTGGGAATGCTCACCACTGTCAAGAAATTGCTTTCGAGTACGTTTTCCATGAAAGACTTGGAAGAAGCAACGTACATTCTAGGAATTCGTATCTATAGAGATAGAACAAATAGAATTATTGGTCTTTCCCAAGCCCTTTACTTATAAAAGGTCCTAAAGAGATTTAGGATGGATAACTTTAAGAAAGGATTCATTCCCATGAGGCATGGAGTACACTTTTCTAATTCTATGTGTCCTCAAAATGAGGAAGATAGAAAGGAGATGAGTAATGTACCCTATGCTTATGCAGTAGGTAGCCCGATGTACGCAATGTTGTGCACTAGACCTGACATTGCTTATGTTATAAGCATGGTGAGTCGATTTCAGGCAAACCCGGGAAAGGAACATTGGATAGATGTGAAGAATATCCTAAAGTATCTTAAAAGAACTATGGATATAATTCTAATCTATGGAGGTGGAGATATGTAGATGGAAGGTTACACTGATTCAGACTTTCAGTCTGATGTAGATGATCATAAATCCACTTCAGGATTTGTTTTCATGCTTAATGGTGGGGCGATGTCCTGGAAAAGCTCCAATCAAAGCACAACCATTATTTCCACCAGCGAAGCAGAATATGTGGCAGCCTCGGGGGCAGCCAAAGAAACTGTTTGGATGAGAAAGTTTCTAGGAGAACTTGAAGTGGTTCCTAGAACAGAGCTCCCGTTGCCACTTTATTGTGATAACAATGGAGCCATAGCACAAGCCAAGGAACGAAGGTCTCATAACAAGTCTAAACACATTGAGAGAAGATTTCACATCATCAGGGAGATCATTGGTAGAGGAGAGATAGCAGTGCAGAAAATAGCCTTGGCTGACAATGTAGTTGACCCGTTCACCAAACCACTACCTTAGGCTATTCTGGACCGACACCTGGAAAGGATGGGTATAAGATACAACAATGAGTGGCATTAAGTGCAAGTGGGAGATTATTAGGATTATGCCCTCAGATACCATAGAGGATAGAATGATAGGGCATCTTTCTTGTAATGAACTTACTTATTATTTATAATAAAAGGCATTGTTTAGTTTTCACTTAAATCTTATCTGCATCCATAAGTAGAGTGAAACATTTTATCCATGTTTTTAGTGGAATCTCTATACTTCCTATGGGATAGGAAGATTGGCACTAGAGAGAGTGATATTGATTACTTAAACTCATTTTCAAGTAATCTAAAGTCTTATTAAAGACTTTGAACACTTGTACAATCTTAGCTTTGACATGGGAGTGCCAGTCGAACACTATGTGATGGTGGGAGCTTAAAGACTGTAGGCACATCAGTGGAACTGATATGCTTGAACACAACTCGCATCAGTTTTGTCACATGGGTTTTCACTATATGATTGTTAATGACAGAACTGATTATGCGTAATAGGTATAAGTGAACCTTTGACCTAAAGTATTAAGCTGGAGGTACACTTGTGACGTCAATTCTGTTACTAGAGTAGTTAGATCCAATTCACCCGTTGGTAGGGTCGACCTCGAAATGCAGCTTGATGGCCAAGTGGTAGTCTTAGATGATAACTAATATGGGATTTGTTCTCTCATAAGTGAATGAGAAAGTATCCTATGTGATTATAGATAATAGAGATGAAAGTCTTTGGTTAAAGTAAAAGAGACGATTGTGTGAGGCACTAAATCAAACTCAATGATCTAGTATTATTATAATTAATACATGTGGTCAAGTCCAATGAGTTTGACATAACCATGGCTATCACTTGACTGGGGCACATGCACAAAGGGTTTATACTTATACGGTATTTATGATTGGAAGATTGTGGAATGATTGAATCATTCGATTTCGTTTGGGCTAGAACTGGGATACATGACTGGCTAGGTGTTACCCACTTCCTTTGGATTCTTCTCATTGCCTAATGAAACAAACCTAAATAGTTGTGCTAAAGAATTGATAAAGAAAACTGACAGGGTTTCTATTTTATTATGAGAAATTTAATTTATTTGATAAATAAATTAATTAATTAATTACTCATTAGATGAGATGATTAATTATAAAGATAAGATTAATTATTAATTAATTTCTTAAGAAAATAAATTAATGAATTAATTTGGTTAATTATTTTATTTATTTATTTATTAAATATAATAAATTATTAATTAATTAAAACAAAAGATGAGCGGGGCAATGTGGGGGGAGGGGGGTGGGGGCGTCCAATGCCCAACAAGGACTTTATTGTTTTGTCTGGGTCAATAAGTCAAGTGATATTAAAAAACACTTTTGACCTAGACGAGATACAAGTTATCATACAACTCTCATAAAAAGATAAGAAAAGAAGGAACTTTTTGTCAAATCAATCCACATAATTATTTAGAGGCAACGTACGTTCGTTGTTCTGTTCAAGAATTCAAGAAAGCTTCAAAGGATTCGTGAAGATTGGATTGCAATTGTTCTTGGAAATTTGAAGCCTTCAAGTTTTAAAATTTTTGAAGAAAGAATTAGTTCTCCAACCACTTCGCTTCAACGAGTAAGTGATTATTCGTTTTAGCGTTTATTCGATTCAAATATGCAAATCGAGAAATTCACTTTGGGATTTAATTTTAAAAACCTTCTGCTGCGCAATTTTTAGCGTAACCCAACATGCTGAAGGGCACTGTTTATAGACATTTCTTGGGATTTGCTCATTGGACACATGTACGCTCGTGTCTTTCACGTAGCGAGTGAACAATCCCTTTTTCTAACATTCTTGAAATTTTGTTGCACAGATTGGATGCGGCAAGTTTGAACTCTGAAACACTGACAGTCTTAGCCAATAAGGTGGCTTGCTCCGTATGCAATTCGTCCTAATCACATTTAATGCTCTTATCAAGCATTTCATGCATTTGAATTTATTTTCCGTTGGAAATAAATGCCCGTTGATGATTGCATTTAAGTCCTTAATGACTTCGGAATTTATATCAGGTGAATCTGATCATTTGATTACTTGGTGGCTTTGAGCGTTTGATTCATAACTCTTGAAATGTCCTTAGCGATTGGCAATCGCTTAAGACAGAATCTTCATCTTTGCTTAGCTTCAGAAGCTGATCTTCAACTTTATCTCTGACAGACTCACCTAGAATTCTATCAGCGACTTAGTATCCAATACTAAGTCTGAAATCTACAAAGATAAAAATTACATCTCGATAACTTGTTAAACTCTTAAACATATTCTAGTAAAAATAAACTTACATAATCTTTGGGGCCTAACATGAATCCTATCTTGTCATCATCAAAACATCTAACTTGAAATTTCCTAAGAAGAAGAAAAAGAAGAAGAAGAAGAAAATGCAAAGCAAGGGGCGGTGTGAAGAAAGCCAAAAGGGCTATAGAAGAAGAAAATGTAAGCAAAGGGCGGTGTGAAGAAAGCCAACGGGGCTATTAGGAAGTACTTTAACTGTAAGACGAAGGCACATTGAAGAGATCAACGCCAAAAACCTCCTCGCAAGAGCATGAAAGGTACATTTGTTGTTAAGATAACATCAGTTAACTGTGCTTCCTGGGTGTTATTGTTAAGGAAATAAAATGAAAGCGCAGCGAAAAACAGTGTAATTAAATTTTTTGGATTTTCTCAATACAGGATCATTCCGAGGGTTTTATCATGCGTATGTATGATAGAGATATCAACACTTTACCAGTTGTAGCGAAGTGGTTGGAGAATCACTATTTTTGAATTCTTCAAGTCTTTCGCGAACTGATCCGGCTGATTGATTGATAATCCGAGCAGCCCAAAAGTGTTGCCTCTCAATTGTCGCACCGAGAAAAAACTCAAACAGAAAAATTCTCCTCTTCTTGGCAGTGAGGCCGACGGCTAGAAAGAAGACAGATGGAGGGTTTTTTTTTCTTGTGGCTCAAGTGTGTAACTTTTGTTATGACCTAGGTATTAACTAATGCGATATATTTATATCACTTAAGTTATAACCTTGGGCTCAAAAAGCCCATGTTGGACGCCCAGAGGCCACCCATACATGATCCTGGTGCACCTATTGGTGCACTAATTTGAGCTCAATCCAATCCATTATTTAATTAATTAATTCAATTCCATTAATTAATCTAATTAAACAATAGATGGGATTATTAATTAATTTTTTTTCTCCAAGAAATAATGTATAATAAATATAAATGAATTAACTTATTTTTCCAAGTAAATAATTTTATTTAATTAATTTTACGTATCCAATACTTAAAATATTGCCATAAGAAATACACCACATTTTCTTTCGATCTTTCCTTTTTAAGCGTGACTCTTTAGGTTCATCTATATTTGGCAATGGGAGGATTTCATTGAATATGGGTTGCACCTAGCCATTCAAGTGGCCTACATCGTATCCCAAATAAGATGAAATGATTGGATCATTTTACCTTTACTATTGTAAATACCGTTTGAATACAAACTCTTCACTTGCTTATCCCGGTTAAGTGAGAGTCATAGTTCAGGTTAAACTCATAACTTGACTCTATGCTATATTTATAATACGTCTAGATCAATGAATGCTTTGGTCAAAGAATTTAAGATCTAATTTACTTATAAATGCATAAGATAATTCCTTGTTCACTTTCGAGGGAACGAATCCCATCTTGGATATCAGTTAAGACTATTACTTGCCCATTAGGCTGCAGTTTGAGGTCAGCAACACCAAAGGGTGAAATGGGTCTAACTACTCTAATGAAAAACTTAATGTCACAAGTATATCTTCAACTCGATTCTTCAGGTCTGAAGTTCAGACACACCTATGACAATTTAATCAATTCTATCATTGATTGTCAAATAGTGAAAATCCATGTGACAGAATCGATGTGAGTCATGTCTGAGTGTCACTACCTTCATCAGTGCACCTATGATATGAGTTTTTCACTACTTCCCAGTGATTGATGCCCATTTCTCGTCAAAACTCGTATCATATAAGTATTAAACTCCTCTAGTGCCTTAGAGAGTTAACTCTTGTATTCGTGGACTTATAGATGATTACAATATATAAATGCCAATACAATAGTAAATGACAAAAATGCCTTTTTTCAATAACAATTACTATTTCATAATGTCCTTTCTTTTTCTAATCTTCTAACAGCATTTGCGGACATAAACCTAATAATCTCCCACTGGTACTCAGTGCTAATCACTATGGTATCTAGTACCCGTCTTCTTAAGATGTCGATCCAGCTCTGCCTCTCTGAATTTACTCTCTGAACAGCTATCTCGCCTCTTCCAACAATTTCTCTTATTATATGATATCTCCTCTCTATGTGCTTGGATTTGTTGTGAGACCTTGGTTCTTTTGCTTGTGTAATAGCCCCGTTATTTTCACAATAAAATGGCAATGGCATATCAACACTAGGGACCACTTGAAGTTCTCCAAGAAACTTCCTAATCTAAACACCCTCTTTAGCAGCCTCAGACGCCACTATGTATTCTGCCTTAGTGGCGGAATCAGCGGTTGTGCTTTGCTTGGAACTTTTCCAAGTTACCACTCCACCATTGAGCGTGAATAGAAACTTTAAAGTGAATTTTCGATCATCTACATTAGATTGGAAATCTGAGTCAGTATATCCATCCACTTTCAAATCTCCATGTCCATATGTTAGGACCATATCCTTAGTTCTGTTCAGATTCTTTAGGATATTTTTGACAACGGTCCAATGTTCTCTTCCCGAGTTAGCCCAAAATGACTTACCACGCTAACTGCGTAGGCTATGTTGGGCCGTGTGCATGATATGGCATACATCAGACTACCCACTACAGATGCATAGGCAACACACTCATTTCTTTCCTATCTTCCTCACTTTAAGGAGACATAGACTTTGAAAGGTGTACCGCATGTCTCATGGGTGAGAAACCATTCTTAGAGTTTTTCATCCTAAATCTCTTTAGGACCTTCTCTAAGTAAAGGGCTTGGGAAAGTCCTATCATTCTATTTGTTCTATCTCTGTAGATAAGAGTTCCTAGAATATAGGTCGCTTCTCCCAAGTCTTTCATGGATAATGTATTTGGAAGCCACGTTTTGACTGAAGTCAGCATTCCAATGTCATTCATATGAGTAGAATGTCATCCACATATAAGACTAGGAATGTGATCTTGCTCCCATTAGCCTTCTTATAAACACATGGTTCATCTTCGTTCTTAACAATGTTAAATCCTTTGATAGCTTCCTCAAAACGAAGATTCCAACTCCTAGAGGCTTGCTTAAGTCCATAAATAGATCTCTTAAGCTTACACACCTTATGAATAGTAGGCCTAGATGTGAAGCCTTTGGGCTGATCCATATAGATATACTCTTCAAGGAATCCATTAGAAAAGTCGTCTTCACATCCATCTGCCATATCTCATAATCCATGTGTGTAGCTATTGCAAGCAGAATGCCAATAGACTTGATCATTGCCACAGGTGAAAATGTTTTTTGATAGAAACTAACATGTACCACTAGTACTATTCTGGTTAATTTTGCATTATGCAGAATCTGCATCTGAGTAATGATTTAGTTCAAAAGGAGAGTCCCTTGGATACCATAAGCCCACATTTTGTGTGCCTTTTAGGTCTTTAAGGATTCTCTTGGCAGCAATTAAGTGTGACTCTCTAGGATCAGCTTGAAAGCGTGCACACAAGCATACCAAAAACATAATATCAGGTCTACTAGCAATAAGATAAAGAAGTGATCCAATGATACCTCTATAATTAGTGAGGGTAAATTACACTCAACCCCCCTGTGATCGACCTTATTATCACTCCATCCCCCTATGAATTTTTTTTTGTCAACTTACCCCCCAATGAATCAATTAAAGAAGCAATTTAACTCCCTACGCGCTTCACTCGCGTGTCATGAGACTTGTTATCCGATTTTTGCCACTAAAAGACTGTTTTGCTCTTAATCTTACAACCGTTGGATCAGATCACTAAAATCAATGGTTCATATATTTTTATAATTTAAATTTATTAACAATGTATTAATATTATATATATTTACACATTTAAATAATATTTAAACTTATAATTTATATATATATATATGTATATATATATACACCACCGCTGCAATCCACCGGCGACAAATCCACCACCTGTGAAAACCCCATCAACTCAGGTCGAGTTGCTCTTCTTGCAAGCCTCCGGCGACGGCTCCACCACCTTCCTCGTCGACCTGAAATTTTCCGATGAGGGTAACGTCCATGAAATTTGTTCTCAACCGTTTCCACAAGCATCACCGCCACCACTTCTGCAAATCGCCGTCCCAAGCACTGTAATCGCCGCTCAAAGCCCAACACTTCTTCAAATCTGCAGATTTGAAGAATTTCAAATTCTTCATGTCTGCAGATTTCCAAATTTGAAGATTTCCCCCCAATCCTATCTCTTTCTCCCTCTCCATGAGAGCAAAATCTGTTATTGTGGTGGAGATCCATTTCCTCCACTCTCTCTCCACATTATTTCTTCAAATCTGCAACTTTGCAGATTTGAAGAACACATACACACACACACACACATATATATAATATTATTAGTATATATTTTTAATATCTTTTTATGATTATAAATTTAAATTGTAATGGGGAAGATGATTAGGATGATGGTGCCTTATTGGGGGGATGATTTTGGGGATTAATTTTGGTTAGATTATGAAATGGTGTACTAGGATTAGGGATTTGGGTGGAATGAATGAGTTGGGGAAGAAGATGAAAATGAAAAAAAATAAATATAAAAAGGTAAATATAGAATAATAGAAATAATATAAAAAAATTACAGTTAATATTAGTGTAAATATTTTCAATAGGCAAGGGTATATTGGTCTTTACATAATTTTTAACAGGCAAAAATATTAGAGGGAGGCGGTAGATATCTTTTTAGAAATGATAAGGGGGTAAGTTGACATTTTTTTTTCATAGAGGGGTGGAGTGATAATAAGGTCGATCACAGGGGGGTTGGGTGTAATTTACCCTAATTAGTGATATCAACCTTCTTCCCACTTTCATCTTTATCTAACTTAAGCGTTTGGCTCATTGGAATCTTTGAAGATGATGCATTTTTCATACCAAATTTCTTAATCATATCTCGTGTATACTTAGCTTGGTTAATAAATATGTCATTCTGGAGTTGTTTAACTTGTAATCCTAAGAAGAAAGTAAATTCACCCATCATGCTCATTTCAAATCTTGTGTTCTTTACTTTACCGTCATCTTTATTTTTGTTATATCATTGCATAATTGGTTAAGAAAACACAATGATAAAATCACTTAAAGTTAAGCAACTAAGCAAAATCTTTGTGACACTAAAATCTTTCAAAAGGAAGACTTAAATTCATTCTGCTATGCTAACACTGATTAAAGATCTGAACGCTTAACCTCATTTGGTTATAGTATTAAAATCTTGAATCTAAGTTAACTTTATCAAAACAGTCTTGAAGTAGACGCTCAGCCAAGCGCCTACATTTTGAAGCGTTACAATATCTTGAATATGAAATTTTTGAAGTCGAAAAAGACTTTAGAGTCTATTCAACTCCCCCTCCCCCTTCTAGACCCTTTCGTATGCCACTTAGGACTAACAAAACAGTTTTCAAGTAGACGCTCAGCTATGCTCCTACGTTTTCAAGCCTTCACAATATCTTGAATACGAAATTTTTTAAGTCGAGAAAGACTTCAGGGTCTATTCAACCCCCCCCCCCCTCTAACAAGTGGTTTCAGAGCAAAATGAGGTTAAGCGTTCAGTTCTTTAATCAGGGTTAGCACAGTGGAATGATTTTAAGTCTTCCTTTTGAAAGATTTTAGCGTCATAAAGATTTTCCTTAGTTGCTTAACTTTAAGTGATTTTATCAATGTGTTTGCTTAGCCAATTATGCAATGATATGGCAAAAACAAAGATGACAGTAAAGTAAAGAACACAAGATTTGAAAGGTTCGTTGGGTGGTGTAATCCAAACCACGTCCTTCTTCTAGTTTGAACACGTGGATGCAATCCACTAAAATGATTCTCAAATAATCACATAGAAACTTCTACAAAGTAGGGAGAGATGGATATGGATGACTTGAGTGTTGGGTTGGGTTCTATTCCCCGTGTGACTCGTGGCAACGGAATTTAAAAATTAAACGTACAACCACCCGAAACAGGAATAATGGTGTGCTCGATTACGCTATAAAGAAGGTTACAAGAATTTTTACCTTTATATTAAATTCTCGCAGCAACCAATTTGATCTTTTCAACCCTGTGGTGCAAGTCCACGCGATTTCTTTGAGGAAATTCCCGTCAATTGTATCCCCGATTTTAGTGCTCCAAACATCGCACCTCTAAGATGTATCCACACCTCATTCAACTCACCACCTATTTCGTTCTTGGTGCTAGCCAACGAAATAGATCTAAGTCTAAAACCTAGGCTTGATTATATGGAGGGATGGAATATTTGTGAATCGTTGAGTTCAACACATGAACAAAACGATGTCATATTGGAATAAGGTAGGGGCGAATTTTTGCTCAAGGATGACAAGAAAAATTCTCTTCTTTTTCAGAGTTGGGGTTCGAATTTTCTGCTCTTGGAGGTTTAGGGTTTTTGTCTTGCATTCTCATATATATAGAATAGGAGACCTTGAGTCCTCAATCAACTGCAAGACTTGGAGAAGAAGAAAATCCTTTTCTTCTCCACCAAGATTTCGAATCCCAGCTGCCAAGGCCCCAAAATTCGGCCATCACCCTTAATTGGAGTCCAAGAATTAATTCTTGACTCCATATTTAATTATGGGCTAAATTCATCAATTAAATAATCCTATATAATTCAAACCAGTTTAATTATATTTACTTATTTCAATTGGCTTATTTATTTAACTTGGACCAAGCCTAACTAAATAAAATACTTGGACTCTACTAGGTCCATTAATTTAATTAATTCTACAAGATTAATTAAAATAGTCGAATTAATTGAATCGCCTCAATTAATTCATATTCCATATTAGGAAAGGACTAGACTTTCCTAATTTCCTCAAATTGATTAATCACATCATTTAAGCAGTGACTCTCATGAGTTAAGTGTGTGACCCCTTAGACTCGTCTACTATCTAGTAGTAAGTACACTTTCCCAAAGTGCTAGTGTGCTTTCCTAAAATAGAAAGTATAAGATTAAATCATTCCTTTGATTTAATCAAGCCACGAATTAATCACCACATTAATTCTTGGCACTCACAAATCGTGGTTACTATCTAGCAAAGGGCCACTAAGACCTAGATAAAGATGAATATAAAGATACGTCTTTCGTGATCTTGGTCCTTGTATAAGTAAGATCCCTCCATCTATATGAACATAGGAGATTCACTGATAAGTTTAATGTCAGATATAGATCCCATCTAGATTCTCATGTGCTTTCATAGACAATTAGCCCATGTCTGATTTTGCCCATTTCTGATCATCTGATGAGTAATCATGTAATAAATCAAGACATGTTCAATTGTGCATAAGACATCCAATGGAACCTCGGGTTCTAAGGATTACTCTTGCATTACAAGACCACTGGAAGTTCCAGATTCGATTGTGATTCCATTTAATGGAACTTCAATGGGGTTGTTCAGTATACCTATTCCCACAATAGGAACCCTCATATATGCATAGGCTTTCACCGTGCCAATATCTATGGAACGAGATACACTCTATTTAGAGTATGCATCATATAAGCAAGTCTTTTGGGTCTCATCGATATCCATTCATCTAAACGAGCCCATTCACGACTTGGAACATATGTTTAAGGATCACATCCTTGGAGACATATTCCATCATTGTCATTCCCGATGCGCAATGATGTCCCATAGCTATGTGTGATCCCTCGGGACTTTATTCTAAGTTAAGACCAATCTATATACATGAAGAAAGAATTCCAAAAGATTAACTTTATTTATATAAAAAAGATGGTTCAACTATAGTTATTATTACATAGAATGGCGCCCAAAATTGGAGCGCCGGGCATAAACTCTGAAAATCTCCCATTTGCCTTAGTGCCAATTGCCTATGTACTTAAGGCCCATTCTCCCTAGATGTCCTTCAAATACTTTTTGGCTTAAGGGTTTGGTGAGCGGGTCCGCCACATTGTCTACGGAGTCCACATGTTCCACTCGGACGTCGCCTCTCCCAATGATCGCTCTGATCAACTACTATCGCCTCTGTATGTGCTTGGATTTCTGATGAGACCTTGGCTCCATTTCTTGCGCAATATCCCCATTGTTATCGCAGTACAAAGGTACTGTGTCTACAATGGATGGAACTACACCCAATTCTTGGATGAAGTTCCTTATCCAAACACCTTTCTTCGCAGCCTCTGAAACTGCGATATATTCTGCTTCAGCGGTGGAGTCTGCCACAGGTGCTTGATTGGAACTTTTCCAGCTGATGGCTCCTCCATTAAGCATATAGACAAATCCCGAGACCGACTTTGAGTCATCCACATCTGTTTGGAAACTCGAATCGGTGTATCCCTCTAACTCCAATTTTCCACGTCCATATATCAAAAACATGTCCTTAGTCTTGTTAAGGTACTTAAGGATTGCTTTTGCGGCATTCCAGTGCTTCTCACCGGGATCATCCTGATAACGGCTACACACACTAAATGTGTATGCTACATCGGGTCCTGTCCATATCATCGCTTAAGGTATGTGGGACATTCTTACTTTTTCTTCTTGAGTTTTAGGAGACATCGACTTGGAAAGTGTAATCCCATGTCCTATTGGCAAGAATCCTCTCTTGGATTCTTCAATCTTAAATCTCTTAAGTACGTGATCGATGTACGCGAATTGGGAGAGTCCTAGCAGCCTACTCGATCTCTCTCGGTAAATCTTCATACCAGGTATGTAGGATGCTTCTCCCATATCCTTCATGGAAAATTGTTTAGAGAGTCATACTTTGGTCGACTGCATCATTCCAATATTGTTTCCAATCAAAAGAATATCATCAACGTAAAGTATGATAAACGTAACCGCACTCCCACTAAACTTCTTGTACACACGAGCCTCTTCAACGTTTTGCACATATTCATACTCTTGTATGACAGTGTCGAACAATTTATTCCAGCTTCGGGAAGCCTGCTTTAATCCATAAATTGGACCTTTGGAGCTTACACACTTTGTGTTCGCTCATCTCGGATGTAAAGCCCTCTGGCTGTTGCATGTATATTTCTTCCTCAATCTCTCCATTGAGGAATGCAGTCTTTACATCCATCTGCCAGATCTCAAAATCGAGATATGCAGATATATCAAGCAGAATCCTAATGGATTTTAGCATCGCCACTGGCGAGAAGGTTTCCTCATAGTCAATGCCTTATCTCTGAGTGAATCTCGCCATCTTTCAGGTGCCTTTGGAACTCTTTCTGATCTCATCAAGGATTGTGTGTTCTCAGTAGGTATATCGGAATTAGCTTCATTGGTGTTGGGTGGGTTATTTTGTACTCCTTGATTCGAATCACTTTGATTCATCTCATCAAGTTCTACAGCCTCGCGTTTCCTATCCAAAAGGAATCCTTTTTCTAGGAAATTGGCATTTCATGAAACACTCACCTTTTGTTTCACAGGGTTGTAGAAGTAGTATCCAATAGTTTCCATTGGATATCCTACAAAATAACACAAAGAGGATTTAGGATCCAATTTTTCTCCCACTAAATGCTTTACATAAGAGGGGCATCCCCATATTCTCAAGTGAGCATACGAGGATGACTTTCCACACCAAGTTTCTTATGGGGTCTTGGGCACAGCCTTGGACGACGCCCTATTCAACAAATAGGTTTCTGTTTCAAGCGCATAGGCCCACATAGATTCAGGAACTTCAGTGAAACTCATCATGGATCGAATTATATCCAACAATGTTCGATTCCTACGCTCAGCTACCCCGTTATGTTGAGGCGTGCCTGGCGGAGTCCATTGTGAGGTTATCCCATTTTCCTTAAGATAATCAATGAACTCGGAAGACAAGTATTCTCCTCCCCGATCAGATCGAAGAACTTTAATACCTTTTCCAAGTTGCTTCTCTACCTCATATCTAAACTCCTTAAATTTCTCAGAGGATTCAGATTTATATCTCATCAGATATAAGTAACCATACCAAGAGTGATCGTCAGTGAAGGTTATGAAGGAGTTAAACCCTCCTCAAGCATTTATGCTCATAGGGCGGCACACGTCCGTATGAATCAAATCCAATGGACTTGTGGCTCATTCCGCTTTACCTGAAATGACAACTTGGTCATTTTCCCTTTGAGACATGATTCGCAAGTTGTCAATTCATCTAAGTCTTGGAGACCTAAATGAGTTGCCAAGCTTCGAATTCTTTCTTTGGAGATATGACCTAGTCTCTCGTGCCACACTAGTGCGTTTTTTTGATTATTTTGTTTACATTTATTTCTTTGTTGAATATTGAGATTAGAAATTGTTGGGAATTAGTATAAACTCCATTTTACAATTTTGATTCCATAATAAGAGACGATTCGTAAGATAAAAACAAAATTTTATTACGAATCTCAAAACAATAACCCTCTCGATCCAAAACTGGAATCGAGATATTGTTTCTTATTATTTCAGGAACAAAATAAACAGAATTTTATACTAAATTTCTATCTCCTATCCCTATGTAGATCGTCCCCACAGCCTTGGCAGCAACCAGTGCTCCATTTCCCATCCGCTGGGTCATGTCTCCTCTACTTAACTCCTTGATTCTTGTCATCTCCTGCAAGTTATTGCAGATATGAACTCCACATCCAGTGTCTAGAATCCAAGAAGAATCGTTAACCGAAAAGTTAACTTCAACAAAGAACGTACCTTGAGCCTGTGGCTCTTTGCAGTTCCTTTTCCAGTGCCCAGTCTTCCCACATTTGAAGCACTTATCCGATTTGGCTTCCTTACCCTTCTTGATTCCTACTTTGCCTTTTAGTTTCTTAGTCTTGTTCTTCTTCTTGTTACCTTTCTTTGGTTTAGAAGATGAATTTATAAGAAGCACTGGCTTATCTTTCTTTATGGTGCTTTCAGCCGTCTTCAGCATGTTCAACAACTCAGGAAGCTTAATTTCAAGTTGATTCATGTTGAAGTTGATCAAAAATTGGCCATAATAACTAGGGAGTGACTGTAGGACCAAGTCCATAGACAGCTCGTCATTAAGCACCACATCAAGATTAGCCAACTTTTCAATTAGCCCTATCATCTTGAGCACGTGCGCACTTACATCAGGGCCATTATTCATGTGAGCCTTGAAAAGCTCCCTTGAGATTGCAAATCTCTCTCTCCTAGATTTAGTACCATACAGCTCTTGCAGATGGAGAAGAATCGATGCAGAGTTCTCAATCATCTCGTGTTGCCTTTGCAACTTATTGCTCATGGAAGCCAACATGAGACATCATACTTGCATGTCATCTTCCTTCCATTGCTGGTACTGGAACTTCTCATCATCAGATGAGTCCTCTTTCGGCTCCTCTTGCACTGGTAAATCAAGGACATACCCCCTTTTTTCAGACAAAAGGATAATCTTAGGGTTACGAAACTAATCTTCAAAGTTGGGACCGGTTAGTTTGTTTGTTTCGAGAATTGTTTTGAATGAATTAGACATATCGTGTTATCTACAAAATGTAAGAGGCAGACAATAAGTAACGTATTTTCAAATAAAGTTCTTATACAATTTGGTCTTTCATTGTACAAGTCTCCCACTATTTTTCCAAATCCTACCACCGTCTTGGTGTGATTCAAAGAATAGTTAATTCTTTAGTGGGCTTGAGATCTATCCAATTTCATCATATGCCCCATTTTCTGAGCTAACATATGACTAGTTCGAATATTAGTCTTACCTAGCCTTCTATCCTCCTTGATAGTTCTCAAGATTTTTTTCCTCATCCTTCATATGTGCCCCATTTTCTGAGCTAACATATGACTAGTTCGAATAGTAGTCTTACCTAGCCTTCTATCCTCCTTGATAGTTCTCAAGATTTTTTTCCTCATCCTTCATATGTGCCCCATTTTCTGAGCTAACACATGGTAGTCGATGTTAGGCTCGACCCATCCAATATCCCATGGTCAATCATCAATTCCATTACCCCAATTTTCTGAGCTAAGTAATGAAACCAATGATCCCATAGGGCGTCATATGCTTAGTAATGCTCACAGCCTTTCTTAGGTTCAAACCACCCCATTTTCTGAACAAATGGATTTGAACTTTAGTGGCCTATCACATGGCAATTACTTATGATGGAAGGAATGGAAAAAGAATTCCAATTCTACTCCCACATCAGCCTAATAAGTTTCAAGGAGGGAATTACATTGCATACTGACACGCTAAAAGCTAACGTGCTATGATAGCAAGTGCACTAGTCGTGTGTAGTAATAAATGGACGGTAAGTCCGGATTGTCGAACCACAAGGACTTGAATTCTAGTTTAAGATTTGTAATGAATTGAATAAACAAAGTAAGAATAAATTCAAATAAAATTGGTAAAGAACAAGAACAAAGATGAGCAAGTGATTTAAAACCAATTATAAAGGGAGACTAAGGCACATGCTAGGTTCAAATTGATCAAATATACTTATAAAGGTTCTTGTTGAAGGATTACACTTATATTGTTATGGTGAAAACTCCTAAGGTAGAGAATAACCGATGTCTCGCGTATAAACTCCTATACTTAGATCGTGACTTCCCAAATATCCCTATCCGGAAATCTAACCACTAAACATGCATTAATGTACTAGAGTTCACTCGATTTGAATCGAACGACTTCACCCGGGAATCTTTACCTATGTCTAGGGCAATTCCTCATTAGTTGCAGGTCATGATGTGAATTTCTTGCACCCTAAGTCAATTTTCTCCCGAAATATTAACCTAGGCATAAGATTCTAACATATAGTGATCAAGTATATGCAAGATAGACAAAAACACAATTCACATCACATAACAATATAAGAACAACCTCAATAATCATCTATTGTAAGCATATATCACAATTTGGCCTTACATGGCCCTAGTCTTACGAATTTAGTTCATAATTGAAAGCATAAAAGACATAAGAGGAATATTCATAGACATAAATGAAATGAAAAGCTCTTAAAAACTCCCTAAATGGTGAATGATGATGGATCTTGAAGTTGAGCCTTCAATCCCCAAGCTCTTTTCCTTCCTCTAGTTTTCCCCTCCAAGAGTGATGAAGAATGGTGGAGAAATCAGATTAGGGGCTGCCCCCCTCTCCTCCAAGAATCTGAAATTGATAGTGAATGATGAAGAGTATGGGTTCCCCCTCCTTTTATAGCCAAAATTCCACTAAAGTATACATTAAGAATTCCCATTAAAGTTCCCCAATGAGAATTTCACCTAAGATGATGCTTAAAGTTTGGCTTTTAAGATTCCAACCAGTTAAAAAAATCTGAACTTTCGGCCCTTAAGAATTCCACCAAGCATAACCATCTGAAAACTTCAACAAAACACACGCATGCTACCATTTTCTTGCTTTCCAGCGTAGTCTTAGTATTTTCCTCCTAAACGTCTCCACAAATCTCCAAATTGGATGATTCAAGTCCCCATGTTCAGATAAAACATAGCTCTACAACTTTCCAGAAAGACATTTTGTCCAATTCGGTCGCTAAGTATACCTAAATTACGTTTCAACATGGAGGTTGTTTCTGATTTGGCGCCCATAAAGTAAATCTACCAAGAAACACATTTATGACAACCCCTCAACACATGTGCTGAATTATGACCAAAAGTGATTCTTACCCATCATATAGTGCTGGAATTTGGGCTGAAAAGGAGTAACATTCGGACTATCCATGCCTAGGCATGACTAGGAGGGCGCTGGGGCGTATCCTGGCACATGTACTACATAGACTAGGCTTGTGGTTCATCCCCATCACATAAACATGCCAAGCAACAAACATATATATATGCGATATCCAAAATTTACCCATCCGTCGTCTAAACAGAATTGCAAATTTCATCGGGGTAATATTGATTTCCAATTTCCAAAACCCTTTTCAGAAATTACAGGTTTTTAAACAATCAACTGGGGTCAGGTTCTTGGGTTACCCGACCAGATTTCTCCCCTTTTCATCCATGAGTGATCCAGACAGTCAATGATAGACGGATTAATCCCACCTCGGGCCAGGCATAATCACTCGACAATTAAGCCTTCAGACCGATCATCTCACGACGTCCTACCATTGGTGATTCCAAAATCATCCTTCATCATCTAAATAAATCCACTCACACCCAAGATTCATTCTTTTCAATTGAATTTTTCAAAACCAAAGTCGTTTTTCAAAAAAAACTATCAATCATATCCCAATCGAAAAGTCAATTATTCTAAATGACGAATATATTTTTAACATGCACCAATTTACATATGCATAAATAAAATATGCTAACACATAATATAGGTTAATCGAGCCAACCATTGCTCTGATACCACTGTTGGGTTGGGTTCTATTTCCCGGGTGGCTCGTGGCAGCAGAATTTAAAAATTAAACGTACAACCACCCAAAATAGGAATAATGGTGTGCTCGATTACACTATAAAGAAGGATACAAGAATATTTACCTTTCGATTAAATTTTCGCAGCAACCAATTTGATCTTTTCAACCCTGTGGTGCAAGTCCATGCGATTTCTTGGAGAAAATCGCCCATCAATAGTATCCCCGATTTTAGTGCTCCAAACGTCGCACCTGTTGGTCCCAAGTGGCATACGAAAGAGTCTAGAAGGGGGGGGCGTTGAATAGACCCTGAAGTCTTTTTCGACTTCAAAAAGATTCGTATTAAAATGTTTTGGACGCTTGAAATGTAGACGCTCGACTAAGCGTTTACTTAAAATATAGACGCTTCGGCTGAGCGTCTAATGAAGACTGTTTTATAAAGTTAACTTAGATTTTAGAATTTGAATACTACAACCAACTAGGTTTAAGAGTTCACTTCTTTAATCAGTGTTAGCACAACGGAATGATTTTGAAGTCTTCCTTTTTGAAAAGCTTTAGCGCCACAGAACGTGTTTTAGTTGCTTAGCGTTCACTTGAGTTTTACTTAACAGATTTATACAAAGATATAATAATATGAAGAATGAATGTAATGTAAAGAACACGATATTTGTAAGGTTCGTTGGGTGGTGTAATCCCAACTACGTCCTTCTTCTCCTTGAACACTTGGAGGCAATCCAGTAAGATGGTTCTCAAAGAATCACACAGAAACTTCTACAAATTAGGGAGAGATGGATATTGATGACTTGCGCTCCTTGATCACACAGATTTCTACTCCAAACCACTTCTATCCCCTTACTTCTTTCACCCAGAAATAATGCAAGTATCCAGCTTCGACTTCACACAGATCGCGAGATTTGGATGAGGTTTTTCTAAATGATTTGTTTGATTTTGATAAAGTTCAAACAACTAGGAATATCTCAATAGTAGTGTAGGTTTCTCCGAAAAGAATATTTGAGATATTTGGTTGACTGTCTCAAGAATTTAAAGAAAAGCAAGGAGAATGTTTGCTTGAATATTCTGGCTTTTCTGAGATTTTAAGGAATGAGACTTCAATGCAATAGCAATTTGGCTTAGAATGGATCGTTGTTTTTGCCTTGTTGTTGAAGTCCTATTTATAGCAACATGGAGGTTGTTTCTGATTTGGCGCCCATAAAGTAAATCTACCAAGAAACACACTTATGACAACCCCTCAACACATGTGCTGAATTATGGCCAAAAGTGATTCTTACCCATCATATATTGCTGGAATTTAGGCTGAAAAGGAGTAACATTCGGGCTATCCATGCCTAGGCATGACTAGGAGGGCGCTGGGGCGTATCCTGGCACATGTACTTCTCTGTTCGGCACAGCAATCGTATTTACTTCACAATTATCTCTATAGACCTCCGATTTGGATGTTTCAATTTCCCATTTGAAGCCAAGACATACATCTAAAACTTTGTAGAAGGAAACTTTGTCTAAGTCGGTCTCGAAATGTACGGAATTATCGCTCGAATGTGGTAGGAGATGCATAAATCGCCTAGGTGTTGAAAAACATGCTTGAACTTGTTTTGTACAACGTTTTTCTTCCCTTTTCTTCATGTATTCTCATTTATTACCTGTATTCACTTAACACACCTATTAAATGCAAATGTGACATGATTTAAGCAATAAGTGAATCCAAATCATAAGAATTACGGTCTTAAAAACACGTAAAAAAACCTCTTATCAACACTCCCAAACTTATCCATTGCTCGACCTCGAGCAATAAGAGCTATAAGGCAAGACCAACATCATTCAATGGGAGAAAACAAAACAACTAACTAACTCACTTTCGTGGAGTAAACGATTGCACTTAGCGGGTGCAACAAGCCTTTAAACCTTTGAGTTACCTCAAAGGACGAGTTATAGTCTCGTGAGGGTTTGCATAAGATATACCCACAAAATCTAGCAAATTTTCAATCCCAACCGAATCAACCCATATCAATATGATCAACAAGAATGAATGGCATAAAATCAACCTTTTAAAGTTCACAAATATATATATACATATCAACTACTTTTGCTCATGTGACACCAATACTTGAAACGACTCCCTAGGGTATAGTGAAAAATAAATCTAGGGTATTATAGTCGAGAGGCATCCTTACCAAATTTTGGACATTAATCCCATATCTATCAACTTTTGATCAAACACAAGGCACAAGAATTATAGAAAATCTCATAGCCATTTAAATTTCATTATCTCAAATATTCAACATTCAATTCATATGGAATTTCCATTAAACTTCATTAAGGCTAGATCATGTGCAATGTTTTATTCCATTAGGCTTTCTATGACACCCATGTAACAAGTTTTAGACCAATGATTCCCAAACTAGATAGTTTTGGGGCATTAAGTGTAGAGACACTCCTAAGGATTTAATCACTCGAGTATCAAAGGCCACGAAATAAAACTAGAACTTTTAAACAATTCACTTCTTTTGGCTTGAGCATAGCTCAAATTAGCATAATAGTACAGTATATAGGCATGAAACTTTTCACCTCGGGTACGTATTAGCCTGACCACTTTTGGTCATACAAAAATTCAACCTTTTCAATTCATTGTTAGCATATAAAATTATTACTCAACTTATAACCTTATGAGAAATCTAAGTTAATATTTCTGGAAATAATTCCTTAAGTGTCTTAAGATGGTTATCCTCTCAACTCCTCTACCTTCGATTTAAGTGCATTGTGAATCATCTAAAGAATCAATTCTAGTCTAAGGTCTCCACGAGCAATTTCAAAGATATATATATTCCATTAAATTCAGATTATTTCAAGAATTCATGCCATTTTTCCAAGTCAATCAATTTCAATGCATCAATTGGAAGGACTAAAAATTTTTCATGCTTGATTTTCTCAACAAAGAAGCATATAAACATGATATCAAACAAACTTTCCCCAAATTCAAGTTAAAAATTAGGATTGCATTTTCAATATTCAAAATAGATACTCTTCTACCCCCAAACTTAAATCCAACATTGTCCCCAATGTTGTTACAACATGCATACACAAAGGTAAAAGAACACTTACAACCAAGAATATTGAAGAACATCCTTAAGCTTCCAATGCATCCTTACAAAGTTTCTCCTCTTGTCGAGTAAAATAAGAATCTCTAAAGGTGGGGTCCAAATGTGCATCATATCTAACACTTCAACTTTTTAAACCATCAAGCATAAGAAAAACATACATGCCAAAAGTGCATGCTTGAACACAATAAAAAGAAACAAACTAATCAAAACAAAAACGAAAGCAAAAAGAAAAGAAAACTTACAAACTTGGCTTGCCTCCCAAGAAGCGCTAGTTTAGAGTCGGTAGCTCGACTTGAGATAAAGAATCGCTAAACATCCTGGAGGGGAATGGTCACTTTATCCCTTGACCCGTCAATCCCAATGTAATGCTCTAACCTTTGGGCGTTTGTCATGAAGGTTCGTCCATTATCCGTTATAAGTTCAATGGCACCAGAAGCATACACACGAGATAAAACAAATGGTCCCGACCATTTTGACTTGAGCTTCCCGGGAAAAAGTCGAAGACGAGAATTGTATAGTAAAACCTTGTCTCCTTCATGAAATTCTCGGGGAATAATACGCTTATCATGCCATGTTTTCGTTCGCTACTTGTAAAGCTTGGCGTTCTCATACGCTTGATGGTGCCATTCCTCAAGTTCGTGTAATTGGAGTAATCGCTTGGTACCTACGAGTTGAGAATCAAAATTTAGAAAAGCGCGATGTTCGAGCTCAACCGGTAAGTGACATGCTTTTCCAAAGACAAGGCGATATGGGGACATGCCAATCGGAGTTTTAAACGCGGTTCTATATGCCCACAAGGCGTCATCTAGTTTAAGGGACCAATCTTTTCTAGATGCGTTAACCGTTTTTTCAAGAATGCGTTTAATCTCCCGATTCGAAACCTCCACTTGACCACTCGTTTGAGGATGATATGGGGTTGAGATTTTATGTCGTACCCCGTACTTGTTCAGTAAGTGCTCGAATTGTTTGTTACAAAAATGGGTGCCCCCATCACTAACGATTGCTCTAGGAGTTCCAAAACGAGTGAAAATCCTTTTTTTTAAAAATCGAGTAACCACCCGAGCATCATTAGTTGGTACAGCCTCAGCTTCGACCCATTTGGAGACATAGTCGACCACAACAAGAATATACTTATTGGAACAAGAACTAGGGAAGGGTCCCATAAAATTAATACCCCATACATCAAATAGTTCACATTCAAGCATGTTATTCAATGGCATTTCGTGTCTTTTAGAGATGTTACCTGTTCGTTGACACCTATCACAAGATTGAACATACAAGAATGCATCTTTAGAAAGAGTAGGCCAAAAGAAACCTGATTGAAGCATTTTAGCCACTGTTTTAGAGGGTCCAAAGTGACCACCTACCGACATATCATGACAATGGGCGACAATTGATGCTATTTCCTCCTCGGGGATACATCGTCGAATGAGGTCATCTGCACAAATCTTAAATAGATATGGTTCGTCCCACAAATATCGCTTCACATCAAATAAGAATTTCTTCTTTTGATGATAAGTGATATCCGGAGGAAGAACTTCCGTGACAAGATAATTTGCATAATTGGCATACCAAGGAGCATCATTATGAAGTATAGCATACAATTGCTCATCGGGAAACTCCTCACAAATAGGTTTATCAAACACGCACTCAGGCTTAGGAATCTCTATCCTAGACAAGTGGTCGGCAACAACATTTTCTACTCCTTTCTTATCCTTAATTTCTATGTCAAATTCTTGAAGAAGTAAAATCCACCTAATGAGTCTAGGTTTGGCATCCTTTTTGGCAAGCAAGTATTTTAATGCGGAGTGATCAGTGTACACAATTACTTTATTCAAAATGAGATAAGCATGGAACTTGTCAAATGCAAATACTATGGCTAGTAATTCTTTTTCCTTGGTTGCGTAATTCATTTGTGCATCATTTAAAGTCTTAATAGCATAGTAGATGGTTTGAAATACCTTATCCTTACTTTGGCCAAGGACCGCACCCACCGCGGTGTCACTAGCATCACACATCAATTCGAAAGGCAAACTCCAATCGGGAGGTGCCATGATGGGAGCGGATATCAATAGCTCCTTAAGAGTCATGAAGGCCTGTAAACAAAGGGAATCAAAATTGAATGGTGCATCTTTGACAAGCAAGTTAGATAACTGCTTTGCAATTTTGGAAAATTTTTTGATAAATCGCCTATAGAAGCCGGCATGACCAAGAAAGCTCCTCACGGCTTTCACCGATGTAGGTGGAGGAAGCTTTTATATTACCTCAATCTTGGCTTGGTCCACTTCAATCCCTTTTTGGGAGATTTTGTGACCTAGCACAATCCCTTCCCGGACCATAAAATGACATTTTTCCCAATTCAAAACAAGATTTGTTTCCTCAAAGCGTTTTAGAACACGGTCCAAATGATCAAGACATGTGTTAAATGAGGTTCCAAAAACAGAAAAATCATCCATAAAAATCTCAAGGAATTCTTCAACCATGTCATGAAAGATCGCCATCATACATCGTTGAAATGTGGTCGGGGCATTGCATAATCCAAACGGCATCCGCTTATAAGCAAACGTGCCATAGGGACAAATGAAAGTTGTTTTCTCTTGGTCCTCGGGGGCTATGGCAATTTGGTTATAGCTGGAATACCCATCTAGAAAACAATAAAAATCATGTGCGGCTAACCTTTCAAGCATTTGGTCAATGAATGGGAGGGGGAAATGGTCCTTACGAGTGGCATCATTTAACTTGCGATAATCTATACACACACGCCACCCGGTAAGCATTCGAGTAGGGATTAATTCATTGTTCGCATTTTCTATCACAGTTATTCCGCCCTTCTTGGGTACTACTTGAGTCGGGCTTACCCATGCACTATCAGAGATAGGATAGATTATACCTGCATCGAGTAGTTTTATAACCTCTTTCTTTACCACCTCTTGTATTTGTGGATTTGACCGTCTTTGTGGTTGGCGTGTAGGTTTTGCGGACTCCTCCATGAGTATTTTGTACATGCACACCGCTGGACTTATGCCTTTTATATCCGCAATTTTCCACCCGAAGGCCTTTTTGTTGGCCTTCAATACTCTCATGAGTCGCTCCTCCTATTCTCCTGTCAAAGAAGTTGAGACAATTAAAGGTAGAGTCTCATTATCATTTAAAAATACATATTTCAAATGTAATGGTAATGGTTTAAGCTCAAGGATAGGGGCCTCTTCGATAGAAGGGCGAGGAGGAGCCAAGAGTGATCTTTCTAATTGTTTAGCTCCAATGACGTGGTAAAGAGGTGGCTTCTCTACGCTAAACATGGTTTCCAATTGTTCTTCACTCGCTGAATCGACATCCATAGATTTGGAAAGACATGTCTCCAATGGGTCGTCTACCATTTGTGCCTGAAAAGTCTCATCAATCAACATATCAAATACATCGATGCGTAAACATGAGTCAGGATCACATGGGTGTTTAAGCACTTTAAAACATCAAAGGTGACCTTTTCATCTCCCACATTTAAGGTTAGCTTACCATTGGCAATATCGATTACCGCCTTACCAGTGGCTAGGAATGGTCTTCCTAGGATCAGGGGTACCTCAACATCTTCCTCCATATCAAGAACCACAAAGTCAACCGGGAAGTAGAATTTGTCGACTTGAACGATTACATCTTCGATTATTCCCCGTGGTCTCCTGATTGATCTATCGGCAAGTTGGAGGCTCATTGAAGTCGGCTTTGGGTTACCAAGGCCCAACTTTTTGAAAAGAGAGTACGGGAGGAGGTTGATGCTAGCTCCCGAGTCGCACAAAACTTTTTCGAAGGATAATGGCCCAATCGTGCAAGGAATAGTGAGACTCCCATGGTTTTCAAGTTTCATTGGTAATTTATTAAGCAATACGGCGGAGCATTCCTCGGTTAGGCACACCGTTTCGTTTTCCTACCACTTTTGTTTGTTGGATAAAATATCCTTGAAAAATTTCACGTAATTTGGCATTTGTAAAATTGCGTCTATAAAAGGAATATTAATTCTAACCTCACGAAGAATTGCTAAGATTCGAAGGAAACTTGGATCCATCTCCTTTTTTTTCTTTCTATGTGCATCAGGAAATGGCAAACGGACCTCGATGGGAGGATGCGTTGGAGTTGAAGAACCCGCTGTGGAGGGTTCAGGAGGTGGCGCCTGGGCGCGACAATCGGCGTTAGGGCGCTAGGTCTCGGGCGCCTGAGCGTGATCATCGGGACGCTCGGGCGTGCAATTGCGAAGCATTCATTCACTGTGGGTTGATTTCGGCGCCTGGGCGTTCTCATCGGGGCGCTCGGGCGCAGAAATGCGAACAGCATCATTGACTACCTGTTTGCCACTTCTTAAGGTGATGGCGTGGCATTGCTCATTCGGGTTTTTTTCTGTGTCACTTGGTAAAGTTCCCGGGGCTCTCTCGCTGATCGCCTTTGCCATTTGGCCCATTTGTGTCTTTAAATTCTTCATGTCCATCATTATATCCTTCATCATAGTACGGAGTTCGTTGATTGCTGAATCCGATTTCTTTATTTGTTCATCGAGACGCTCTTCGGTTGTAAGAGGTCTTATTTGCCTTTGTATATGAGGATTACCTTGCCTTTGAGCTTGGTTATTGTTGAATGGGGGCCTTGGTGCTTGATAGACGCCAGGATGGGCATTTTGTGCCGGATTGGGCCTCCTTGGAAAATTTTCGGGCACATGGAAGTTCAATTGAGGTCGATTGGCATTTCCAACATAGTTTACATTGCCAACCATTGTTTCCAAAGCAACTTCTTCGCCCAACTCTTGAACACAAGCAATCTTTTTAGTGGGTGTGATTTCTTCATCATCGGGATAAAGTTCATCTTCCCGGGCTAATTGCTCAATCTTATCCCACACACTTTGGCAATCGAGCCCAAGGAGATCACCACCAGCGCCGGCATTGAGCCTATTTTGGATGCGCGAACGGACTCCATCATGGAATCGTAATACTTTCTCGCTCAATCTTAGGTTGTGATCCGGACATTTTCGGAGCATATTTTTATATCTAGCCCATGCCTCGGCTAAGGACTCATGATTCCCCTGCTTAAACTCCTTAATGTTGCTCCTTAGCTCATTGATTTTGGAGGGTGGAAAGAATTTGCTCAAAAAGGCATCGACCAATTGTCCCCATGTTGTGATGGATTGGGGTGGTAGAGATTTGTACCACATGGTCGCCCTTTCCTTTAATGAGAAGTGGAAGACTCTTAGACGAATTGCGTCGAGATCCCGTGGATGAAATTGGGTAGTCATGAGAGTATCGTCTAAAGTCTCCAAATGCTCATGAGGTGATTCATGGGGCTCTCCATAGAAGGGTTCGCTTTGCACCATGCTAAAGATGTGTGACGGAATGTGATAATTTGGTGCAATGAGATTTGGAAAGACTACGGGCCGCGGTATAGTTTGGACCCTTGGAGGTAGACTTTCCCGGACCGATGGAAATCTTTGAGGAGGTGCCGGTTGCATAGCTTGGAAAAGATTTTGCAGCCATTCCCTGTTTTCCGGAAGATTTATGTCTGGAAAATTTCCATTTGGATTTAGATTGTCGGCCATTTCTCGAGCTTGTCTACTAGATCGAAGAACACGCTCTATCTCCGGCTCAAAATTGTATAGGGGCTCGTTAGAAGAGCGGGTCATGCACCACAAATTACACCTAACAAATAAACACACAAAAAAAATTAGAATAATAAAATAAAAGAAAGGTTACAAAGAAACGAAAAACTAAGAATTATGAAATTTAAATGAAAAATCAAAAACTAAAATGAACAAGTCTCCGACAACGGCGCCAAAAACTTGACACGCTAAAAGCTAACGTGCTATGATAGCAAGTGCACTAGTCGTGTGTAGTAATAAATGGACGGTAAGTCCGGATTGTCGAACCACAAGGACTTGAATTCTAGTTTAAGATTTGTAATGAAGTGAATAAACAAAGTAAGAATAAATTCAAATAAAATTGGTAAAGAACAAGAACAAAGATGAGCAAGTGATTTAAAACCAATTATAAAGGGAGACTAAGGCACATGCTAGGTTCAAATTGATCAAATATACTTATAAAGGTTCTTGTTGAAGGATTACACTTATATTGTTATGGTGAAAACTCCTAAGGTAGAGAATAACCGATGTCTCGCGTGTAAACTCCTATACTTAGATCGTGATTTCCCAAATATCCCTATCCGAAAATCTAACCACTAAACATGCATTAATGTACTACAGTTCACTCGATTTGAATCGAACGACTTCACCCGGGAATCTTTACCTATGTCTAGGGCAATTCCTCATTAGTTGCGGGTCATGATGTGAATTTCTTGCACCCTAAGTCAATTTTCTCCCAAAATATTAGCCTAGGCATAAGATTCTAACATATAGTGATCACGTATATGCAAGATAGACAAAAACACAATTCACATCACATAACAATATAAGAACAACCTCAACAATGATCTCCTTGGTCACACAGATTTTTGCTACAAGAAACTTCTATCCTCTTGCTTCTTTTACCCAAAAATAATGCAAGTATCCAACTTCGACTTCATACAGATTGGGAGGCTTGGACGGGGTTTTTGTCTAGCGGTTTGTTTGATTTTTGGAAAGTTCAAACAACTTGAAATATCTCAATAGTAGTGTAGGTTTCTTCTAAAAAGATGTTTGAGATATTGATTAACTTCCTCAGGGATTAAAGAAAAGCGAAGAGAATGTTTCTTTGAAGGTTTGTACTTTTCTGAAAGTTTACGGATTGAGACTTCAATGCAATAGAGTTTTGGCTTCTAAGCTTCTTGTTGTATATTTTGGCTTGTTCCTGAAGTCCTATTTATAGACTTTCTTGGGTAAAGTGTCTATCACTTTCGAGAGTGAATGACTTCCGTTTTTTTTCCCTAAAAACCTGCTGCAGAAAGTTGGTGCGGCAGTCTTTGTAAAGTTGACAGTCTAATGGGAAGGCTTCTCCGTAGGTCCTGGAGTGCTTATCACATTTAATGCATTTCAAATAAATGTCCGTTCGCAATTAATGGTCCAAGAATATTTGCATTAAACTTCTTCTGGACTTAGGAATAAATTCAGGTGAAATCTAGTCTTTGATAGACGCTCATTCACTACTGAATGATTCCTGACACTTAATCAATGCTTGAAATTTCTTTGACGCTTGGAATCTTCATCTTCATTCAGACTTCAGATGCTTGAATCTCCAGACTTATCTACTGATAAACTCACCCCGAATTTTATCAGATGCTTAGTTCTGAGATTACTTAGCCTAACAATCTAAGATAAAAATAAATAAAGCCTTATACAAATATATCGCTCAAAGCCTATACAATTCTAGTAAAAGAATTAAACTTACATATTTTGGGGTCTAACAGAAAATCCTAATTGTCATCATCAAAACATCTAATAAGAAATTCCTAACACTATACCTTCTGGGCGATCTACTAGAGTCTAGACCTGGTTGGAATGCATCAAGTCTTTCTCCACTTGCATAGCTTTTTGCCACTTTGCAGAGTCGATGTTCATCATCGCTTGATCATAAGTAGAAGGGTCGTCCCCATTAACTCCCACTGCTATAGTGTGGATACCTAGTTCTTCTTGTAGTAGGTACCCATAGTACCTTTCAAGTTGATGCGGTACCCTACCAAATCTTTGCAATGTTGGTTGTGCTTCAATAGGTTCAGTATGTGTTTCCTGATCATTTGTCTCCCAAGGTGTTTCATTTTGTTCATCAAAAACAATCTTTCTACCTGTACCACCTTCTTGAATAAACTCATCTTCAATAAAGTATGCTTGCAATGCAACAATGACCCTTTGATCATCTTACATGTAGAAGAGGTATTCCTTGGAATCCTCAGGAAAACCAACGAAACGTTCTTTAAGGGACCTTGCTTCTAATTTCTCTACCTTTGCCTTCTTGATATAGGCAGGGCATCCCCAAACCCTAATGTATTTAAGTTTTGGTTTCCTATTTCTCCATATTCATATGGTGTCTTAGGAATGGATTTGGAAGGAAATCTATTCAAGATATGAATAGCAGTAAGGAGCGCATGTCCCCACAAGAAAATGGGTATATCAGTTTAGCCGAGCATAGATCGAACCATGTCTAAAAGCATTCAATTTCTGCGCTCTACTACCCAATTTAATTGTGGAGTTGCTAGTGGTGTGAGTTATAATATTGTCCCATCTTCCTTCAGGAACTCATCAAACTCATCACACATATATTCACCTCCACGATCCGATCGTAGTGCTTTTATATGATGTCCAGTTTGATTTTCCACTAAAGCCTTAAATTTTTTGAACTTTTCGAATGATTCAGACCAGGGTTTCATTAAGTACACAAGACCATTTCTTGAATGCTCATCAGTGAATGCAAAGAAATAGTGAAAACCTCCACAGCCATTTCTCCAAATGGTCCTCAAACATCGGTGTGCACAAGTCCTCATACTTCGGTGGGCTTTTCAAAAGTCCCGTTGTAGGGAAATCTAGCCATTTTGCCTATGAGACAATATTCACAAGTTGGATATGGGTCCGATCCCAATGGGTCAATTTACCCATCTTATGTATCTTTTGCTGGCCAACATGGGCCAGTCTAAGATGCTACTTTAAGTTTAGGTTTTAGGACATTGCTTAACATGCTTCTTTGAGATAACATTCATAGTACACTCATTTGGCATATTTAAATAATAGGGGTCATTGACTAAAGTAGCAGTGCCAACAATTTTATTTATGTTAGAGTGTATACCCTCAAATGCCATAAAGAGGATAGATTTATAGGGCATTAACTTGTAACTAAACAATATCCTTTTATTATATATAAGGCATTATCTGGTTGTTTGTAAGGTGTTAATAAACAACGTAAAGTCCTTGAGTATAAGGCATACCTTCTACTTCCTTTCGGATAGGGAGAATGCCACTAGAAGGGTTTGATCCTTATTCTCTAAATAGGGTTCGCAAGTCTAAGAAAGTATTTGACTGGACATCAATACTGAACAAGGACTTGCATGATATAAGTTTTGACAGAGAAAGTGTCAGTCGAACAATATGGGAATGATAGTGGGAACTTATGTCATGGACATATAAGTTGGACTAATATGTTCAAACACGGCTCACATCAGTTTCATCACGTGGGTATTCACTCACTGACAGTCAATGATGAAACTGATAAGTTGTGATAGGTACGCGTGAACTATAGACCTGAGAAATCGAGTTGAAGATGTAATTATGACGTCAAATCTTTCATTAGAGTAGTTAGATCCAAATTACACTTTGGTGGGATCGACCTCGAAGTGCGACTTGATGGGCAAGTAGCATTGTTAACTGAATAGCAAAATGGGATTTATTCTCTCATAAGTGAAGGAGCTAAGTATCCTATGCAGTCATGAATGAGTGAGGTTAAAAGTCTTTGGCCAAAGCATAAAATGACCTCGACTCATTATGAGCTAAGCATATGGTCAAGTCATGTGAGTTTGACTAAAACCATGACTCTCACTTGACTGGGATACAAGAATAAAAGGTTTATGCACGTACGGTATTCACAGCGTATATGGTTTGGAATGATCCTATTCATTCGATCTCAATTGGGATACGATGTGAGCCACGTGACTGGCTAGGTGTTACTCACATCCTTTTGGTTTCCTCCCAATTGCCTTTTGAGACGACCCTAAAGAGTCGCGCTTAAAGGAAGTGCAAAAAGAAAATCATAGGAAAAGACTTGAGAGAATTTTCGGTATTGGATATCGAGATTAATTAATTAATCATTAGATGATTTTATTAATTAATTAAGTTAATAAATTAATTAATTCCTCATGGGAATTTAATTATAATATTAACTTGAATTTAATTGATTATTTAATTAATTTATTTATTGGATAAATAATATTAATTATTTAATTAATTAAGTTAATAAATTAATTAATTCCTCATGGGAATTTAATTATAATATTAACTTGAATTTAATTGATTATTTAATTAATTTATTTATTGGATAAATAATATTAATTATTTAATTAATTAATAAACAAAAGCCCGAAGGCTTAAAAACCTACAAGTGGGCGTCCACATATGGGGCTTATGAAGCCTAGGTTATTGTTTTCTATTGTAGTATATATATACAACTTAGTGAAAAAATAACTAGGTCAAGAGAATTAACTCACAAACTTTCTCTCTAAGTCAAACTCTCCTCCCTTTCTCTCTCACTCTAGCCGTCCATCAAGGTGAAGAAGAAGGTGATTTTCGTTTGTGAGTCCGGCGTGGCAATTTAGAGACAACGATGAATTTGTTGTTCAAGAAAGGATTGCATAGCTGGTTCAGATTTCAACATACGCGAGACGGTAATTAATTTTGTAAAACCTAATTTAAATACGAGAAATAGAGATGAGCCACTGGGTTTAAATTTATAATTCTTCCGTTGCGTTTTTGTTTTTAAGCAATTTTTCCCAACAATTTATCCTTTCCTCGTTAGGTTTACCTTTTCTAAAGCTAAGGATAAAACTCTCTCAACTGAAAGTGAAGCAATTATTCAAGATGTCTTTAATAGTTTTGACAAATTGAAGATACCCATTTGTGCTGATCTCCTCACTTCTTTCCTCGAGTTAGATCCTGATGAAGAAGTTTTGGAGCCTGAGGATATGGATCCTTCCACTTCCAAAGATCAAGCGACTAAAATAGTCAATGAGATTCCTCAAGGTAAGCGTCTTAGTATTTTCATCATCTATTTCTACTTAGTAGATCTTTTGTTTCTCAAACGCTTGCCTGTATCAGCTCAAAATTTACCAGATGCAGATGCAGATGCACCTCCGCCTCTTGAGGTCAATGTGGATTTGGATGTAGAAATGACAACAATTGTGGATATCGCTAAAGAAATTGCTCAAGTCCTTCCTAACGATGAAATATCACCAGTTCATGAAGCGACTATTCATACTGAGTGGTCGATAGAAGTGGCCTCTTCTATCCCAACTGAAGCGATTGCCATTGTTCCTACTCCAACCTAACCTCCTCCCCTTGTCACCAACTTCTTTCCACGTGGCTATGATGCAAATGTTGAATATTACTTTGTCGCTAGAGAAAGTGACACCCAGCAATGGGTTGAAATGGAGATTGTGTTTCATGATACTCTCCACAACTCTGATCTCTCTAATTCGTACAAATTCAAGTTTTTCGAGAGGCTGGCCGACCTTGGTTTGTATTCACTTGATTGTCTGGAATCGCGGTTAGAATACATTCGACGACCAGCGATCAACATGATAGACTTCGACCGAGAGCGTTTCTATTTCTCAGGATGCTCTGCAGAATCTTTTTATCCTCTTCACCCGAACAAAATTGTCCTCAAAAATCCCCACATGGGTGATTGGCTGAAGAATCCAGATGAGCAGGATCTCAACAAAATTGGGTACTCTTCTCTGTCAAAGGTTGTTCACTCTCCTATGAACGTTCTCTCTCCTAGGTCTCTCAAACTTTGGAAAGGAAAATGACCAGTTGTTGCTAAGCGCCCTAATCCTGTCAATTCTTGGCTAGAAGATGAAGCTTGTAAATACCTTGCCAGACTTTGGGCAGATGATTATGAAAGTGAATTCGATCGCTTTGAGAAGTATCTCGCCTCTAGAACAGATAAGAAGAAGTTTGAAAAACTTGGCAAGTGGTGGATCATAGATACTGCTCAGTGGGCTGAAGAATTTATGCTCTACTTTTATACATTTGAAGAGCTCGTGAGGTATCCATTTTGGTCTGAATTTGGAGCAGAATATAGACTCCGAAGATTTCTGTATTTCTACTTGAGCAGCGAAAGAATCTTGTTGGGAATATTAGCGATTTGCCTTCATACAAACAACCTATAGAACGCTATATTTGCCGGCAACTGGCTTTATTCAGTCAGGGAGGACGCTATGTTTTTAAAAAAAATCAAAATTTTGTCCAGCGTATCTTTCCAGATCTGAATGAGGATGCATCTACGAGCAAGCTTGATGTCATCCAAGAGTCTAGTTAAGCGCACATGTGACATATTGATGAGCATGCTGTTTTTCACAGAGATAGAAGAGCGATTGTTGAGAGTGCTCACTCGTTAGACGTCATATACAATGAACCTTATGGCTTAAATAATTTCAGAGGCTATAATATTTTGCCTGTCCTCATTTGTGAGAAAAATATCCAAGTGGCCAAATTCCTCTCACGAATTAGGCCAGTGGATCAAGTAGTTGCTCAAGCTCTCATGCCATTTATTTTGGATTTTTATAATCATTATATTTCAGGTATCGATCTGCCAGAAGATGTGCATTTTGCACTAAGTACTGAAGAGCGCGAAGATGCTATATTCTTTATCCCGCAGACGAATGTGATTAGTCCAAGGCATGTGATGGAAGCGATTGGCTCACTCTGTGTCATTGTTGTTGAGAAACCATCTCCTCTAGTGGAGATTGTTGAAATGGAATTGGAACATACTCCTACTGTGGAAGTCGCTCCTATTCAAGACGCTGATTTGCAAATGGAAGTTGCCCTAATGCTCCATTTGAGCTAAAGAACACTCAATTTGGACATCATTTGGTCCCACAAAACTTGAAAATACCAGCATTGCTGGTGCTGGAAATTTCTGTGCGAAAATTGCTTGGGAAAATGTGGTTTCTATGTTGTGGGTCGAGCTTTCTCTTTGCATGATTTCTTGAACGGTTTTTGGTAGTTAAAATGAGATGAAAATGGGGATGAAGTCTGATGATGAAATCTGATTTTGGAGCATGTAATACTTGAGTGAATGAGAGGAGAAATGAGGAGCAAGATAGGGGTGTATATATATAGGGGTGGTGAGGGCTTCATTGTAAATTCTTCTTCTTCTCCTTATTTTTCCTCATATCCCCAAACAAACATATTAATCTTTAAGGCCCCACATGGATGTAAATTGATGTTTAAGTCCATCCACTTATTCGAATAATCCTTGGGTATGTAAGTACTATTATTATTACATATTAAATCAAGTAATATTCTATACATTATGCTACTAATCATCCGATTACTAAGTAGGTTAGTATTTAGAAAACTCTGGTGTCACAATATCAGTTCCACTAATGTGCTTACAATCTTAATCTTCTACCATCCCACAGTACCAGACAGACACTCCCATGTCAGAGATAAGATTGTACAAGTGTTCTAAGTCTTTATTTGTCAATTAAAGACTTCACTTTATTTGTGAACTTATTTTTAGTAATCAAGATCGATCTCTCTAGTGCCAATCTTCCAATCTCATAGGAAGTAGAGGGATTGTACAGAAAACACGTACAAAACGTTTTACACTACTTATACATGCAGATAAGATTTAAGTGAAAACTAAATAACGTCTTTATTAATAATATCGAAATAAGTCAATTACAAGATAGATGCCCTATCATTCTATCCTTTATAGCATCTGAGGGCATAATCCTAACAATCTCCCACTTGCACTCAATGCCACTCATTGTGGTATCTTATACCCATCCCTTCCAGGTGTCGGTCCAGAACAGCCTGAGGTAGTGGTTTGGTGAACGGGTCAGCTACATTGTTAGTTGAGGCTATTTTTTGGACTGCTATTTCTCCTCTGCCAACGATCTCTCTGATGATGTGAAATCTTCTCTCAATATGTTTAGACTTGTTATGAGACCTTGGTTCCTTAGCTTGCGCTATTGCTCCATTGTTGTCACAATAAAGTGGCAACGGGAGATGTGAACTAGAAACCACTTCAAGTTCCCCAAGGAACTTTCTCATCCAAGCAGCTTCTTTGGCTGCCTCTGAGGCTGCCACATATTCAGCTTCAGTGGTGGAATCCACGGTTGTGCTTTGCTTGGATCCCAGAACACCGCCTCACCATTAAGCGTGAAAACAAACCCTAAAGTTGATTTACGGTCATCGACATCAGACTGGAAGTCCTAGTCCATGTAACCTTCCATCTTCAGGTCTCCACCTCCATAGATGAGAATCATATCCTTAGTTCTATTAAGATACTTTATGATATTCTTCACAGCTATCCAATGTTCCTTTCCCGGGTTTGCCTGAAATCGACTCACCACGCTTACAATATAGGCAATGTCGGGTCTTGTACACAGCATTGCATACATTAGGCTACCAACTGCAGAGGCATAGGGTACTTTACTTATCTCCTCTTTATCTTCCTCACTTTGAGGACACGCAAATTTGGATAAGTGTACTCCATGTCTCATTGGAAGAACCCCTTCTTAGAATTATCCATCCAAAACCTCTTTAGGACCTTTTCTAAGTAAAGGGCTTGGGAGAGACCTATCATTCTATTTGTTCCACCTCTATGGATACGAATTCCTAGAATATATGTCGCTTCTCCCAACTTTTTCATGGAAAACATACTCGAAAGCTATTTCTTGACTGTGGTGAGCATTCCCACGTCATTTCTTATAAGTAGAATGTCATCCACATATAGTACAAAGAACGTGTTTGGAAATTTCATGTTAGATGTTTTGATGATGAGAAGATAGGATTCAATGTTAGACCCCAAATAAAATGTAAGTTTATGTTTTCATAGATCATTGTTTAAACTTTTGAAGATTTGTAATTGTTATTTGTTTAGGCTTGTAATTTTTATCTTTGGAGATTTTAGACTAAGTATTAGATACTGAATCGCTAATAGAATTCTAGGTGAGTCTATTAGAAAAGAAGTTGAAGATCAACGTTTGAAGTCAACCAAAGATAAAGATCTGTTTCTTAGCGTCCGTCAAACGCTAAAGAACCTCTTTTCAGGAATTATGGATCAAGCGCTCAAAGCACTTAAGCGACCGATGTCAGATTCACCTGAAATAAATTCTCAAGTCATGAAGGACTTAAATGCAATCATTCAACGGACATTTATTTCCAACGGGAAATAAATTCAAATGCATTAAATGCCTAATAAGAGCATTAAATGTGATAAGATACTGTGACTTGTGGACAAGCCACCTTTTTTACTACACTGTCACAACTTTAGAGTTTATAGCTGCTCCCATCCAATCGGTGCCAGCAGATTTTCAGGAATGTCAAGTTTTAGGTAGAATCACGCGCCGCATGAGAGGCACTCTCCTACATGTGTCCAACAGACAGATCCCAAGAATTGCCTATAAATACCTTACCTTTAGCAAACCCCAAAAGTACGGTACATAATATTACAATAGAAAATTACGTACATGCACAAGACTTGCTTAGAAAAAGTTTAGAAACTCCATAGCTAAAATTCCTTCAAGCTTTTTATTTACATTCCAGACAGTTACAAATATCTCAAACGTCTTCCAAAGACGAAACCTAAATTCCTATTGAGATATTCCAAGTTGTTTGATCTTACTAAAAACAAACAAAACCTTGTGACAAACCTTCAACCTTTCATCTGAGTGACAAAGTTGTTGAAACCCCTTTTCAAGCAGTATTTCTGAGTGAGAGAAGCTTGTAGAAGATGATCTTCATTGATGCTGAAATCTGTGTGATCAAGGACCCCGAGATCTTTTTCATCCTTTACTATCTTGTAGAAGATTCTGTGTGATTCGTTGATAATCATCCTAGCAAATTCCTCCAAGTGAAAAAGGAGAAGAAGGACGTAACTGGGATCACATCACCCAGTGAACCTTATATATCTTGTGTCATTTATATTTTATTGTCTTATTTTCATACTACATCATTCATTCTGAAGAAGACAAGTAAAATTGCAAAGCGATTAATTAACCAATTGAACGCTAAAAATTATTTCCGCTGTGCTAACCCGAATTAAGCGATCTAAGCGTTACCCTACTTTGGTAAATTGTTAAAATCACTAAGTTTAAGTTATCTTTACTGAAGCTCCTAACCCAAGCGCTCAACTTTCTAAGCATTCAAATCTTTAAACCCCCCTCCCTTCGAGACCCTTTTGTATGCCACTTGGGACCACCAAGTGGTATCAGAGCAGTTGAAGTAGAAATCTAACCATTTCCGAGCGTAACTGCTTGTTTAGATCCATTTTTTCTAAAACCTAATCGCTTTAATTTTTTTAAACATATCATTATGGCTTTTAACAAAATGCCTAAGTTGGTAGAATCAAACTATGATTCTTGGAAACTTAGAGCATTTGCTTATTTATGCTCTTGCGATAATGAAATGTGTGATGTGATTACAGATGGTCCCATTCAGATTATGGAAGTTGTAACTCAAGCCCCTGGAACGACTGAGGCTACTTCAGATTGCTATGTCGAGAAACCTAAGTTAGAATGGACGCCAGAGGATAGAAAAAGAGCAAATATGGATAATGTTGGACGAAGTGCACTCTACTCAGTGTTAGGAGATAATGATGCTTTGTTCAACAAGATCAAGCAATGTAAGGCTTCCAAACAAATATGGGATAAGCTGGCTATAGCATGTGAAGGTTCAGCACAAATGAAGGAGAACAAGCTCTCCATAGCCATGCAAAGATTTGAGCATTTCAAAATGCAGCCCAATGAGACGCTAGAACAATTGGACGCAAGATTTACTTTGCTCATTACTGAGTTAGCGTCACTAGATAAGGAATTGACCAACAAGAAAATGGTCAATAAAATTTTCAGAAGTCTTCCAAGTAAATACTTGATTAAAACTGTTGCTATGAGAGAATCACAGACCTTGGAGACTCTTACTCCAGAACATGTGTTTTCAGAGTTAAAGGCATTTGAATTCGAGTTAGGTGAAGTCAGCGACACAGGAACTTCAGCGATTGAATCAGGAGCGTTAATCGCCACTACCAAAAATAAGGGTAAAGCGGTTAGCGAGGTTAAATCTATTGAATCAAATGAAGAAAAGGAAATGGCTTTATTAGTCAAGAAATTCAAGAAATTTCTGAGATATGAAAAGAGAAATCCTATTGGACAAACTTCATTTCAAACTCCTTCCCCAGCACCAGCGCCTCAGTATCAAGCGCCAGTGTACTTCGCACCTCAACCATTAGCGCCAGTTCCTTACCAAGCGCCTACAACTCCTACTCAAAATCTCTCAGCGCCAGTAGTTTCAAAGCGATTGTCCACTGAACCAAAAATGAAAAATAATTTGTGTTATAATTGCAGGAAACCAGGGCACTACCAGGTAAATTGCCCTTATCCAAATGTGTCTAAGCCCACAAGGCAAGACTATGCGGATAGAAACCAATTCAGGAGCAACCTTCGCCAACAAGGTTTGCTTGTGGAATCTGAACCATTCTCCGCACCTGAAGAGGATTTGGAATCATCAGATGAAAGCATTGATGATGAGCCTACAAGCGACTCAGCATTGATTTGTCTCATGGCAAGAGATGATGAAGCGTCTGACGAATCGCTACCTGAGGTATCTAGAGCCAGCACCGATACTTCAGTTTGGTATTTCGATAGCGGGTCATCAAGGCACATGACTGGGTCAAACGGTCTTCTAGTTAAGTATCGAGCTACCAATGGTCCGCAAGATATATTTGGTGATAACTCCAAAGGTAAAACCAAAGGTATAGGTGTCATGCATAGGGGGAACATCATGATTGGTGATGTATATTATGTTGAGGGTCTTAAGCATAATTTGTTAAGTATTAGTCAATTTTGTGATAAAGGCTTTGATGTAAAATTTTCAAGCGACTTTTGCTGTGTCAACGACGCTAAGACTAAGTCTACTAAACTAAGAGCAAAAGAACAAACAATGTGTATTTAGTAGATTGGGATCCTACATTTGATAACAACCCCACATGCTTTATTCGTAAACGTCAAAAGGAATTGGGTTGGATATGGCATAGAAAAATGAATCACCTCAACTTTAAGGCAATCTCTCAGTTAATATCACTAAATCTAGTAGAGGGATTACTTAAGGGTTCTTTTCAAAAGAATCGCTTATGTGATGCATGTCAAATGGGTAAACAAGTTAAATCATCTTTTAAGAAGAAACCATGTCTATCTACTTCTAGAGTTCTTGCATCTAGATTTGTTTGGTCCTATTCAAATCATGAGTGTTAGTGGTAAAAAGTACTCGCTAGTAATAGTTGATGATTTCTCTCGCTATACATGGGTAGAATTTCTAGCGACCAAAGATGAAACTAGTGTCAAGCTCACAGCGCTAATCCGTCAATTGCAAACTTCAAAAGATCTAAACGTGACGAGAATTAGAAGCGATAGAGGAATTGAATTTACTAACCAATTTGTTGAGAAGTTTTGTATAGATCTTGGAATACTTCATGAGTATTCTGTTCTTAGAAAACCTCAACAGAATGGAGTTGCTGAGCGATGGAACAGAACGCTTAAAGAAGCCGCTAGGACGATGCTTGCAGAGTCTAAGCTGCCTCAAAGGTTTTGTGCCGAAGCCATCAATACCGCTTGCTACACTCAGAACCGGTGTATAATCAACAAGCAACATGAGAAGTCTCCATATGAGTTGTGGAAGGGACATAAGCCTAACGTTTCATATTTTCATGTCTTTGGTTCAAAATGTTTCATTATAACAATGGATCCCACAGCCTATAGACTTTTGATCCTAAAGCGGATGAGGTAATCTTTCTAGGCTATGCCAAGAATGGAAAGAGTTTTCACATCCTAAATAAGATCAAATTGAAGGTTGAAGAATCCATTCATGTTGTGTTTGATGATGCTAACCAAGAACTGAGTAAGGTTAATCTTGATGATGTAGGAATTGAAGATCTTGCCCAACAAGCGTCACAAATTAATCTTGGTGATAATAGTGATGATGAGGATGATGAGATCTTTGTGCCCATTCCTAAAGTTACTCGTGAGGTTACAAATAATGATAAAGTCAGAATCGCTGATGATCATGAAGAGAATGATCATCAAAAGCAAATTGGAACTATGAATGATGAAGCGACTACGCAAGAGACAAATATGGATCAAGCGATTGATAACCAAGAGTGTCTCAACCCTTTCCAACTAGACCGTAAATGTCTTAGAGACCATCCACCAGAGCTAGTAATTGGAGATATGGAAGCATCTGTTAGAACTAGGTCAGTTACAATTAATGAGGACATGTTCGCAAGTTTTCTACCTCAAATGGAACCAAAGAAAGTGGATGAAGCGCTCAGTGATTCAAGTTGGGTAGAAGCGATGCAAGAGGATCTTAACCAATTTGAGAGAAATAAGGTTTGGACGCTAGTTCCAAGGCCAACTCACCAAGGAGTTATTGGGACTAGATGGGTTTTTAGGAACAAAATGGATGAAGATGGCGTTGTTATAAGAAACAAAGCTAGATTAGTCGCTCAGGGTTATTGTCAAGAGGAGGGTATTGATTTTGATGAGACATATACCCCAGTAGCCCGTCTTGAAGCAATTAGGATGTTCCTAGCGTTTGCCGCATTCAACAAATTCACAGTGTACCAAATGGACGTGAAGAGTGCATTCTTGAATTATAGACTCCAAGAAGAAGTCTATGTGGAGCAACCTCCAGGATTCATCAACAACCATGGCAAAAGTATGGTCTACAAATTGGATAAGGCACTCTATGGCCTTAAACAAGCACTAAGAGTATGGTATGACACTCTCTCTATCTTCCTTATAGGTAAAGGCTTTTCAAAAGGCAGCGTTGACACAACGTTATTTAAAATTACCCATAATAAAGATATTCTCTTAGTCCAAATTTATGTTGATGATATTATATTTGGTTCTACTAATAAGCGATTGTGTGAGAAATTTTCGAAAATGATGCAAGAACAATTTGAAATGAGCATGATGGGTGAGTTAACTTTCTTCTTAGGATTACAAGTTAAACAACTCCCTAATGGAATATTTATAAACCAAGCTAAATAAACAAGAGATATGATTAAGAAATTTGGTATGGAAAATGCATCATCTACCAAAATTCCAATGAGCCAAACGCTTAAGTTAGATAAAGATGAAAGTGGGAAGAAGATTGATAACACTAACTATAGAGGTATCATTGGATCACTTCTTTATCTTACCGCTAACTATAGAGGTAGACCGGATATTATGTTCTTGGTATGCATGTGTGCACGCTTTCAAGCTGATCCTAGAGAATCACACTTAAATGTTACCAAGAGAATCCTTAAATACCTAAAAGGCACACAAAATGTGGGCTTATGCTATCCACGGGACTCTCCTTTTGAACTAATTGGTTATTCAGACGCAGATTTTGTAGGATGCAAAATAGAGAGAAAAAGTACTAGTGGTACATGTCAGTTTCGTGGCATAGTAAGAAACAACGGTCCATAGCTACCTCTACCGCTGAAGCAGAATACGTAGTCGCTGGAAGCTATTGTGCACCAATCCTTTGGATGAGGCAACAACTTAGAGATTATGGAATAATCTTAGGTCCTACCCCAATCTATTGTGATAATCAAAGCGCTTTAGCTATGACCCAAAATCCTGTCCTTCATTTTAGAACCAAACATATTGACATTAGATACCATTTCTTGCGTGACCATGTTCAAAAGAAAGATATCTCCATGCACTTCATTGGAACTGACAAACAATTTGCAGATATCTTCACCAAAGCGCTCAATGAACAACGCTTTCTCACTTTGAGAAGTGAATTAGGTATGATTGATTTAAACGCTTAAATCATAAAAGCATCATATCTTAATAGGCATACGCTTTAGGGGGAATCCGTTTTAATTATACATCTAAAGCGTCTTTCAAAATTGAAACAAGTTATCAATTTTAAGGGGAACTTTAAAATTGTACTTGTAACAATTCATAAGCGACTGTGATAAAAAAAGTTTGCTTTGAAAACATTCATTGACCACTAGCGCTTATCTTCTTTTATGCATGACAAAATCAATCTTTAATAAGTAAAATTGTCTTTTATAAATCCAAGCGATTGATCTTATCCTTAACAGATTAAATTGTTTTATATAAAAAGATTTCAGCGTTGAAAAGATTCCCACTTTAACGCTAAGTAATTCTCTTTCAAAAGATCATGCATGGTTTTATCGCTAAAAGTAACGTGTGGATAAGTCCAAAAGATTAGATTTGACAATTACCCACACGTGCCTATCAAATCAAACTGACGGTTAATGATTCCTATCTAAACCTAGGTGGTTCAGTGACTGCATGAGTCCGAGTACGTGTCAGTGTACTATCAGGCGCGTGTATTTCACGCTGAAAGTTTCAAAAAAATTTCAAACATCTTTCAATTAAATGGGTAACTGCGGATCCCAAAAATTCTTTATTTTGTAACAGTTAATCCATTTTTCCGGCGCTATTTGACATTCGTACCTTCGAATAAAAGGTTCAGATTTAAATCTTTTCAAATTTCAAAATTAATGATTCAACACGTGGCAAAATTTAAGCCATTCAGAAGTTACTTTCTTTGCCTCTATATAAACTCTTCAAGGTTTTTACAGTTAGACTTTATCACTTCCAAAAACTCTCTCTGCTATAAAATCTTCATCTCTTTCAAGGCAAAAACTTCTCTCATTCCTTCAAAAGCTTCAAACTTTCAGCAATGGCACCCAAAGCTTCAAAATCTTCCAAATCATCCAAGTCTGCTACCAAAAAAAATTCCCGCGCTGAAAAACCAGTCACGGTTAACGCCGGATTTCTTGTTAACTGGGACTATCTTTTTGATAACCAGAATTTTCCCCTTCGTACTGTTCTTCCACTTGTCCAGGAATCTGGTTTCCGCGACATGATTACTGCCGTTTTCAACCTTCATGAAGCAGAAACCCTTTTCTTCTTCAAAAATGCAAAAATGCAAAAATCTCCGACAATGGAAACTCCATTTCCTGCGTCTTTCCTTTTGCCCGTGAGACCTTCACTCTCACTTTTTCTCTGATTTCATCATTGCTTAATCTGCCCAATGATGGTGCCGAAGTCAAAAACATCACTCTTGGTGATGCTACCAAGGTCTGGGCGCTGATCAAGAAAGATGAAGTTGAAGCTGCTTATGAACCAAACTTCAAGAAAAACGACATGAAGGGCGAATATGTCATTCTCGCGGACATTTGCGCCAAGATGATCGAATGCAGAAAAGGGACATACGATAAAGTTACAAATATTCAGTACAAGATGATGGTGGCCATTCAGACCAAATTAAAGATTAATTGGTCTCTCTATGTTTTTAATCGCTTCAAGGCAGCGATGGCCAAGTCGGTTAATCCCAAGCCTTATGGGAATGTGTTAAGTAGAATTTTAAGCGCCTGCGGTTTTACAAACTCCGCTGGAAAGAAAGTCCCAGCGTTAAAATTCTATGGTAAGAAGATGATTAGAGGGATGCTCACACCTCGAAAACATGGTGGTGCAGCGGTTCCCAAAGAAGAGCACGAGCGACTTCAAGCCAAAGGAGTTGTTCTTAGCGATGATAAAGAGCAAGCGTCTTCCTCTTCATCGTCGTCCTCGTCTGAAGAAGAAGTGGTGGTTAAGCGACCAAAAAGAAAGATCGTTGTTAAAGTCGCTGAGCCAGCCAAGTCAGCCAAAAAGCAGAAACCGGAGCCTGCAAAGAAGAAGCAAAAGCCGGAGCCCAAGAAGAAACAAAAATCTCCTTCTCCTTCTCCAAAATTGCCCTCTCCTCCTCCAGCGTTTATCTTCTTAGTTCCAGAAGAAGAGGAAACAGTAGCAGAAGAAGTCTTGCTTGCCCGAAGGCGTACTCCTCTCTCTACTCCAGCTGCGTCTACAAGCGTTTCAGCAAATCCAGCGCTTAGACAGTCAGCGAGCGCTCCTCCCTTTGACGCTGTTCCCGAAATCAGCTCAGATCTCAAGCCGCTACTCAACCTGAGAGGCTTTCTAGTGCTCAGTGTAAGTATTTGCAAAGCAAATTAGTCTATCCTTTCCTCGTTAGTTTCTAAGTCTCTAGGATAAAATATCTTCCAGCGCAATGTGAAACTAGTTTTTGAATATGTTCTGAACACTCTTGAAGAATTACGTATTCCCATTCGTGCTGATCCAATAACTTCTTTTCTCGATTTAGAACCAGAAGAAGAGGTCCCGGAGCCTGAGGAACCTGTCCCTAATATAGAAACAGATCAAGCGAGTAAGTCAGTCGATGATATTCCTCAGGGTAAGCGTTTTAGTCTTTTCCTTGTAATTTCTACTTAGTCGAAATTTTGCTTGCTTTTCTCAACCGCTTACATGATACTTAGTCTAAATTTTGCTTGCTTTTCTCAACCGCTTACATGTATCAGCTCAAGATGCACCTCATGATGCGCCAACCGCTGATGCTCCTCCATTCTCCGAGATTCCAGTTGAAGTAGATGTGGATATGGCAACTGTTGTGGATATTGCAAAAGAAGCATCTCAAGCCCTTCCGGACGCTGAAACATCTTCAGCTAGTGAAGCAACTTTACATGCTGAGAGGTCAATAGAAGTGGCCCCCATCCCAACAGAAGTGATTGCCCTTGTTCCTACTCCAACAGGACCTCCTCCTCGTGTCATCGATTTCTTTCCTCGCAGATATACTCCTGATCTTGAATTTTATTATGCCGTTAGAGAACGAGACACCCAGACACTTGCAGAGCTAGAAATCACTTTTCAAACAACTCTTCATCGGCCTGATCTTTCCCACACCCAAAAGTTTGAATTCTTTGAGCATCTTTTCGATTTAGGACTCTACAACTTGGAGCGACTCCAATCTCGCTTTGAATATATTCGTCGACCAGTGTTCAATAGAGCAGATTTTGACCAAGCACAGTTTAAATTCACCAATTGCTCAGACGAGTCTTTCTATCCTCTTCGAGCCAGCAAGATTGTCTTCAAGAATCCCCACATGGGCGATTGGAACAAAAATCCTGATGAGGAAGATCTAAACAAAATAGGATATTCGGCTTTCCCTTCAGTTGTCAACTCTCCTCGGAATGCCCTCTCTCCTACTCCACTCAAGTTATGGAAAGGCAGAGGACCGCTTGTGGCTGAGCGTCCCAATCCAGTGAATTCGTGGATAGAAGATGAAGCCCGAGAATATCTTGCCAGATTGTGGGCAGAGGATTATGACGAAGAAATCGAGCGCTTCGAGAAATTCCTAGCCGCTAGGAAAGATCAAAAGAAAGCTGATAAGCTTGGAAAAAGATGGATGATGGATACAGCCAGATCGGCTGAGAAGTTCGTTCTTCCTTTCTACTCCCTTGATGAACTCATAAGATATCCATTTTTGTTTAAATTTGGAATTGAATACAGACGCTGAGGATTCGCGACCTTTTTGCTTCAACAGCGTCAGCACATCGTAGGCAATGTCAGCGACTTACCACGCTATAGGCAACCAATAGAAATCTACATTCGCCAGCAGCTAGCCTTATTCAGCCAAGGCGGACGCTACATCTTGCATCCTCGTCAAGCGTTTGTTCAACGTGTCTTTCCTGACCTCAACGAAGAAGCCTCATCCAGTAAACAACCACTTCTTCCCGGTCAAAGTCAAATTCATGTTGATGTTTCAAATGAGCATGCTGAGTTTGCGGTCTTCCATAGAGACATGAGAGCAGTGATAGAAAATGCCCAAGCGCTGGACATCTCTTTTAATCATTACTCAGGGTTAAGCAATTTCAAAGGATACAAACTACACCTTGTGCTCTTCAGTCAACAGAACATTCAACTGGCCAAGATGATTTCGCTAATTAGGCCAGTGGATCCAACAGCAGCCCAAGCGCTGATGCCTCTTATTCTGGACTTTTTCAAGTGTTATACTTCAGGAATAGAATGGCCGGAAGGTGTGCAACTTGCACTTTATACAGAAGAGCGCGAAGACGCTATATTCTTTATTCCGCAATCAAGCCTGATTAGTCCAAGGCATGTGATGGAAGCACTTGGCCCACTCTGGGTCATTGCTATTGAAGATCCTTCTCCCTCAATCCAAATAATTGAAAAAGATACTTCTCCCCCACTCTGGGTCATTGCTACTGAGGAAGTCGCTCCAATTTCTGAGGCTTCTTTGCCAGATTCTTTTAGCGCCCCTGTAGTCGAGCCCCCAGCGATCGAAGATCCTTTAATGGATCAAGCGATTGAAGAAGTGCACGCTCAAATTGCTCAAGAGCATGAAGATCCATTTATCAGAGATAAATCCAAAGGCAAGGCTGCAGTTTCTAGCTCTTACGGACTCATTCCATCTCCTGAGCGTCCTTCTTCTGATTCGAATTTTGAGAGTGATTCAGAAACTATAGATTTCAGACAGGCAGTACGAAACTCGCTCACCTACATTGAGGGTTCTTGCTCCAAGATTTTTGAGGCTGCTGATAGACATATCCGAATAGTGTGTGATACGCGAAGTCGTGATATTGCAAATGCTGCAAATAAAAGCATTGTTATAATCATTAAAAGCATATCACCACTTGTCGCTGAACTCGCATCCGAATTCAACTGTCACTTAGCTCAGAGCGCTTCAGCTGATGCTGAAAGACATATTTCGACCGATGCCACTGCTCAGAGCATCGCTCAACAAGTTGCTCTCTTAGTTGACGAAGTTTGACTCTTGCGAAGAGAAGTCGCTGAGTTGAAAACCTCTCTTGATGATGCCAAGAAGGGGGAAAATGCAAAAAAGCATCAAGCTTCCAAAGCAATATCAAAGATAGATAATAAAAACTGGCGATCAATGTTTGAAGAACTAGTGAGCATCAAGAAGATGTTAACTAAAAAGAGAAAGCCAAGGTATTATCTAGGAAGATATCCGCTTCTGGAATTGGACGTTGAATTCTTAGAAAGTATGGGATTTCAACCTTATGCCGGACCGCTAAGATGACCTATCAATTGGAAACCGTCAAAAGATCCAAGAAAAGATATCTATCACGATTTAATTCGTGAACTTGGAATTTCTCCAAGAGAATGGACGGAAAGGTTGTTAGAACTTCATGAAAGCGCTAGAATTCATAGGCATGATTACGATGAAGTTCAACATACGACAATGATCGACATTGATCGTCTCCTGATGGACTTAGCGCTAGAAGTTCTCCAAGGTGAAGAAAGAGCAAAGCGACAGAAAAAGTGAATGAATTTCTTTTATGTTTCTATTGTCGCTTTCATTTATATTACTTTTAGTATAAATCATGTATGCTTATTCTTCCAACATATGAATGATTTATCGCTGAAACAACTTGTTGAAGCTAATCTAACTATAGCTAACTATACTAACTTTTTAAACGCTAACTTATATTCATTTGGGCTTTTCTTTTAAGTAACTCTCAAATTACCAAAGAGTTATAAGAGTTAAAAGTCTTAACATCATCAAAAAGGGGGAAATTGTTAGGAAATTTCATGTTAGATGTTTTGATTATGACAAGATAGGATTCAATGTTAGACCCCAAATAAAATATAAGTTTATGTTTTCATAGATCATTGTTTAAGGGTTTGAAAATTTGTAATTGTTATTTGTTTAGGCTTGTAATTTTTATCTTCGTAGATTTTAGACTAAGTATTAGATACTGAATTGCTAATAGAATTCTAGGTGAGTCTATTAGAGAAGAAGTTGAAGATCAGCGTCTGAAGTCAACCAGAGATAAAGCTTTGTTTCTTAGCGTCCGTCAAACGCTAAAGGACCTCTTTTCAGGATTTATGGATCAAGCGCTCAAAGCACTTAAGCGACCGATGTCAGATTCACCAGAAATAAATCCTCAAGTCATGAAGGACTTAAATGCAATCATTCAACAGACATTTATTTCCAAGGGGAAATAAATTCAAATGCATTAAATGCCTGATAAGAGCATTAAATGTGATAAGATACTGTGACTTGTGGACAAGCCACCTTTTTGACTAGACTATCAGAACTTCAGAGTTTATAGCTGCTCCCATTCAATCGGTGCCACCAGATTTTTAGGAATGTCAGGTTTTAGGTAGAATCACGCGCCGCGTGAGAGGCACTCTCCTACATGTGTCCAACGGACAGATCCGAAGAATTGCCTATAAATACCTTACCTTCAGCAAACCCCAAAAGCACGGTACATAATATTACAAGAGAAAATTACGTACATGCACAAGACTTGCTTAGAAAAAGCTTAGAAACTCCATATCTAAAATTCCTTCAAGCTTTTTATATACATTCCAGACAGTCACAAATATCTCAAACCTCTTCCAAAGAAGAAACCTAAATTTCTATTGAGATATTCCAAATTGTTTGATCTTCACAAAAACAAACAAAACCTTGTGACAAACCTTCAACCTTTCATCTGAGTGACAAAGTTGTTGAAACCCCTTTTCAAGCAGTATTTTTTAGTGAGAGAAGCTTGTAGAAGATGATATTCATTGGTGCTGAAATCTGTGTGATCAAGGAGCCCAGGATCTTTTTCATCATTTACTATCTTGTAGAAGATTCTGTGTGATTCTTTAATAATCATCCTAGTAAATTCCTCCAAGTGAAAAAGGAGAAGAAGGACGTCACTGGGATTACATCACCCAGTGAACCTTATATATCTTGTGTCATTTATATTTTATTGTCTTATTTTCATACTACATTCATTCTGAAGAAGACAAGTAAAATTGCAAAGCGATTAATTAACCAATCGAACTCTAAAAATTATTTCCGATGTGCTAACCCTTATTAAGCGATCTAAGCGTTACCCTACTTTGGTAAATTGCTAAAATCACTAAGTTTAAGTTATCTTTACTGAAGCGCCCGACCCAAGCGCTCAGCTTTCTAAGCGTTCAAATCTTTAAAAGTGATACGAATTTTTGAAGTCAAAAAAGACTTCAGGGTCTATTCAACCCCCCCCCCTTCTAGACCCTTTTGTATGCCACTTGGGACCACCAGAACGAGATTTTGATCCCACTAGTCTTCTTGTAGACACAGGGTTCGTCTTCATTCTTAATGAAACCATATCCCTTCACTACTTCATCAAAACGGAGATTCCAGCTTTCTAGATGCTTGCTTGAGACCGTATATGGACCACTCAAGTTTACATACTTTGTGGATATTAGTCTCGGATACAAAACCCTTTGGCTAATCCATATAGATATCTTCATCGAAGAATCCATTTAGGAAAGCCGTTTTGACATCCATCTGCATATCTCATAATCTAAGTATGCAGCTATGGATAACAGTATTCAGACGGACTTTATCATGGCCACGAGCTAAAAGGTTTCTTGATAGTCAATTCCTTCTCTTTGGCTATACCCTTTTGCTACGAGCCTGGCTTTAAGGTGTCAACCTTGCCATCGCTACCTATCTTTCTTTTGTAGATCCACTTACATCCTATAGGTTTCACACCTTCAGGATGATTGATATATGTTATTTTTACACTAGTTTTCCCCCGTTTATTGACTTGGTTTTGATTGTTTTCATGATAATTTGATGACATATGATGCTTGGACCCTTGTTTTCTCATATTTTCTAGAATAACATATCATTTGGAGAAAAGAACAAGAATTGAAGATAAATCATGCATAAAGATACAAACTGTCTGCGCAGTGCTAGAGTTTATGGAATAGATTTCTCTACCCATGTCCAAATTACACACTTCTTATACCAATGGAAAGATAAGAGGCAAAGGTACATTTCTTATGTTGAAGACAAAGATCAGATATGTAGGGAAGGAGGTGAAAACGGCATCGGAAGAGACGTCTTACTATGGAGTTTTCTCATTCAGTGACTTGTGAGACAATTTTGTCATCTTTAACGTTTGATTTCGGCCCTAGTGTCTTTCGGAGAGTTGTAGATCTTTGTTTTAGGATTCTACAACAACTTGAATCAGTGAATTCTGACATCTGTAGAGAAAGTTATGCGAAGTTTACCAAAACTGGCTGGAGCAGCAGGGGACGAACGCCGCGGCGTTCACATGCAGTAGCCAACGCCGAGGCGTTCAACAAGCGAACGCCGCGGCGTTCGAGGCAGCGGATTGGTCTATAAATACACCTTTTAGCCATTTTTTACCCTAACTCACCTTGGATAGCAGCTGCCACACGAAAATAGAGAGAGAGGGAGCTTAGAAGAGAAGATTGAAGGTCAAAACATGGAGAATTCAACAAGGAATCCACATCTCTACAAGAATTAGGGAGCTTTTACATATTTGTTTCTTGAATTTGTTCAAATCTCCTATGACTTGTATGATTTATATTTGCACTTTTGACATGAATATGAGCTAAACTTGTTTGATTGAGGCCATGGATAGGCCGTTTATGTTATTTTGATTGTTGTTTTGTTGGTGTTTATTGGATTAATTTTGGTTTTAGCTATGTATTCAATATTTGATCTCAATGCTACATTTGCTTGATCACCAAGTGTTTGATAAAATGCCTAGGTTAGAGATCGAGAGATAATAACCTAGGGAAGATATAAACATTGAATACCCTATAGTTAAACTGACTAGAGATAGACTCGGTTTCTTTAGGTGGCTTTCCATTCACGTGGGGAATTCCTAGACCTTAAATGCATCCTCGTTAATCGGGTTTTCATATAGAGATATATAGGAAATCGTTACCAAGGGTAGGGTTGCTATGCCAAGAGATTGGGTAGTACGTACGTTAGGGAATTTCGCCTTAGCTAAATCAATCTAATAATCCAATAGAACCTAAATCACAATCTAAATGCATAATCGGTTGAACCATGTGCCTTGATCGCTTCTCTCTATTGTTTCCTCCCTTTATTTGGTGTGACGTTGCCTTAGTTTATTTTCTAGTATTTATTAATTAGTTAATCAACCTTTCTATCGACCGATTTAACTTAGAATTGAGTAATATAGTAGTCTTGGTACTTAGATTATAGTTGTCCCTGCGGATACGATAACCCCGGACTTAGAAATCCACTTTACTACTTACGCGACCTAGTTCTCTTGCTAGGATTTTGTCGTGTCAAGTTTTTGGCGCCGTTGCCGGGGACAACTATGGTATCTAATATTGAGATTCTCTTATTCTTTCTGAGCTTAGATCATTTTTTTTTTCATACTAATTGTTTTGTCTTTCTTTGTGCGAGATTGATCTCATTAGTGCATGACACGTACTAGTGGGATTGGACTAGTGGAGTTGGACCCTGAGATTGAATGCACATTTACTCGAGGGGTAAGACTACAAAGGGAGACTCAACCACAGCAAGCCACGATGGAGACTCCTTATACACACATAGATCCCGCTGTCCTAGCAGAAGCGGTGCGTCGGGAAATTGCAAAGCTTGGCATACCTCTAAAGCAACCGGAGGTATCTCCACAAATCCTTATGAGGGATTACATGATGCCAAACATTCAAGGAGCAGCTGGGCCAATTGTTTTACCACCTATGGAATCCTATGAGCACATTTACCATCCCGGTTGGCTAAATCATTCAAGATCAACATGGAGTTACAACAATGATGGAATGATGTTTTCACCAGGATTGGCGCATGATTGGGATCCATCATTCGCCTCATCAACCCCAATGAAAATGGAAACCTATGAGCATACTTACCATCCTGGTTGGATAAATCCTGCAAGCTCAACATGGAGTTACAACAATGCCTCAGGATTTGACCATGTCTATAGCCTTCCCTCCCAACAGTATGATAGTTCCTATCAACAAGAGTCAACGATGACATCTACTCTTGAGGACCAGTTGAATGTAGATTGTGCAAGCTCACAAGCTAGCATAAACGAGATGGAAGCTATCATAAAGGAGATGGAAGCTCGTAGAAAGGAGTCAGAAGCTCATAGTAGGGAAGTGGTCATACTAGTCGATCAACCAATCAACTTATGGAAGGAGAGAGAGTCATGCACCCTAGAGAATCGCACAAAAGAAAATGAGGCTTCCCTTAATACAGAAGTTGAACAAGCGGTTGATTTAGGACTACAATGTCTCCCCCCTATCACTAAAGATTCTCCACCCTCTGTCCTCTCCACATGTAAAGAGGTAATTGATTCCAGTGAAGGTGAGTTGTTTTTAACTACAGGAGTTAATATGGTTATTTGTGATAGCTATGAGGTTTGTAAGCATCCAATTGATTTGAATTTGTCTTTACGCATTGATGCTTTTGATCCTTTTAATGTTGAGCTTTCTCAGGTTCAAAGAACCAATAGTCTCCTCGAGTCCTACATCATGAACTCCAAGTTTTCCACTTCGATGGGTGAAGAAAAACGGTCATCTACTTGTAACTTGGAGAATAGTCCAAATCATCACTCGGCACAATGGGAAGAAAGAGTGATGGAAGTGGTGATGGACTATGAGAAAATATTTGAATGGATGATTGCTTGGTCACTACTCATCATATTTTCTAGTAACACCGGGCCCTATTTCATCCTTACTTGGAGAATGAACAAGGCATTCATTCGAAAACCCCCTTGAAATAACTCGGTAAAGTCAAGCTAATGACTTTAAAACAAGAGCTTCTTGGGAGGCAACCCAAGCTTTTTATCGCTTTCTTGTTTTTCCTTTTTGTCTTTAGCTTGCTTTCTCTTCTGTCTTATTGTTGATGTGATTTCCTAGAGAATTATTTATTTCAGGTGTTGATCACAGTTTGATCCCGGGATATGAGCCCACCACTATGCTCCCTCCGTTTCTCTCCATTTCAGGGTTGTATCGCTTATCCCTCTTACATTGCATTTATTTCATGAACATTGAGGACAATGTTTAATTTAAGTTTGGGGGTACAACCTTGTTGATATAGAATTCATGAATTGGTGCACCCTTGCATAAGAGCATAATGCGTTTGAATATCTCTACTCTCTCGAAGTCAAAGTTTCTTATCTGTGGTCAACATGTCATATGTTGTGACTTGAAAGCCCTTTTTAGTCATGCTTATGCGATTTTTTTTGAGGATTTAAAACTTTGGACTTTCAATTTTGTTGACTTTGAAGTGTGTATTAATGTTGTGAAGTCTTAAAATGATTTAGGCCATCTTTCATTGTTGTTAGCCTTACATTTTGGCCTTCTCTATATTGCATAATCTCTAGACCTTGATTTGAGCCGTATTGATAAGAATGGAGTGTGCTAAGTACACTAGAAACCACCATTCGTCTTTATTTCATATGCCAAGACAACCACCTTCTAGCCTAAAAGAAAAACAATGTCTTGCACCCAATCAAGAGAGTTTAGAACTTCATATCATTTGACTTGAATATGGGTAGTCACCTTGTTTTGATTTGAATGTACATGAGTTAGATAGTGATGTTTTGGCTATGTTGGGATATTTGAGGTTTGAAGTATTATGTAAAAAAGGGGATGAAATGAAAACTTGAGCAATGGGCTAAATAGTCGAGAGAGAGATATATATATGAAAAAAAATTGTGCTCTCGACTAGGCTTGAATCTTGGCACTCATTTTGATCATTTGGCTTGGAATTCTGTGTACAACCCGATATGAAAAGAAACAAGTTTGGGGGTTGTAAGTTGAAAAGCAAAAGAGAATGAAAAAGGGATAAGTGATAAGTTGTGAAAGTTTATGTAGTCTATTTGTGAATTTAGATTGATGATTTTGAGTTATAGGCTCTCTTGACTTAGTCACTTTATCCATATCTTCCGGTCCTAGCCATCACCTAGCCTTACGTTACAAACTAGAAAGACCTTTTGATTGTGACTTTTGCACTTTATACACACCGATGGGTTAATGAATGTTGGATTGTTCCAATGTCTTTACTTTCCAATTGATTTGCATAATCTTGTCTAAAGTGTGCTCTTGACATGAACATGGGCGTGGGAGTTCATGATATAGGGATGGAAACTAAGATTTTATGAGGTTTTCAAATTGTTGAATGTTCAAAAGCAACGTGTAGTTTTTCATAATCAATTTTGAAGATATAATGCTTGTTGTTGTGTGTATGAATTGGCAAATGAAAATTTCAATCTTCATGTGTGTGCTTGATTGTATTTGATCGAGGACGATCAAAGCTAAGTTTGGGGGTAGTTGATATATGTTATTTTTACACTAGTTTTCCCCCGTTTATTGACTTGGTTTTGATTGTTTTCATGATAATTTGATGACATATGATGCTTGGACCCTTGTTTTCTCATATTTTCTAGAATAACATATCATTTGGACAAAAGAACAAGAATTGAAGATAAATCATGCATAAAGATACAAACTGTCTGCGCAGTGCTAGAGTTTATGGAATAGATTTCTCTACCCATGTCCCAATTACACACTTCTTATACCAATGGAAAGATAAGAGGCAAAGGTACATTTCTTATGTTGAAGACAAAGATCAGATATGTAGGGAAGGAGGTGAAAACGGCATCGGAAGAGACGTCTTACTATGGAGTTTTCTCATTCAGTGACTTGTGAGACAATTTTGTCATCTTTAACGTTTGATTTCGGCCCTAGTGTCTTCTGGAGAGTTGTAGATCTTTGTTTTAGGATTCTACAACAACTTGAATCAGTGAATTCCGACATCGGTAGAGAAAGTTATGCGAAGTTTACCAAAACTGGCTGGAGCAGCAGGGGACGAACGCCGCGGCGTTCAACAAGCGAACGCCGCGGCGTTCACATGCAGTAGCCAACGCCGAGGCGTTCAACAAGCGAACGCCGCGGCGTTCGAGGCAGCGGATTGGTCTATAAATACCCCTTTTAGCCATTTTTTACCCTAACTCACCTTGGATAGCAGCTGCCACACGAAAATAGAGAGAGAGGGAGCTTAGAAGAGAAGATTGAAGATCAAAACATGGAGAATTCAACAAGGAATCCACATCTCTACAAGAATTAGGGAGCTTTTACATATTTGTTTCTTGAATTTGTTCAAATCTCCTATGACTTGTATGATTTATATTTGCACTTTTGACATGAATATGAGCTAAACTTGTTTGATTGAGGCCATGGATAGGCCGTTTATGTTATTTTGATTGTTGTTTTGTTGGTGTTTATTGGATTAATTTTGGTTTTAGCTATGTATTCAATATTTGATCTCAATGCTACATTTGCTTGATCACCAAGTGTTTGATAAAATGCCTAGGTTAGAGATCGAGAGATAATAACCTAGGGAAGATATAAACATTGAATACCCTATAGTTAAACCGACTAGAGATAGACTCGGTTTCTTTAGGTGGCTTTCCATTCACGTGGGGAATTCCTAGACCTTAAATGCATCCTCGTTAATCGGGTTTTCATATAGAGATATATAGGAAATCGTTACCAAGGGTAGGGTTGCTATGCCAAGAGATTGGGTAGTACGTACGTTAGGGAATTTCGCCTTAGCTAAATCAATCTAATAATCCAATAGAACCTAAATCACAATCTAAATGCATAATCGGTTGAACCATGTGCCTTGATCGCTTCTCTCTATTGTTTCCTCCCTTTATTTGGTGTGACGTTGCCTTAGTTTATTTTCTAGTATTTATTAATTAGTTAATCAACCTTTCTATCGACCGATTTAACTTAGAATTGAGTAATATAGTAGTCTTGGTACTTAGATTATAGTTGTCCCTGCGGATACGATAACCCCGGACTTAGAAATCCACTTTACTACTTACGCGACCTAGTTCTCTTGCTAGGATTTTGTCGTGTCAATGATCTACCAAAGTCCAGAATTGGTTCGATCGCATAGAGTCCATCTTTGTTTCCATTGCTTCTCACCATCTTAAAGCGTCAACATCCACCATCGCTTGATCATAGGTACAAGGATCATCTTCATGACCCTCTTATACTACAGTGTGGAGCTGAGGCTCCCCCTGTAGTAGATACACATACCTCTCAGGTTGGTGGTCCCAAGTGGCATACGAAAGGGTCTAGAGGAGGGGGGGTTGAATAGACCCTGAAGTCTTTTTTTGGACACATGTAGGAGCGTGCCTTTCACGCAGTCTGGTGAAAAGGTGGCTTGTCCACAAGTCACAGTGGCTTATCACATTTAATGCTCTTATCAAGCATTTAATGCAATTTGAATTTATTTCCCGTTGGAAATAAATGTCCTTTGAATGATTGCATTTAAGTCCTTTATGACTTGAGGATTTATTTCAGGTGAATCTAACATAAGTCGCTTGAGAGATTTTGAGCGCTTGATCCATAAACCCTAAAATGAGGTCTTTTAGAGTTTGGCAGACGCTAAGAAGAAAACCTTTATCTCTGGTTGACTTCAGACACTGATCTTCAACTTCTTCTCTAATAGACTCACCTAGAATTCTACTAGCGATTCAGTCACTAAGACTTAGTCTAAATTCTATAAAGATAAAAATTACAAGCCTAAGAAATAAATTACAACTTTCAAACGCTTATACATCAATCTATGAAAAACGGAAACTTACATTGTATTTTTGGGGTCTAACATTAAATCCTATCTTGTCATCATCAAAACATCTAATATGAAATTTCCTAACAATTTCCCCTTTTTTGGTGATGTCAAGACTTTTAACTCTTATAACTCTTTTATATTTTTAAGAGTTACTTTTAAAAAGAAAAGCCCCAAAGGAATATAAGTTAGCATTTGAAAAGTTAGTAACGTTAGCTAAAGTTAGATTAGCTTGAACAAGATGTTTCAGCCTTAAAACATTCATTCATTGAAAGAATTAAAGCATACATGTTTTACACTAAAAGAAAATCATAAAAAAAATTCAGTCATTTTTTCTGTCGCTTCGCTCTATCTTCCCCTTGTAGAACTTCTAACTCCAAATCCTTCAAGAGTCGATCGATGTCAATCATCGTTGTATGTTGAATTTCATCTTAATCATGCCTACAAAGTCTAGCGCTTTCATTTAGCTCTAACAACCTTTCCTTCCATTCTCTTGGTGGAATACCAAGTTCATGAATTAGATCATAATAGATATCTCTTTGTCGATCATTTGACGGTTTCCAATTGATAGGTCATTGTAGCGGTCCGGCATATGCAGAAAATCCGATACTTTCTAAGAACTCGGGGTCCAATTCTGGAAGCGCGTACTTTCCGAGATAATACCTTGGCTTTCTTTTCTTGGATAGCATTTTCTTAATGCTTACTATTTCTTCGAACATTGAACGCCACTATTTATTATATATCTTGGAAATCGCTTTGGACTTTTCTTTATCTTCCCCCTTCTTGACATTATCAAGGGAGGTCTTGAGTTCAGCGACATCTCGGCGCAAGAGTCTAACTTCTTCGAGGAGAAGAGAAACTTGTTGAGCGACACTCTGAGCAGCAGCATCGGATGAAGCGTGTCTTTCAGTATCGGCCGAAGTGCTCTGAGCTAAGTGACGGTTGAATTCAGATGAGAGTTCAGCGATAAGAGGTGAAATGCTCTTCATGATAGCAATAGTGCTTTTATTTGCAGCGTTTCCAATATCACGACTCCGTGTATCCGACACTATGCAGATATGTCTATCAACAGGCTCAAAGATCATAGTGCAGGAACCCTCAATGTTGGTAAGCGAGTTCCGGACTGCCTGTCTGAAGGCTCTGGCTTCTGAATCGCTCTCGGAATCTGAATCAGAAGAAGGATGCTCTAGGGACAGGAGAAGTCCGTAAGAACTTCAAACTGCAGCCTTACCTTTGGATTTATCTCTGATAAAAGGTTCTTTAGGCTCTTGAGCAATTTCAGCATGCACTTCTTCAATCGCTGGATCCATGATAGGATCTGTAATCGCTGGGGGCTCGACTACCAGGGCGCTAGAAGAATCTGGCAAAGAAGCCTCAGGATGTTGAGCGACTTCCGCAGTAGGAGCAATGTCTTCTTCTATAATTTGGATTGGGGGAGAAGGTTCTCTAATACCAATGACCCAGAGGGGGCCAAGGGCTTCCATCACATGCCTTGGACTGATTAGGCTAGATTGCGGGATAAAGAATATAGCGTCTTCGCGCTCTTCAGTACTTAGTGCAAGTTGCACACATTCTGGTAAAGCAATCCCTAAAGTATAACAGTTGAAGAAGTCCAAAATAAAAGGCATGAGCGCTTGAGCTGCTTCTTGGTCCACTGGTCTAATCAGCGAGATCATCTTGGCCACTTGAATATTTGATTCACTAAAGAGCACAGGGTGAAGAGTATATCCTCTGAAATTGTAACACCTAGAATAGTGATTCAAACTGATGTCCAGCGCTTGGGCATTTTCAAACACTGCTCTCATTTCTCTGTGGAACTCAGCCAACTCAGCGTGTTCATTCGAAACATCCACATGAATCTGACTCTGGCCTGGAAGAAGTGGTCGTTTACTTGATGAAGCGTCTTCATTTAGGTCAGGAAAGACTCATTGAACAAACCCTGCACGAGGATGCAGAACGTAGCGTCCGCCTTGGCAGTATAAGGCAAGTTGCTGGCGAATGTAGCTTTCGATTGGTTGTTTATATCGTGGCAAAGCGCTAACGTTCCCTGCAATAATCTGATGCTGTTGAAGCAAAAAGGTTGCATAACCTCGTCGTCTGTACTATATTCCTAATTCAAACAAAAAGGGATATCTGATCAGTTCTTCAATGGTGTAAAAGTGAAGAACAAATTCTTCAGCCCACCTGGCTGTATTCATCATCCAATGTTTTCCAAGTTTGTCGGCTTTCTTTTGCTCTTTATTAGCGGCAAGGAACTTCTCAAATGTTCTGTCTCTTCATCATAGTCGTCAGCCCATAATCTGGCTAGATATTCACGAGCCTCATCTTCTATCCATGAGTTGACCGAATTTGGGCGCTCCGCAACAAGCTGTCCTTTACCTTTCCATAACTTAAGTGGATTAGGAGAGAGAGCGTTTTGGGAAGACTTGACAACGGAGGGGAGAGCCGAATAGCCTATCTTATTGAGATCTTCCTCATCTGGATTTTTGTTCGAATCACCCATGTGGCGGTTCTTGAAAACAATCTTGCTTTGGCGCAGAGGATAAAAGAACTCATCAGAGCGACCATTTAAATTGAAACGCTGAAGATCAAAGTCAGCTCTGTTGAAAATTGGACGACAAATATACTCAAAGCGCCATTGAAGACGCTCCAAGTTATATAGTCCTAGATTGGCAATACGCTCGAAAATTTCAAACTTGTGAGAGTTGGACATATCGGGCCGATGGAGAGTTGTTTGAAATTGTATTTCCAACTCGGCAAGCATTTGAGTGTCTCGTTTTCTAGCGGCATAATAGAATTCAACATATGGAGTATATCCGCGCGGGAAAAAATCAATGACACGAGGAGGAGGTCCCGTTGGCGTGGGAACAATGGCAATTGCTTCTGTTGGGATAGGGGCTACTTCTATCGACCTCTCAGCGTTTAAAGTTGTTTCACTGGCTGATGATGTTTCAACGTCAGGAAGGGCTTGAATGCTTCCTTAGCGATATCCACAACAGTTGCCGAATCCACATCCACTTCAACTGGAATCTCGGATTAATGAGGGGCATCAGCGATTGGTGCCTCTTGAGGTACATCTTGAGCTAATACATGTAAGCGATTGAGAAAAGCAAGCAAAATTTCTACTAAGTAGAAATTACAAAGAAAAGACTAAATCGCTTACCTTGAGGAATATCATCGACTATTTCAGTCGCTTGATCTGTTTCTTGGACAGGTTCCTCAGGCTCTTGGACTACTTCTTCTGGATCTAAGTCGAGAAAAGAAGTTATAGGATCAGCACGAATGGGAATATCTAATTCTTCAAGAATGTTGAGAACATATTGAATATCTGCTTCACATTGCGCTGAAAGAGTTTTTATCCTAGCGTTAGAGACTTAGAAACTAAAGAGGAAAGGATAGACTAACTTTCTTAGCAAATACTTACCCTGAACACTAGAAAGCTTCTCAGATTGAGTAGCGGCTTGAGGATCTAGGCTGATTTCGGGAACAGCGTCAGAGGGAGGAACGCTTACTGACTCTCTAAGCGCTGGTTTTGCTGAAGCGCTAGAGGATGCTGCGGGAGTAGAAAGAGGAGTGCGTCGTCGTGCAAGCGGTACTTCTTCTTCTACTACTTCCTCTTCCTCGGGAACGGAAAAGATAAACGCTGGAGGAGGCGATGGAGATTTTGGAGAGGGAGAAGGAGAAGGAATCTTTTACTTCTTTTTAGGCTCCGGCTTCTTCTTCTTGGGTCCAGGCTTCTGTTTCTTTGCTGGCTTGGATAGCTCAGCAACTTCGAGAACTATTGTTCTCTTAGGTCGCTTGACCACCACTTCTTCTTTGGACGAAGAGGATGATGATGAAGAGGAAGACGCTTGATCTTCATCATCACTATGAACAACTCCTAAAGCACGAAGTCCCTCACGCTCTTCTTTTGGAACAGCTGCACCACATATCTTCCTTGGCTTTTGCAGCTTACCGATCATTTTCCTTCCGTAGAATTTTGTCGCTGGAATCTTTTTGCCAAAAGATTTTGCATAACCGCAAGCGCTAAGAATACGACTTAACACGATCCCATAAGGCTTGGTATTTACCGACTTGGCCATCACTGCCTTGAAGCGATTAAAAACGTAGAGAGACCAATTTATCTTTAATTTGGTCAGAATGGCCACCATCATTTTATATTGGATGTTTGTAACTTTATCGAATGTCCCTTTTCTGCATTCGATCACCTTGGAGCATATATCCGCGAGAATAACGTATTCGCCCTTCATATCGTTCTTCTTGAAGTTTGGCTCATACGTAGTATCAACATCTTCTTTCTTGACCAATTCCCAGACTTTTGTAGCATCTCCGAGAGTGACGTGTTCCACCTCAGTGCCATCATTGGGTAGAACCAACAATGAAGAAATCAAGGAAGGGGTGAGAACAAAAGTCTCTTTAGCAAAAGGGAAGACGCAGGATATGGAATTTCCGTCCTCAGAAATCTAGGCATTGTTGAAAAAGTGTAGACACTCTTCTTCAAAATAGTTGAAAACAGTAGTGATCATATCTCTCAAACTAGATTCTTGAATGAGTGGAAGAACCGTTCGAAGAGGAAAGTTCTGGTTATCAAACAGGTAGTCCCAGTTAACCAGAAATCCGGCGTTAACCGTGACTGGTTTTTCAGCACGGGAAGTTTTTCCGGTAGCAGACTTGGATGATTTGGAAGATTTTGAAGCTTTGGGTGCCATTGCTGAAAGTTTGAAAGCTTTTTGAGAGAGAGAAGTTCTTGCCTTGAGAGAGATGAAGATTTTACAGCAGAGAGAATTTTGGAAAGTGATAAAGTCTGACTGTAAAAACCTTGAAGGGTTTAAATAGAGGCAAAAAGTAACTTCTCAATGGCTACGATTTTGACACGTGGACAGTCAAAGAGTTTGAATTTTGAAAGGATTCAAAGCTGATACGTTTTAAAAAAAATATGAATGCAAAAAGTGCGGTAAAATAGTTTATCAGTTACCAAAAAGAGCGAAATTTTGGGATCCGCAGTTACCAAATTAATTGAAAAACGTTTGAAAAGATTTGAAATTTTCAGCGTGAAATAAACGTGCCTGATTGTACATTGACATGTAATCAGACTCATGCAGACACTGAACTGTCTCGATTTTAGATAAAGGTCATTAACCGTCAGTTTGATTTGATAGACACGTGTGAACAGTATCAAATTTAATCTTCATGATTTGATAGACACGATGAAAACTATGCATGATTTTTAAAATAATTTTCTTAGAGTTAACGTGGGAATCTCTTTAACGCTTGAGACTTTTGAAGAACAAAAGTTAATTTTGTAAAGTTTGAGATAAAGTCAATCGCTTGAATTTACAAATAACATTTTTATTTAGAGATTGACTTTGTCATGCATAAACATAAGCGCTAGTGATCAGTGCATATATTTTTAAAGTCATTTTTTATCACAGTAGCTTATAAATTATTACAAGTACAATTTTAAAGTTCCCCCTAAAATTGATAACTCGTTTCAATTTTGAAAGACGCTTTAGATGTATATATAGAGTGGATTCGCCCTAAAGCGTATGCCTATGAAAGGAATGATGCTCGTATGATTTAAGCGTTTAAATCGATACCTAATTCACTTCTCAAAGTGAGAAAGCATTGTTCGTTGAGCGCTTTGGTGAAGATATCTGCCAATTGTTTGTCTGTATCAATGAAGTGCATGGATATATCTTTCTTTTGAACATGGTCACGCAAGAAATGGTATCTAATGTCAATATGTTTGGTTCTAGAATGAAGGACAGGATTTTGGGTCATAGCTAAAGCGCTTTGGTTATCACAATGGATTGAGGTAGGACCTAAGATTATTCCATAATCTCTAAGTTGTTGCCTCATCCAAAGGATTTGTGCACAGCAGCTCCCAGCGGCTACATACTCTGCTTCAGCGGTAGAAGTCGCTATGGATTGTTGTTTCTTACTATGCCACGAAACTAGTCTATCACCAAGAAATTGACATGTACCACTAGTACTTTTTCTATCTATTTTGCACCTTGCAAAATCTGCGTCTGAATAACCAATTAGTTCAAAAGGAGAGTCCCGTGGATACCATAAGCCCACATTTTGTGTGCCTTTTAGGTCTTTAAGGATTCTCTTGGCAGCATTTAAGTGTGATTCTCTAAGATCAGCTTGAAAGCGTGCACACATGCATACCGAAAACATAATATCCGGTCTATGAGCGGTACGATAAAGAAGTGATCCAATGATACCTCTATAGTTAGTGATATCAATTTTCTTCCCACTTTCATCTTTATCTAACTTAAGCGTTTGGCTCATTGGAATTTTTCAAGATGATGTATTTTCCATACCAAATTTCTTAATCATATCTTTTATAAATTTAACTTGGTTTATAAATATTCCATTAGGAAGTTGTTTAACTTGTAATCTTAAGAAGAACGTTAATTCACCCATCATACTCATTTCAAATTGATCTTGCATCTTTTGCAAAAATTTCTCACACAATCGCTTATTTGTAGAACCAAATATAGTACCATCAACATAAATTTGGACTAAGAGAATATCTTCATTATGGGTAATTTTAAATAATGTTGTGTCAACGCTGCCTTTTGAAAAGCCTTTACCTATAAGGAAGATAGAGAGAGTGTCATACCATGCTCTTGGTGCTTGTTTAAGGCCATAGAGTGCCTTATCCAGTTTGTAGACCATACTTTTGCCATGGTTGTTGGTGAATCCTGGAGGTTGCTCCACATAGACTTCTTCTTGGAGTTTACCATTCAAGAATGCACTCTTTACGTCCATTTGATATACCGTGAATTTGTTGAATGCGGCAAACGCTAGGAACATCCTAATTGCTTCAAGACGGTCTACTGGGGCGTATGTCTCATCAAAATTAATACCCTCCTCTTGACAATAACCCTGAGCGACTAATCTAGCTTTGTTTCTTATAACAACGCCATCTTCGTCCATTTTGTTCCTAAAAACCCATCTAGTCCCAATAACTCCTTGGTGAATTGGCCTTGGTACTAGCGTCCAAACCTTATTTCTCTCAAATTGGTTAAGCTCTTCTTGCATCGCTTCTACCAAACTTGAATCATTGAGCGCTTCATCCACTTTCTTTGGTTCCATTTGAGATAGAAAACTTGCGAACATGGCCTCATTAATTGTAGCTGACCTAGTTCTAACAGGTGCTTCCATATCTCCAAGCCGCTCGTCATTTTCTCCTCCTCTGGTTGTGTGGTGCAGGATTCGACACAGTCCCTACCATGATACGTCTTTCGCTATGTGGGCCCTCTGACTTCCAGCTATGTGCTGTGCGGCCTAAGCCATTTACGGTCTTGTTGGAAAGGGTTGAGAGACTCTTGGTTATCAATCGCTTGATCCATATTTGTCTCTTGCGCAGTCTCTTCATCATTCACAGTTCCAATTTGCTATTGATGATCATTCTCTTCATGATCATCAGTGATTCTGACTTTATCATCATTTGTAACCTCACAAGTAACATTAGGAATAGGCACAAAGATCTCATCATCCTCATTATCACTATTATCATCAAGATTAATTTGTAAAGCTTGTTGGGCAAGATCTTCAATTCCTACATCATCAGGATTAACCTTACTCGGTTCTTGGTTAGCATCATCAAACACAATATGAATGGATTCTTCAACCTTCGATTTGATCTTATTTAGGATGCGAAAACTCTTTCCATTCTTGGCATAGCCTAGAAAGATTCCCTCATCCGCTTTAGGATCAAAAGTCTTTAGGCTGTGGGATCCATTATTAAACATTTTGAACCAAATACATGAAAATATGAAACGTTAGGCTTACGTCCATTCCACAACTCATATGGAGTCTTCTCATGTTGCTTGTTGATCATACACCGGTTCTGAATGTAGCAAGCGGTGTTGATGGCTTCGGCCCAAAACCTTTGAGGCAGCTTAAACTCTGCAAGCATCGTCCTAGCGGCTTCTTTAAGCGTTCTGTTCCGTCCCTCAGCAACTCCATTCTGTTGAGGTGTTCTTGGAGCAGAATACTCATGAAGTATTCCAAGATCTATACAAAACTTCTCAACAAATTGTTTAGTAAATTCAGTTCCTCTATCGCTTCTAATTCTCGTCACCTTTAGATCTTTTGAATTTTGCAGTTGACGGATTAGTGTTGTGAGCTTGACACAAGTTTCATCTTTGGTCGCTAGAAATTCTACCTATGTATAGTGAGAGAAATCATCAACTATTACTAGCGAGTATTTTTTACCACTAACACACATGATTTGAATAGGACCAAACAAATCTAAATGCAATAGTTCTAGAACTCTAGATGTAGATAGACATGGTTTCTTCTTAAAAGATGATTTAACTTGTTTACCCATTTGACATGCATCACATAAGCGATTCTTTTGAAAGGAACCCTTAGGTAATCCCTCTACTAGATTTAGTGATATTAACTGAGAGATTACCTTAAAGTTGAGGTGATTCATTTTTCTATGCCATAACCAACCCAATTCATTTTGACTTTTAGCAACAAAGCATGTGGGGTTGTTATCAGATGTTGAATCTCAATCTACTAAATACACATTATTTGTTCTTTTTCCTCTTAGTTTAGTAGACTTAGTCTTAGCGTCCTTGACATAGCAGAAGTCGCTTGAAAATTTAACATCATAGTCTTTATCACAAAATTGACCAATGCTCAACAAATTATGCTTAAGACCCTCAACATAATATACATCACTAATCATGATGTTCCCCCTATGCGTGATACCTATACCTTTGGTTTTACCTTTAGAGTTATCACCGAATATAACTTGAGGACCATTGGTAGCTCGATAGTTGACTAGAAGATCTTTTGATCCAGTCATGTGCCTTGATGGCCCTCTATCGAAATACCAAACTGAAGTATCGGCGCTGGCTCTAGGTACCTGCATTAAGGATAGTTCTAATTCTTCTTAGGTACCCTTGTGCTCTTGGGTCCTTCGATGTTAGTAACCTTGTTTTGAATTAAAACTTTAGGAACCCATATCTGCCAAGTCTTCATTGTAGGAATACCGGCCTTTTTGGGTTTCACATTGTGTTGTGTGTGTGCTTTTTGGGTGCATAGTAATATCCTTGATTATAATAGTAATCATAATCGTAATCATAGTCATAGTCATCATAGTATCGATAATATGATCTACATCTTTGAGGATACTGACGCTGATATTTCCTTGGCGCTGGCTTGGGTTGCACTTTTGGTGCTGAACGCTTAACGCTTGATTCACAGTGTTCAGGCTTACCTTTAACCTTTTGAGCATTTGGATGAGCCTATTTTTGTGAATCATTTGCTTTAGCCTTACCCTTACCTGAGTCAGCTTTGGCTTTCTCATTTGGCCTCATACCATTGTCGCTAGGTTCATTTAGCGTTTGGCTTTGTGAACTTTCCTTAACAAAGGTAACACCCTTTCCTTTGTTGTTCGCCGTAACATTAGATTTATTAGGTTGTTTACCGAATTTATTGCATCCTAAACCGGTCTTTTCACCAAATAATCTAGTTACTTCAGTCACATTATCCAACTTTCTAGAAGCTTTTGATAATGATGAGATGAGCTGCTCTGATTTAACAAGTCTAGCGATCAGATCAGCTTCTCTCTTGACTATTATATCAAGATCGCTTTTCAATTGAGTAATTTCACTTTCAAGCGATGGATTCCTCTCAATGCATTGTTGCTGAACTTGCAACTCTGCTTTGAGTGTTACTTTATCTCTTGTGAGTGATGAGATAATAGCGAGATCGTTTTGATATATTTTGGCGGCCTCTTAACAATCTTTATAATATTCATTAACTTTGTCAAGTAATTCATCATACGAAAGAGGATGAGATAATTCATTGGTTACCTCTGGTAGCGATTTATCAGATGCTTCATCGTCTCTTGCCATGAGATAAATCAACGCTGAGGCACTTGTAGGCTCCTCATCACTGCTTTCATCTGATGATTCCAAGTCCTCTTCAAGTGCAAAGAATGGTTCGGATTCCGCTAGCAAACCTTGTTGGCGAAGGTTGCTTCTGAATTGGTTTCTATCCAAGTAATCCTGCCTTGAGGGCTTGGATACGTATGGATAAGGGCAATTTACCTGGTAGTGCCCTGGTTTCCTGCAATTATAACACAAATTAGTTTTCATTTTCTGTCCAGTGGATAATCGCTTTGATCCAACTGGCGCTGAGAGATTCTAAGTAGGAGTTGTAGGCGCTTGCTAAGGAACTGGCGCTACTGGTTGAGGTGCAGAGTACACTGGCGCTTGATACTGAGGCGCTGGTGCTGGGGGAGGAGTTTGAAATGAAGTTTGTCCAATAGGATTTCTCTTTTCATAGCTTAGAAATTTCTTGACTAATAAGGCCATTCCCTTTTCTTCATTTGATTCCACTGGTTTAGCCTCACTAACCGCTTTACCCTTATTTTTGGTGGTAGCAATTAATGCTCCTGATTCAGTCACTGAAGTTGTTGTGTCGCTGACTTCACCTAACTCGAATTCGAATGCCTTTAACTCCACAGTTTGTGATTCTCTCATAGCAACTGTCTTAATCAAATATTTACTTGGAAAACTTCTGAAAATCTTATTGACCATTTCCTTGTTGGTCAATTCTTTATCTAATGACGCTAACTCGGTAATGAGCAAAGTAAATCTTGGGTCCAATTGTTCAAGCGTCTCATTGGGCTACATTTTGAAATGCTCGAATCTTTGCATGGCTATGGAGACCTTGTTCTCCTTCATTTGTGCTGAACCTTCGCACACAATGACCAACTTATCCCATATTTCTTTGGAAGTCTTACATTGCTTGATCTTGTTGAATAATGCAACGTTATCTCCTAACGCTGAGTAAAGTGCACTTCGTCCAACATTATCCAGATTAGCTCCTTTTCTATCCTCTGGCGTCCATTCTAATTTAGGTTTCTCGACATAACCATCTGGAGTATCCTCGGTCGCTCCAGGGGCTCGAGTTACAACTTTCATAATCTGAATGGGGCCATCTGTAATCACATCACACATTTCATTATCGCACGAACATAAATATGCGAATGCTCTAAGTTTCCAAGAATCATAATTTGATTCTACCAACTTAGGCATTTTGTTAAAAGCCATAATGAGATGTAGGAGAAAGTAAAAGCGATTAGGTTTTTAGAAAAGTAGATCTAACCAAGCAGTTACGCTCGGAAACGCTTAGGTGTCTACTTCAACCGCTCTGATACCACTTGGTGGTCCCAAGTGGCATACGAAAGGGTCTAGAAGGGGGGGTTGAATAGACCCTGAAGTCTTTTTTTACTTCAAAAATTTCGTATCACTTTAATGGTTTGAACGCTTGGATAACTAAGCGCTTGGGTCAGACGCTTCAGGAAAGTTAACTTAGACTTAATGATTTTAGCAGTTTACCAAAGTAGGGCAACGCTTAGATCGCTTAATCAGGGTTAGCACAGCGGAAATAAGTTTTAGCGTTCTTTTGGTTAATTTAATCGCTTTGCACTTTAACTTGTCTCTTTCAAAGATAAATGATGTGATAATAATAATAAGACGATAAAGATAAATAACAGAAGATATATAAGGTTCACTGGGTGGTGTAATCCCAGCTACGTCCTTCTTCTCCTTTTTCACTCGGAGGAATTTACTAGGTTGATTTTCAAAGAATCACACAGAATCTTCTACAAGATAGTAATGGGTGAAAATGATCTTGGGCTCCTTCACAGACTTCAGCACCAATGACGATCATCTTCTTTAAGCTTCTCTCACTCAGAAATACTGCCTGAAAGGATTCAACAACTTTTCTCACTCAGATGAAAGGTTGAGGTTTGTCACTAGGGTTTGTTTGTTTTTGAAAAGATCAAAAAACTTGGAATATCTCAGTTGGAATTTGGGTTTCTTCTTTGGAAGATGTTTGAGATATTTGTGACTGTCTGGAATGTAGATAAAAAGCTTGAAAGATTAGGCTATGGAGTTTCTAAGCTTTTTCCCAGAAAATGTACGTAAGATTTTTGGCGATAATTTCTCTTCACTTTTTCGTACGTATCTTGTGTATCTTGTATATCTCTTGTATGTCTTATATATTTAGGGTTTGCTGGGGTAAGGTATTTATAGGCAATTTCTTGGGATCTGTCCGTTGGACACATGTAGGAGCGTGCCTTTCACGCAGCACGTAAGTTTACCTAAAGTCTCACATTCTTGAAAATTCGTTGAAGCCGATTGGATGGGAGCAGCTGAAACTCTGAAATTTATGACAGTCTGGTCAAAAGGTGGCTTGTCCACAAGTCACAGTGGCTTATCACATTTAATGCTCTTATCAAGCATTTAATGCAATTTGAATTTATTTCCCGTTGAAAATAAATGTTCGTTGAATGATTGCATTTAAGTCCTTTATGACTTGAGGATTTTTTCAGGTGAATCTAACATAAGTCGCTTGAGAGATTTTGAGCGCTTGATCCATAAACCCGGAAATGAGGTCTTTTAGCGTTTGACAGACGCTAAGAAGAAAATCTTTATCTCGGGTTGACTTCAGACGCTGGTCTTCAACATCTTCTCTAATAGACTAACCTAGAATTCTACTAGCGATTCAGTCACTAAGACTTAGTCTAAATTCTATAAAGATAAAAATTACAAGCCTAAGAAATAAATTACAACTTTCAAATGCTTATACGTCAATCTATGAAAAACGGAAATTTACATTGTATTTTTGGGGTCTAACATTAAATCCTACCTTGTCATCATCAAAACATCTAGCATGAAATTTCCTAACACAGGTTCATGTGGTATTCTACAAGATCTACATGGTGGTTGTGCTACTATTGGTTTAGGCCTTGGTTCTTGGACAGATGTCTCAGAGGGAGTTTCCTTTTGTTCTTCTTGAACAATCTTTATACCTTTACCCCTTTCCAAGATGAATTCATCTTCAAGGATATGGGCTTGTAGGGCTACAATGATTCTCTGATCATCATGTAGGTAAAAGAAGATTCCCATGAAATCTTCAAGATAACCAATGAAACGTCCCATGAGGGATCTTGTCTCCAATTTCTCTACTTTAGTCTTCTTGACATAAGCAGGACATCCCCAAATCTTAATTTGATTAAGACTTGATTTCCTATTATTCCACATCTCATGCAGAGTCTTAGGAATGAATTTGGAGGGACATCTGTTCAATATATAAGCAGCAGTAAGGAGCGTGTATCCCCGCAACGAAATGGTTAAATCGGTATAACTAAGCATGGAATGAACCATCGACAACAAAGTTCGGTTCCTTTGCTCGGCTACTCCATTCAATTGAGGAGTTGCTGGTGGTGTTAGTTGTAACATTATTCCAACTCGGCACTCATATATTCTCCTCCACTATCCGATCGTAGAGTTTTTATATTTTGCCCATTTTGATTTTCTACCAAAGCTTTGAATTCTTTGAACCTTTCAAAGGATTCAGACTTTTGCTTTATCAGATACACTAGACCATATCTTGAATGATCGTCTGTGAAAGTGATGAAGTAGTAGAAACCCCCACGAGCTATTTCTCCAAATGGTCCGCAAACATCGGTGTGCACTAACCCTAAGACTTGAGTGGCTCTTTCAAAAGTCCCGATGAAGGGTGATCTAACTATCTTGCCTAAGAGACATGATTCACATGTTGGATAGGGATCCGACCCTAGTGAGCTTAAAAGCCCATCTTTTTTTATTTTATGAATCTTGTGCTCTCCAGCATGGCCTAGTCTAAGATGCCACTTTAGTCTTTAGTTAGCTTCTTGCCTAACACGTTTCTTACTTACAACATTTACATAAGATGAATTACAGACATTTAAATAACACAAACCATTAACTAAAGAAGCATTGCCTACTAGTTTATTTCCATAATAAATGTCGTAATTTGACTTAGAAAAAAGGAATGTATATCCAATCTTAACTAGGATCGGAATAGAAACAATGTTCTTAAGCCCCTTGGGCAAAACAAAAACATTATCTAAAAACAATAAATGTCTAATATTCAAATATTAAGAAGTAAATCACTTCTTCTCGGCCCAACTTTCTACTTCTCTGCAGATCCTGTTCCAAACAACACACATGGGCACTAGCCCCTGAGTCCAGAATCCATGAATTAGAAAAAATGGTCATAGAACAATTAGTTTCAAAAATAAAAAGTTTCATACCTTTTGCGCCTTTGCTTAATTTGAGACAGTTCCTCTTCCAGTGGCCAAGCTCACCGCACTCGAGACATCTGTCCATTTTCTTAGGTCATTTGCTATTATAAAACCCTTGAGCCTTTCTCTTGCCCTTTTGAACACTCCCTTCAGCTCCAAGCTTGCCAGACTGTTTCTTGTTCTTCTTCTTCTTAGACTTAGACTTCTTAGGTCCAGAAGAAATAACCAAGGCAGTTTCCTTTCCCTTTGGTTTTATTTGAAATTGTGCAGTAACCAACTTATTCATTAGCCCAGCTAAATTGCACTCTATCTCATTGTAATTAAAGTTAACCCCAAATTAGGATAAGGAATCAGGAAGAGACTGCAAGATTAAGTCAGTTTGAAGGGTGGCTTTCGTGCTGAAGTCAAGAGATTCCAAGTTCTCGATCCTCAAAATCATTTTGAGGACATGATCACCAACCTTCTCACTTTCTTTCATCTTGGCTCCGAAGAGCTCTTTCGATATCTCATATTGTGCAGTTCAACTATGCTCACTATAGAGCTCTACCATGTGAGCTAGGATAGCTTTGAAGTTCATTGGTCATAGACCCCAGCATGTATTCTCTTACCCGGATGTCGTCCTTGACCCATTTTTCATAGGCTTGGACCTCTTCCACGTTAGCACATGTCCTGGCTGGAGCCGCTGGCATATCATCCTCTAAGAAGTATCCCAGAGATTCCATATCGAGGACAATCCCCAAATTTCTAAGCCAGTCCACACAATTGGGTCCAGTAAGAATATTCTTTTCAAGTATAATTGAAAGTGGGTTTGTCATGGGCTTGGACCTCTTCCTCGTTGGCATGTGTCCTCAATGGAGCCGCCAGGATATCAGCCTCCAAGACGTATCCCAGAGATTCCATATTGAGGAAAATCCCCAAATTTCTAAGCCAGTCCACGTAATTGGGTCTAGTAAGAGTATTCTTTTCGAGTAGAATTGAAAGTGGGTTTGTCATTTTGAGAGAGATAAACGAGAAAAATAACTGCAAAAATAAACCAGATTTATTAGATTACTTGTTTTGACTTAACCAAGAAAAATTAAGGACTTAAAATTGGTCTTGGCTCCCACTGCATTTTTCGAAACCCACACTCATATGTGAAAATCGGGAATCATCATTGGCACTGATTCCTCATGGGGTATTGAGGTCCTCAATTAATTATATGGGTTGCAACCTAACTAATTTTTGGCCCCATTAAATTAATTGAAGTGATTTTTAGCATTAATTTATCCAATAAATATTTCAATATCTTTCTCCATAGTTCACCAAGCAGCAACCTACCCAATTTCTAAGCTCGTGAACTACCCAAATTTAGTTCCACTAACTCCTATAATCTAACATTTGAATTTCACCTTGCAACCGAACAGGTTTTTGGGGTGAAATAAGTTTCGATTAAGGCATTCCATGCACTTAATAAAATTTCAAATTATTTCTAAATGCATAACCCCCATAACTGGGAAGCATCACACATTTATAGTAATTTTAATTTTAGAAAGCTTAGTGGAGGGAGAGGATGTCACACATCCTTTTCTAACTAGGTATCATTTATTTGGGAGAATTTAAATTGTCAAATGTTTGGTCTTACTTTGCACATTTGTCAATTTATATAGTGCAACTATCACATATTGAACATGCATAAATTATACTAGTTATAAATATGCCTATCAATATTTTCATGGAAATAAATAAATAAATCCATTTACACTCGATCATGGACTTTTCTAGAGGGCCCGAGCCAATAGGCCATCACATGGAAAGGTAAAGTAGAAAAACAAAACTTTACGGGCTTAAATAATTCTAAACTATTTTACTAAACAACCCATTGAAAGAAAAGTAAATCAAACATAACCTAAGTCCATGATCGGTGTTTTCATCACATAAGACATGCTCATATCAATTAATACATGCTCGCAATATTAAAACACTTATGTTGATATTTAAAATTTTAGTCCAACTAAAAAGTCTTTTAATAAATTCCCAACTTTTAAATATTATTTATTTCAATTAAAAATCGTTCTAGTCCTACTCGATGACTTAGATATACAAAATTCAAAATTAAGTATATCTACCTTTAATTAAAATAATATTAGTCCAACTAAATAAATACATAAAATATGAAATTCTATTTTATTGTGATATAAAGCAACCGTTAAATGGAAAAAAAATTATTTGATTAAAGAATTAATTATTAATCATCCAAGAAAAATAATTTATATTCTTAATTCAAATATTCATCTAATTTCCAAGTTGAGGAAAATTAATAATATTTAATCTATAAATTAATTATTAATCTCCAAGAAAAATAATTAATTTATTCCACTTAAATATTTTATTCCAATCAATCTTATTGGGCTCGATTTCATCAAACCCAAGTTACCATCCTTTTAGTCTACTTGGATTTAATTCAATTGGGCTCAAATTAATTAATTCGAAAAAATATGCACACACTATTAATTTCTATTGAGATATTTTTAATTAAGATCCAAACCACCTATCCAATGGCCCATTTGGAATTTAATTAAATTAATCCCAATCTAATTAATAAGTCGAAAATGATTAAAATTTCTCGTCGCGCTTAATTAAATTATACCGGGTCATCATCCTTTTGACCCACTCGGATAATTAAATTTACCCAAACCCAAATTACAATTTCGACCCAATACATAGCCCATTTACAGACTCGGATCCCGGACCCAAATCAGACACACGACCCGTCCGGCCGTGCGAGTGGCCAGGCCACACGGCCTCGTTTCTTGATTTTTTACATAATCACATATATACCCAGATATACAATAAATATAAAAAATCAAAATCCATGCTTGAAACCATATAAATGCAGATTTAATTAACACATAATCGCATGCTTCAAAAATACATATTATACATATCATAAATCACATAAACTCAATTAAATATGCGAATCAGAGATTGGCTCTGATACCACTGTTTGGTTTCGCAAAAAATAGCATAAACGCAGCGGCAGGAATTTCAAAAAATTTATTTTAAAAACCCAAAATTGAATTCAATGATCGCATATTCAAATTGAACAATATAGTTAACGAATAAAAGTTGCTCGTTAAAACGAAGTTGTTGGAGAATTTCTTCTTCCTCCAATTAGTTGAAAATTTGAAGCTTCCAAATATTCAATCCTTTGTTTGAACTTCAAATCTTGAACTTGATCCAAACAACGAAAATACGTCGTCTCTAAATTGTCACGCACGGATCAGCAAATGAAAAATTCCCATTTGAATCTCTAAGGGGAGATGGCTAGGGTTTAGAGAAGGGAGGAATATTTTTCTTCTTTGATGCTAGAAGAGTTATGAAATTTATGTTACTTGTTCTAAGTCAAAAAGTCCTTATATACCTCATGACTTATTGAACATGTCAAAACAAAAGAGCCCTAAAATTGAGCTCCTCTTGGACGCCCAATAAGGCCTTAATAGGCGTCTATTTGGATGCTATTTTGAGCCTCGAGATTCCTTTTGTTTTAATTAATTTCTTATTCCATTAATAATTTATTATATCCAATAAATAAATTAATGAATTAAATAACCAAATTAATTAGATAAATTAATTCATTAATATATTGCCCAAGAAAATTAATTAATAATTAATCTTACCCTCATAATTAATTATTTCATCTAATGAATAATTAGTTATTTAATTTATCCAATAAGTTAAAACTCCTAGAAGAAAAATAGAAAACCCTTTTTCATTTTTCTTTATCAATCCTTTAGATCGACTCTTTAGGTTTGTTTCGTTTGGCAATGAGAGGAAACCAAAGGAAGTGGGTAACACCTAGTCAGTCACGTGGCCCATTTCGTAACCCAAATGAAAACGAATGATAGGATCATTCCGCAACCTTCCAATCCTAAATGCCGTGTAAGTATAAACCTTTTGTTCGTGTAACCCAATCAAGTGAGAGTCATGGCTATGTCAAACTCACTGGACTTGACCATATGTATTAATTATAATAATACGAGATCATTGAGATCGATTTAGTGCCTAGCACAATCGTCTCTTCATACTCTGGTCCAAAGACTTTGATCTCTATTTATCTATAATCACATAGGGTACTTTCTCACTCACTTATGAGAGAACAAATCCCATTTAGATATCAGGTAAGACTACCATTTTCCCATCAAGCCGCATTTCGAGGTCGACCCCACCAACTGGTGATTTGGGTCTAACTACTCTAATGAAATACTTGAAGTCACAAATGCATCTCCAGCATGATGTTTCAGGTCAAAGGTTCAATTACACCTATTATGCATAATCGGTTATGTCATTGACAGTCATAGAGTGAAAACCCATGTGATAGAACCGATGCGAGTCCTGTTCGAGCATATCAGTTCCACTGATGTGCCTACAATCTTAATCTCCTACCATCCCATGGTACCAGATAGGCAATCCCATGTCAGAGATAATCAAGATCGATCTCTCTAGTGCCAATCAGAGATAATCAAGATCGATCTTAATCATGTGTTCTAAATCTTTATTTGTCCATTAAAGACTTCACTTTACTTGCGAACTTGTTTTTAGTAATCAAGATCGATCTCTCTAGTGCCAATCTTCCTATCCCATAGGAAGTAGAGGGATCGCACTGAAAACATGGACAAAATGTTTTACACTACTTATAGATGTAGATAAGATTTAAGCGAAAATTAAATAACGCCTTTATTAATAATATCGAAATAAGTCAATTACAAGATAGATGACTTGTCATTCTATCCTCTATGGCATCTGAGAGCATACTCCTAACATATCCACCATCGCTTGATCATATGTGGAGGGATCATCTCCATGACCCTCCTTTAATACAAATTGGAGACTTAGCTCCTTATGTAGTAGAGATCCATACCTCTTAGGCGGCTGAGGTACCCTATTTTATATTCGTGGTTGTGGTTATCTTATAGAAGGTTCGGTTCTTACTTCTTGTGTAAATGTATCCAAAGGAGTTTCATTTTACCTACTATCTTTCTACCCGCTCCACCTTCTTGAATGAACTCATCTTCAAGAAAGTGGTCTTGTAAAGCTAAAATTATCCTTTGATCATCATGTAGGTAAAAGAAGTATGCCATGGAATCCTAAGGATAACCAATGAATTGCCCTTTTAAGGATCTTGCATCGAACTTGTCTACTTTAGTCTTTTTGACATAAGTAGGACATCCCCAAATCTTGATGTGATTAAGACTTGGTTTTCTATTTCTACATATGTCATATGGGGTCTTAGGAATGGATTCGGACGAACATCTATTTTAGACATGTACAGATGTAAGGAGAGTGTGACTCCACAGCAAAAAGGCTATGTTAGGAAATTTCATGTTAGATGTTTTGATGATGACAAGATAGAATTTTATGTTAGACCCCAAAATATAATGTAAGTTTCTGTTTTCATAAATCAATTGTATAAGCGTTTGAAAGTATGTAATTTTATTTAGGCTTGTAATTTTTATCTTTGTAGATTTTAGACTAAGTATTAGATACCGAATCGCTAATAGAATTCTAGTGAGTCTATTAGAGATACAGTTGAAGATCAGCGTCTGAAGTCAAATGAAGATGAAGATTTGTTTTTAGCGTCTGTCAAATGCTAAAGGACTATTTCAGGATTTCTGGATCAAGCGCTCAAAGCACTCCAACGATCAGTATCAAATTCACCTGAAATAAATCCTCAAGTCATGAAGGACTTAAATGCAATCATTCAACAGACATTTATTTCAAACAGGAAATAAATTCAATCAAATGCATTAAATGCCTGATAAGAGCATTAAATGTGATAAGCTATTATGACTTGTGGACAAGCCACTTTTTGACTAGACTGTCAGAATTTCAGAGTTCAAGTTTGCTCCTGTCTAATCGGAACCAGCAGGATTTCAGGAATGTCAGAGAAAAAGCTGATTCACGCGCCGCATGAAGAGCACACAGTCACATGTGTCCAACGGACAAATCCCAAGAATTTCCTATAAATACCTCATTCTAGCAAACCCTAAGATACGTACATACACATGAAAGTCAAAACTTTGCTGAAACTCTTTCTCAAGAAAAGCTTAGAAACTCCGTAGCCAAAACCTTTCAAGCTTTTTACATACATTCCAGACAGTCACAAATATCTCAAACATCTTCTAAAGAAGAAACATAAATTCTTACTGAGATATTCCAAGTTGTTTGATCGTTCCAAAAACAAACGAAACCTGTGTGACAAAACCCTCAACCTTTCATCTGAGTGAGAAAGTTGTTGAAACCCCTTACATGCAGTATTTCTGAGTGAGAGAAGCTTGTAGAAGAAGATCTTCATTGGAGCTGAAATCTATGTGATCATGGAGCCTGAGATCATTTTTCACCTCTTTACTATGTTGTAGAAGATTCTGTGTGATTCTTTGATAATCAACTTAGTCAATTCCCTCCAAGTGAAAAAAGGAGAAGAAGGACATAGCTGAGATTACATCACCCAGTGAATTTTACAATTTCTTGTGTCAATCATTATTTACTGTTTTATTGTCTTGCTTTACATTTCATCATCTATTCTAAAATAGACAAGTAAACGGTTAAGCGACTATTTAACCAAAGCGAACGCTAAAGCTTTAAAATCATTTCCGTTGTGCTAACCCTGATTAAGTGATCTAAGCATTACCCTACTTTGGTAAACTGCTGAAATTACTAAGTCTAAGTTATCTTTACTGAAGCGCCTGACCCAAGCGCTCAGCTCTCTAAGCATTCTGATCTTTAAAAAGTGATATGAATTTTTTGAAGTCGAAAAAGAGTTCAGGATCTATTCAACTACCCCCCCCCCTCCAGACCTTTTCGTATGCAACTTGGGACCACCAGGGCAAGTTAGTGTAGCTGGGCATGGAGTGAACCATGTCCAACAAAGTTCAATTCCTTCACTCGGCTACTCCATTTAACTGTGGTATCGCTGGAGGTGTGAGTTGTAATACTATCCCATTCTCTCTAAGGTATTCATCAAACTCCGCACTCATATATTCTCCTCCTCGGTTAGACCGAAGAGCCTTTATATGTTACCTAGTTTGATTTTCCACTAAAGCCTTGAATTCTTTGAATCTTTCAATGGATTCAGACTTATGCTTAATCAAGTACTCTAGACCATATCTTGAATGGTCATCTGTGAATGTGATGAAGTAATGGAAACTTCCACAATCCATTTCTCCAAATGGTCCACAAACATCAGTGTGCACTAAACCTAAGACTTGTGTGGCTCTTTCAAAAGTCCCGGTGAAGGGAGATATAGCCATTTTGCCCTGAAGACAAGATTCACAAGTAGGATAGGGATCCAATCCCAATTGACCTATTAGTCCATCTTTCTCCATTTTGTGAATCTTGTTCTCACCAGCATGGCCTAATCTAAGATGCCAAACTAATCTTTGGTTACTTCCTTGCCTACCACATTTTCTTTGTATAGTATTAACAACACACTCATTCTGGACATTAAGGTAATACAAACCAGTTACTAAAGAAGCAAAGCCTACTAATTTATTACCATAATAAATGTTCCAATGTTTGTTACTAAAACAGTAAGTATAACCATGCTTAACTAAAATAGGAATTGAAATAATATTCTTAAGTCCATTGGGCAAAACCAAAACATTATCTAGAAATAGTAAATGTCCATAATTTAAAAGTAATAAGGTAGATTCAATTCCACTAGTCGCGAAGCTTTGCCCGATGCCTACTCTTATCTTCACCTCATCAGGCTCAGCTTCCTACTTCGTTCCAGATTCTAATTCACACAGCATATATAACTATTAGCTCTTGAATCAAGAATCCAAGAAGTAGAATATATGGTAATAGAATAATTAGTTTCAAAAACATAAAGTTCCTTACCTTTCACTCCTTTCATCATATTTGGATAGTCTTTCCTCCAGTGGCCTAGCTCACCGCAGCATACGCACTTAGCTTATATATTGCCCTCTTATTACTCCTTCGCTGCACTTTGTTGCGAGTTCACTTGGATGCTCTCACTTGCTGATTGCTCTCATCATTCCTTCGTTCATCCAATGAATGAGGAACAGTGATAGCAAATGGATTATTCCACTTATTCGCCCTTATTTGATTTTGAACGACCTTGAGTTTATCCAATAGCCCATCTAATGAACCTTCAATGTCATTCATGTAAAAGTTTATGAAAAAATAATAGAAAAAAATCAGGGAGTGACTGTAAGATGAGGTCAACTTGGAGATGAAGATCCACATAGAATTTCAAACATTTATGTTTTTCTATCATGGTCATCAATTTGAAAACATGTTTTCCTACATCTTCACCTTCAGCTATCTTAGTTCAGAATAGATCTCTTGATATAAAATATCTGGCGGTCTTATTGCGTTCTCCAAACAACTCATCCAAGTGAAGGATATCTCATATTATCCATCTTATCATGGGATCTTTGCAACTCAATACACATGGAGCTTAAGATGTACACTCTTGCTCTATGGTTGTCACAGCACCAATCCCATCGACCTAGATGAACTTCATCTCTTCCAGGAATGGGAGGACGACCAATCTCCAATACATAATCTATGGATTCACTACTATCGACCATCCTTAATTTTGTGAGTCATTCTATGTAATTTGGTCCAGTAAGAATAGTATTCTCCATCAATTTTGATAGTGGTTTGGGAGTCATTTTGATTAAGAGAGATAAAATAATAAATAACTGTAGAAAATAAACCAGACTTGATTAGATTATTGTAATTTAAACTATAACCAAGTAAAATTAAGGACTTCGATTTATGACTTGGCTCCCACTACATTTTTTGAGATTCACACTCCCACTGTGAAAATCGAAAGTGATAGTTGTTTATTACTTCGTACTGGAGATTGATTTCTTTAATCAATATAGTGGATGGAAACCCTTTAACGATATATAGTCCACTATTTAATTAAAGTGGTGTCAACATCAATCTATCCAATAGACGTTCCGATCTTTTTTCTCATAATCCACCAAAACCGCAACCCTTTGACGATATATAGGATTGTGGATTATATAAGTTCATTCCCACTAGCACCTTTTAATCTAACATTTGAATTTCACCTTGCAACCCTTTAACGATACGTGGGGTGAAATATGATTCGAATAAGGCATCCAATGCACTATATGAAATTTTAGAATTAAGTCTTAATATATGACTCCCACTAACTGGACGATGCCATATATTAATTCAATTCTTAATCTCATTAAGTTTAGTGGAGGGAGAGGACGCCTAACGCCCTTTGCTAACTTAGTATGGTTTTGATTTGGCAGAATTTATGTTCTAAACAATTATTATTATCTCACTTTGCACATTATCAATTTTTATAGCATAAGATAAGATTATACATGCAACATACATCGAATGAAACATGCATCAAAAAGCTAGTAAAAACATCACATTTATTTATGGACTTTTCTAGAGAGCCCAAGCCAATGGGTCATCAAAAAGAAAACAAAAAATCTAAGCTATTCTTCTTGGGCTCCAAGCACCTTTCCTTTTGGATTGACTTCTTCTTCAAGGCCTATTCTATTTCTATCTATTACATAAGAATGATAACATCCTATACATAATTTTAAGAAAAATAATGGGCTCAAAATCGGCCCTTACAACCCATAAAAAAAAATACATCCAAAAAGAAAACCTAAGCTCATGAATAATGTCACCATCACATAATACATGCTTGCAAAAAAAAAAAACAATTATGTTGGTGATTAAGATAGCAAATAATTAGTCCAACTAATTAATTTTCTCATAAAATTTCAAATTTTATTCATATTTATAATAAAAAGCCTTCTAGTGAGAATTTATTATTTAATTAATTAATTAATTAAAATCCTCAAAGAATAATTAATTAATTTTATTATTCAAATAATTAATATTCAATAAATACTAATTGGGTTCGATTTCATCAAGCTTAAATCACCATCCTATTGGCCCATCTAAATTTAAGGAGTTTGGCCCAAAAACTAATTTATTGAATGTCCAATATTTTAATAAAACCAATTTGGGCTTATTTAATTAAAACCCGGGTCATCATCCTTTTGACCCACCCGGATAATTAAAATATTAGCAAATTAGAGATAAATCCCTAATCACATATTCAATTCATGAATCAGTCCCCATTCCTACTTTTAAAGTCTGCACTCCCTAGTTTAAAATCAAAATTTGCTTGAACTTGCCTAATGCCAGTGAAAAGGCAAAAATGCCCTCAATTAAACACAAAATCCCAAACTCCCTTCTCAGCTACTCTCTGTCTCTCTCCACTCTTTCTCTCTTCCACCCCCACCCAACTCGTCATCATCATCATTTTCGACCAATGCCACCACCGGCCTCCTTATCCATATGCCATCGACTACAAACTGCTCCTTATCTGAAGTGGGTTCTCTGTGGAAGGGCGAATTAGAAGCAGCTAAACCCAGAAACTGAATTTTCTCTCTAGATGCTTGTTCAATTTGGTGAGAAAAAAAAGCAAAAAATAAGTGGGAGAGCTCTTATCAGTGGCTGCCACAGATCACTTCTCTCACCTTTCAAGTACAACTTCATTTTGAAATCAAAGAAGATAGAGAAGCCCTTTGAGTGAATTTGAAGAGCTTTGATCTGAATGCCGATATCAAAAAGTTGATTAAACAGTGCCCTTTTCCTACTCTGTTTACTTATAGGTTGATTTTAAGTTGCCTAAGGTTTAAGTTTATATATATGTTTTACATTTTTGCAATTTGAACTGCTGAAATCTTGATTTTGTGAATGTAGCTTTTGTTCTTGTAATGAATGTATATGGTATTGTGTTATTTTTAGAGTTTTATTTGTGGTTTTAGGATTGGTTCAGTAAATGCTTTTAGGATATGGAATTTTTTACTTTTCGGTAAATAGCAGGAAAAATTGATAATGTTGATGAACTTCAGCTAATCAATGATAATAATTGGGAGGAAAAATGAATGAATATAGAGTTGAAATTTTAGGAGTGGGTTAGTGTCTTGATGATGCCGCATAAACAAAATTAACTTGAGTTAACATGAGATTTTCTGCTATAAGCAATAAAGTTCTGGATCTAATCGAATTTCACTTCTTTAATGTGTTGATTTGCAAGTGTATTAGGAGCAAGAAATGTGTGGATTGGACCAAAACCGTTTTGCTCCTAATTTTTCCATTTCTTTCTTTCTTACAATGAATTTCAGGAAGTTGGGATTTTATAGGGTGTAGTAAGAATTAGATGATGAGAGCAATGAGTCTATATGTTGTTTTAGTAATTCATGATATCAATTGTTAGGAACTTCATGTTAGATGTTTGGATGATGACAATTAGGATTTTTCTGTTAGACCCCAAAATATGTAAGTTTGTTTTTCAGCTTTGAAGCGTTAGATTTGTAATAGGCTTTGCTTTATTCTTATTTTAGATTGTTAGCTTAAGCTGTCTTAGACTAAGCGCCTGATATGTTTAGGGTGAGTTTATCAGAAGTATATTTTGAAGACTCAAGCGCCTGAAGTCTGAATAAAGATGAAGATTCCAAGAGTCTAGAATGACCAGCTATTCCAAGCGTCACCTTATGGATCGAAGTAATTCAAGGATTGAATAAGCGTCTAGCAATGACTGATTTCTCCTGAATCTATTTCTAAAGTCCAGAAGGAGTTTAATGCAAATATTCTCAAATGCATTAAATACCAACGGGCATTTAATTCAAATGCATTAAATGCTGATAAGAGCATTAAATGTGATAAGCATTTTCAGACGTACGGAGAAGCCACCCTATTGGACTGTCAACTATTCAAAGACTGCAGCACCAACTTTTGTGCAGCAGATGTTCAGGAAAAAGGACAAAAGTTGTTCACTCGCGAAAGTGAGAGATACGCGCCCTTGCATGTGTCAAACGGACACTTTTTCCAAGAATACCTATAAATAGGACTTCAACAACAAGCCAAATAGAGAGAACAATTATCAAGTCGAATTGCTGTTGCATTGAAGTCTCATTCCTTATAATCTCAGAAAAGCCTAAAGCTTTAAAAGAGAAGACTCCAAAAACTATTCCGCTGTGCTAACACTGATCAAAGAACTGAACGCTCAAACCTATTTGGTTGTAGTATTCAAGTCTTAAAATCTAAGTTAACTATATAAAAACAGTTTTCGTTAGACGCTTCACCAAAGCGCCTATATTTGAAGTGAATGCTTAAGTCCAGCGTTAGACACTTCAAGCGTCTACTTTCCAAGCGTCCAAAAAACCTTTTTAATACGAATCTTTTGAAGTCGAAAAAGACTTCAGGGTCTATTCAACCCCCCTTCTAGACCCTTTCGTATGCCACTTGGGACCAACATCAATGATTACTTTGGATCGACAGTCATTTAATTGGAGATTGTAGAATCATTTTGAATCCGATAATTGCTTCTTTTGCTGATTCCATGTTGATTGTGGAGAAATCATGTTATGCCTCCAAAAAATAAAAGGATATCTTATTATCTGTTTTTACAATTTGCAGCATATAAGAATTGCTATATTAAGTATGGGATCTGAATTGCTATAAATTCTTTCCATTCTTGGCGTAGCCTAGAAATATACCCTCATCCGCTTTAGAATCAAATGTCTTTAGGCTTTGGGATCCATTATTATGGATAAAACATTTAGAACCAAAGACATGAAAGTATGAAACATTTGGCTTACGTCCCTTCCACAGTTCATATGCAGTTTTCCCAAGTTGTTTGTTGATCAAGCAACGGTTTTGAGTGTAACAAGTAGTATTGATCGCTTCGGCCCAAAACCTAGGAGCAAGCTTGGATTCTGCTGACATTGTCCTAGCAGCTTCCTTGAGCGTTCTGTTCCGGCGCTCAGCAACACCATTCTGTTGGGGAGTTCTGGGAGCTGAATACTCATGATGTATTCCATTCTCTGCACAAAACTTTTCAACAATCTTGTTAGTAAACTCAGTACCGTGATCGCTTCTTATTCTTGCAACTTTAAGATTTTTCAATGTTTGAAGCTATTGAATAAGCGTTGTTAACTTGGCACATGTTTCATCTTTGGATGAAAGGAATTCTACCCAAGTGAATCGAGAGAAATCATCCACTATCACCAAAGTATACTTTTTACCACTCACACTGATAGTTTGAATGGGTCCAAACAGATCCATGTGAAGTAGTTCAAGTATTCTAGAGGTAGATAGATGAGGTTTTCTCTTGAAGGATGATTTGACTTGTTTGCCCATTTGACAAGCATCACAAAGGTGATCCTTACGAAATGATCCTTTTGGTGATCCCTCCACAAGATTTAGATTTATAAGCTGAGAGATTGTCTTAAAGTTGAGGTGATTCATTTGGCCTCTTACCATTTTCGCTTAGTTCATTTAGTTTTTGTCTTTGTGAACTTTCTTTAACAAAGAAAAGACCCTTTCCTTTGTTGTTTGCCGTAACATTTTATTTGTTTGGTTGTTTACCGAATTTATTGCATCCTAAACCGGTCTTTTCCCAAATAACCTTGTTATCTTAGTCACATTGTCTAGCTTTCTTGACACTTTAGACAATGATGAGACAAGCTGTTCTGATTTAGCAAGTCTAGCAATCAACTCAGCTTCTCTCTTGACTATCATATCAAGATCACTTTTCAACTCGATTATTTCACTCTCAAGCGATTAGTTTTTCTCAATGCACTATTGCTGAACTTGCAACTCTGCTTTGAATGTCACTTTATCACTTTTGAGCGATGAAATAATATCAAAGTGATTTTGGTATAATTTGGCGGCATCTTGGCAATCATTATAATATTTTTTGATGCTTAGGACTATTTCCTTTCTTTTCATATCTCAAGAACTTTCTGAATCTATTTAGAAGTGCTAGTTCCTCATCCTCACTGATATCTGAACCTCTTACCTTATTACTCGATTTACCCTTGATTGATGCTACGAGCGCTCCAGACTCAATTACCGGACTACTCACAACATCACTGGCTGAATTTAACTCAAACTCAAATGCCTTGAGTTCTGAAAAGGCGTCTTCTGGACTCAAAAGATCCAACATATTAGATTCTATCATTGTGGTTGTCTTCATCAAAAATCTACTAGGTAGACTTCTGAATATCGTAACCACCATTTCTCTGTTTTGCGAATCCATTCACAACGATGTAAGTTCCGTAATAAGGGCTGTGAATCTTATGTCCAATTACTCTAGGGTCTCTTTAGGTAACATCTTAGAACTGTTAAACCTTTCCTTGGCAATATCAAAGCTTGTTCTCTTTAATCTGAACTCAACCACCACAGATTATAGCCAACTTATCCCAGATTTCTTTAGTGGTATTACATGATTTCACTTTGTTGAATAAATTGTCATTGTCACTAATAGCTGTATATAAAGCATTTCGACCAACATTGTCCAGATTTGCTCTTCGACGCTCGTCAGTGGACCATTCTTTTTTAGGCTTCTCAACATAGCCATCTGCAGTTTCTTCTATGGCTCCAGGCGCTCTGGAAATAACCTTCAGAATTTGTATTGGTCCATCTGAAATAATATCGCACATTTCGTCATCACATGAGCAAAGATACGTAAAAGCTTTGACCTTCCATGAGTCATAGTTTGACTCAGTCAACTTAGGAACTTTAGAAAATGCCAAGAAAGACAAACTAAAAGCAACTAAATTTTGAAAACGGGATCTAAACAAGCAGTTACACTTGGAAATTTTAAAAATTTCAACTTTAACAGCTCTGATACCACTTGTTGGTCCCAAGTGGCATTCGGAAGGGTCTAGAAGGGCGGGGGTTGAATAGACCCTGAAGTCTTTTTCGACTTCAAAAAGATTCGTATTAAAATATTTTGGACGCTTGAAATGTAGACACTTGACTAAGCGTTCACTTCAAATATAGACGCTAAGGCCAAGCGTCTGATTAAGACTGTTTTAGAAAGTTAACTTTGACTTTAAGAGTTGATACTTTAACCAAATAGGTTTAAGCGTTTAGTTCTTTAATCAGTGTTAGCACAGCGGAATAATTTTAAAGTCTTCTCTTTTGAAAGCTTTAGCGTCACAAGAAAATATTTTGGTTTCTTGGTGTTCTCTTGAGTTTTACTTAACAGTTTTATACAAAGATATAGTAATATGAAGAATGACTGTAAAGTAAAGAGCACGATATTTGTAAGGTTTGTTGGGTGGTGTAATCCCAACTACGTACTTCTTCTCCTCGAACACTTGGAGGCAATCCACTAAGATGTTTCTCAAAGAATCAAACAGAAACTTCTACAAATTAGGGAGAGATGGATGTTGATGAATTGAGCTCCTTGATCACATAGATTTCTGCTCCAAATCAATTCTATCCCCTTGCTTCTTTCACCCAGAAATAATGCAAGTATCCAACTTCGACTTCACACAGATTGCGAGGCTTGGATGGGGTTTTTCTAAACGGTTTGTTTGATTTTGATGAAGTTCAAACAACTTGTGACTATCTCAATGCTAGTGTGGGTTTCTTCGAAAAGAATGTTTGAGATATTGGTTGACTGTCTCAGGAATTGAAGAAAAGCAAGGAGAATGTTTGCTTGAATATTCTGCCTTTTCTGAGAGTTTAAGGAATGAGACTTCAATGCAACAACAATTTTGCTTGGAATTGATCGTTGTTTTTGGCTTGTTGTTGAAGTGCTATTTATAGACATTCTTGAAAAAAATGTCCGTTTGACACATGCACAGGCGCGTGTCTCTCACTTCCGCTAGTGAACAATTTTTGTCCATTTTTTCCTGAAAATCTGCTGCACAAAAAGTTGGTGCTGCAGTCTGTGAAAATTTGACAGTCCAATACGGTGGCTTCTCCGTACGTCTGAAAGTGCTTATCACATTTAATGCTCTTATCAGCATTTAATTTATTTGAATTAAATGCCCGTTGGCATTTAATGCACTGAGAATATTTGCATTAAACTCGTTATGGACTTGGAAATAAATTCAGGTGAAATACATCATTGATAGACGCTTATCCATCGTTGAATTGCTTCTGCCTAAAAAGGTAACACTTGATATAGCTGGATATTTAGACGCTTGGAAACTTCATCTTCATTTAGACTTCTGGCGCTCGAGTCTTCAAACTTAACTACTGATAAGCTCACTCAGAATTCATCAGACGCTTAGCCTAAGACTACTTAGCCTAGCAATCTAGAACAGAACGAATTCTGTAAAGTCTATTACAAATCTAACGCTTCAAAGCTTGTACATGATTTCTTCTAAAATCAAACTTACTTGTTTTGGGGTCTAATAGAAACTCCTAATTGTTATCATCAAAACATCTAACATGGAATTCCTAACAATTTCCCCCTTTTTGATGATGGCAATAATTACTCTTTTATAGTTCAAGAGTTAAACAGCCAAAATAAAAGTTAGCTTTGGTTAGATAAGGTTAGTTAAAGTTAGTTGCGCTTCAACGAGTTGTTTCAGCTGAAAAATGCATTTTATATATGTCAATGATTACAAGCTTTTTACAACTAAACAAAAAATTACATAAGAGACAAGAATATAGATAATGCAAATCAAGAAGCCTTAATGACTTGGTCTAACTATGTATCGCTTGGGCATTTAAGCTCGAATAGCTTCAGTTAGGCTAGCTTCCAAAGTTATCATTGCTTCATGATCTTTGTTGATTATGAGCTTATTTTCTTCCTTTTGTCTCTTCTTGAAAGCTACAAAGTGTCTTTCCCATTTAGTCGGGTCAATACTCATATACCTTAAGCAAATTTTGAAAGCTCGGTTGAAGTCATTCAACTGCCTCTCTTCAACTAAGATTCTTGGATCTGTAGGTTCTGGAATAGATGCTCTTTGAAGAGAAATGTCAAACTGTTCAAGCTGTGCTCTAGAAGGTATTGGTAGATTCGGGTATAGTGCTAGTGGAGGTTCTCTTAGCGTTGTACTAGGTGCTCCAGCAGAATCACTTACTTCATAAGAAGGTATCCAAGATGGAAGTCTTGACGCAGAAAGAGTCTGGAATGAGAGATTTAGGTCCCTTGAATGAATGTGCGCAGAGGACTATCTATGGCCCTGATGTACATTGGACCAATGATATCCAACACATGATTTGGAAAGATTTTGCACGGCGCTTGGTAGATAGAGAAAATCGCATTTGTGCAGTAATTCCTAGAAAAGTCGATCAACCTGTCTTTTGGAAGACGGTGAGATTCAGGAACATACAGATTATAATACTCTTCCAGATAAGGATGGATAGCTTGAGCCAGTCCCTGATTTCTTTCCAGCAATGAGAGGACAAACTCATAGTAACTGAGTACCTCGTTGCGAATAGACGGGAGCAAGGGATATCCTTGAAAGGAGTAGATTATTGAACCGTTCCAGTTTCTGAGATTTGCAGTGAAGATTCTGTCGAAAAGAGATACGGGAGACAAAATCTTCACCATCATGTTGAAGTTGTCATCGCAGTGGCTTGGAGCAAAATTCAAGCTAGATATTGAAGTACTGCCACTGGTTGATGTATTAGCGTTGAAGTGAAGAGGAGTAATGGACAGTCTGTGAAGCTCTTGACGAAAACACTGCTCAATTTGATGTCGAATTATTGGGAGCTTGAGAACAGGTCCAACTCTCAGTTGACGCTTCTTAAGGCAATACCTGGCAAACTGACGTTCTTGCCATGCATGGCTATGCCAATTAGATGGGGAGCTTGAACTAATTCTGTGAACGTATATCTGTGGCCCACATACGCTTCAACCCCAGTTGACTTCTGCTATACAGTAGTCCATCCCAGTGTTAGCAATAGATCGAATGCCTTCATTATGGATATCTCTGATAGACTCAAAGCGATATCTATCAGGTTGATAGTTAGCATTCCAGACGGTATCAAAATATGCATCAGCTCCAGTCTGGATCAAATCCGTTAGAGATTCAAGACGCTCACCAGCATGAATTCCTTTGTTCTTCCACAGTCGAAGAGGATTGACAGAATTCTTAGTCTCATCACTGTTTGCTATAAGAGGAGAATGTGTGTAACCTTCTCTATTTAAAACTTCCTCTGAAGGGTTGAGAAACTCAGGGCGAAAAGGATCATACACTCTGATGTTGTAGTCTCTCAGAGCAAAACCAGTAGACTTACTGTGCCCATAATCGAGATAGTAGGCGAGATCCACATCACACCTAGGGGTTCTTCCTCCTTGTCTGTCTTGTTGAAGAATAAGAGAAGATGGTATCTGACCAGGAGATTTACCAAGTTGAAGGGCCAGATAGTACTTTTTCTCAATTTCTGTCAGCTCGGTGTTGAACACTATATCCCTGATCTGATTGTCGATGTCAATTAGCGAGGTTACCTCATTCTCAGCATTAATGTATCTTTCTTCATTATATCCAGCCGGAATGAAGTCTTCTTCGAGCGCTGGGGGCATAAAATTTATTGAATGATCAATCGTCTTCAGTGGGTCCAGCTTGAAGAAGTGCCTTAGCTTTGTAACGTTTTTGGCAATGCTCTGATCCTTCTGAGCGTGCCTCTGTTAGAGCCGAAACACTAATTGACTCTTGAATCGTTTGGGGAGTAGGTTCCTCTACTTCAAGTGTAGCAGCTTCTGCGGCAACATCTTTGGCAATAGCCACAACTTCTGTCATCTCAACATCTAGGTGGACGTCTGTTGATGCTTCAGCAGCAGCTGGAACTAAAGTTGTAACACATGAACTATCCTCTATAAGAGCAGGATCTTCTACAAATGTAGGTATAGAAATGTTGTGGGAAGAAATAAACTTACCTTGAGAACTTGGCTCAACAGCAACTTGAGCGCTTGGCTCAACAGCAACTTGCTTATCAGGAACAGGAGCAACTTGATGCTTGCTTGTCTTGGTACGCTTAAAGATCTTCTTTACATTTACTCCTTCAATGGGCTTGAGCGTTTGAGCGGGAGGAGTGGTAGATGGTTCCTCAAAATCTATTTGTTTAATAATCCCTTCCAGCTTCCTATTCCTGATGAGAGGAATCTTGTCCTTTGCATCCTCATCAGTGTCCTCATCATCCTTTTGAGGAGAAGGAATGACTTGAGCCTTGGGCTTTCTGGGAGCCCTCTTCTTTGTTGCAGCAGGACGCTTCACGGCTTCTTCTGGAACTGGACGCTCAGCTTCTTCATCTGACGCTTCGCGTACTTCCAGACGCTCAGAGAGTGGTCTAGCAGCACCACCAACCTTAGGAGGATTGAACAGATTGTTCAGAATTCTTTTTCCCAGCATCTTGGTCTTGTTCAGCGATTGACCAGATGAGTAGACACAGTCTAATTTATAGAATAGGTCACTCAAAATAAGCCCATAAGGTCTAATTTATAGAATAGGTCACTTAAATAGTCTCTAAACCTTCCAAATACATACTCGCTCCAGTTTATCTTGAGATTGAGGAGTATCGCCGTCATCATCTGAAATTGCACTAGGTTCACCTTATCAAAGGTACCCACTCTGCATTCTATAATCTTGCTGCAGAAGTCAGCCAACAGTCGGTATTTGGATACCAGATCTTTCTTTTCAAAGTCTTGTTTGTAGGCTACACCTTCATAAGCATTCATGGTTGTCCATGCTTCTTTGATTTGATTCAAAGTGACGCAATCCAATGCCTCACCCTCATTTGGGAGATTGAAGTTTTTGGCAATGGAAGCAGCAGACAAAACAAATTCCTTTGGTGGCTTCTTCTTGGATAGAGGGATGAGACAAGAGATAGACTTCTTGTCTGCAGAGAGTTTAGCAGTTTTCTAGAAGAGGTCAACTTCCGTTGGAAACAGATAGGAATACTTAGTAACGAATTTTTTGACCTCAGCCTTGGTTACCATGTCCATCATATCAGTTAGGTTGATCTGAGGTTGTTCATAGAGAAATTTCCAATCGACAACAAGGCCTTCAGTCACCTTGATGATAGGCTCGGCCAAAGTAGAAGCAGATTTCTTTGGTGCCATTTTTAGTGAAAGAGATGAACTGAGATGTTTCTTTTGCTTTGAAAGAGAGAGAGAAATAGAGTAAAATTTGCAGAGAGTAAAGTAAATAATTTTCTGCAAAAATTGTGTTTTAAATGACACAAAAGAAAAATTTTGAAACTTGTGTTCTCTAGTCTCTGTAGGATTTAGACACGTGTAAAGACTTTCTGTTAATTTTGAATCTCAGCCATGAAAAATATTAACTACGGACGCGAGTTTTGTGTAAGAGAGAGAAGTTACATTTGGTAACTCCCATATATAATGATTTGACATCCGAGAGTTACATTTTGAAAAACGTTTGGGATTTTCAGAGTGTAGTACACGCGTCTAATGGTACACTGACACGTACATAGACACGTGCTATTTCTGAACCACCATTTTGAAAAGTTTTGATTACCCGCCAGTTTGATGTGATGAAAGCGTGTAGATAGAGTACAACATAGATTTTTGAGTCTATCCACTACTTCAAGAAGCTTGTAACATTTATGCATGAGTTTTATAAATAATTTTATATTAAGTGTAGAGTGGGATATGTTCAACGCTTAACAGATACCATCGCTGTTAAATTTATATTGACGCTTGAAATCAAGATCCTTTTATACTTTAGCGTCGACATATTGTGCATAAATAATTCTGAGCGTTGATGATCATGCATATGAAAGTTTTTGATCATTGACGCTTGAAATATGTTTCAAGTACAATTTTAAGGTTCCCCTTAAGTTTGATAACTTGTAACAACTTTTCAAAATCTTTTCGACATAAATAACGTGGATTCCCCCTAAATCATATGTCTAATAAAATATGATGCATAATGATTAAGCATTTAAATCAATCATACCTAATTCACTTCTCAAAGTGAGAAAATGTTGCTCGTTGAGCTCTTTGGTGAAGATATCTGCCAATTGTTTATCAATTCCAATAAAATGCATGGAGATGTCTTTCTTTTGAACATGGTCACAAAGAAAATGGTATCTAATGTCAATATGTTTGGTTCTGCAGTGAAGAACAGGGTTTTGAGTCATGGCTAGAGCGCTTTGGTTATCACAATGAATGGGGGTTGGACCTAGGATTATACCATAATCTCTAAGTTGTTGCCTCATCCATAACACTTGTGCACAACAACGTCCTGCAGCTACATACTCAGCTTCAGCTGTAGAGGTAGCTATGGATTGTTGTTTCTTACTATGCCCTGAAACTAACCTATCACCTAGAAATTGACATGTACCACTAGTACTCTTGCGATCTATTTTGCAACCTGTAAAATCCGCATCTGAGTAACCAATTAGTTCAAAAGGAGAGTCCCTAGGATACCATAAGCCCGCATTTTGTGTGCCTTTTAGGTATTTAAGGATCTTTTTGGAAGCAATTAAGTGTGACTCTTTAGGATCGGCTTCAAACCGTGCGCACATGCATACCAAAAACATAATATCAGGTCTACTAGCAGTAAGATAAATAAGTGATCCAATGATACCTCTATAATTAGTGATATCAATATTCTTTCCACTTTCATCTTTATCTAACTTAAGCGTTTGGCTCATTGGAATTTTTGAATATGATGCATTTTCCATAACCAATTTCTTAATCATATCTCTTGTATATTTAGCTTGGTTAATAAATATGCCATTAGGGAGTTGTTTAACTTGTAATCCTAAGAAGAAAGTTAATTCACCCATCATACTCATTTCAAATTGTTCTTGCATCATTTTTGAAAATTTCTCACACAGACACTTATTAGTAGAGCCAAATATAATATCACCAACATAAATTTGGACTAAGAGAATATCTTCATCATTAGTAATTTTAAATAATCAATGCTACCTTTTGAAAAGCCTTTACCAATAAGAAAGATAGAGAGACTGTCATACCATGCTCGTGGTGCTTGCTTAAGCCCATAAAGTACTTTGTCTAGCTTGTAAACCATACCTTTACCATGGTTGTTGATGAATTCCAGTGGTTGCTCCACATATACTTCTTCTTGGAGTTTACCATTCAGGAAAGCACTCTTCACATCCATTTGATACACTGTAAATTTGTTGAACGCTCCATACGCTAGAAACATACGAATTGCTTCAAGACGGGTGACAGGAGCATATGTCTCATCAAAGTCAATTCCCTCCTCTTGGCAATATCCTTGAGCAACGAGTCTACCCTTGTTCCTTATCGCAATTCCATTCTCATCCATCTTGTTTCTATATACCCATCTAGTTCCAAAAACTCCTTGGTGAGTTGGTCTTGGTACTAGCGTCCAAACCTTACTATGCTCGAATTGATTCAGCTCTTCTTGCATGGCTTCAATCCAACTTGGATCACTTAGCGCTTCATCCACTTTCTTAGGTTCCATTTGAGATAGAAAGCTTGCGAACATAGCCTCATTAAATGTAGCGGCTCTAGTCCTAACAGGTGCTTCAATATCTCCAATAATCACGCAACCATAGTCTGTTTGGTTGGAATGGGTTAAGAGTTTGAACAGGCGCTTGACGATCAGACGCTTGACTTCCCTCTTGCATAGGTGCTTCAAGTTCACCAATCATTGGTTGCTCTCGATGATCACTTTCTTCATGATCATCAGTAGATCTTGCATTGTTATCCGAAATATCCTCATGAATAGTCTTAGGAGGTAGCACTAAGATCTCATCATCGTCGTCACTATCGTCATCAATGGTAATCTTGGACATTTGATGACATAGATCTTCAACTCCTACATCATTCATATTAATCATACTCGGTTCTTGGTTAGCATCATCAAAAACAACATGAATAGATTCTTCAACCTTCGATTTGATCTTGTTTAAGATGCGAAATTTCTTTCCATTCATGGCGTAGCCTAGAAAGATTCCCTCATCCGCTTTAAGATCAAATGTCTTTAAGCTTTAGGATCCATTATTATGGATCAAACATTTAGAACCAAAGACATGAAAGTATAAAACATTTGGCTTATGTCCTTTCCAAAGTTCATATGGAGTTTTCCCATGCTGTTTGTTGATCATGCAACTATTCTGAGTGTAACAAGCAGTATTGATCGCTTCGGCCCAAAACCTAGGAGCAAGCTTGGACTCTGCTAACATTGTCCTAGCAGTTCCTTGAGCGTTCTGTTCCGGTGCTCAGCAACACCATTCTGTTGGGGAGTTCTGGGAGCTGAATACTCAAAATGTATTCCATTCTCTGCACAAAACTTCTCAACAACCTTGTTAGTGAACTCAGTACCGTGATCGCTTCTTATTCGTGCAACTTTAAGATTTTTCAATGTTTGAAGTTGCCGAATAAGCGTTGTTAACTTGTCACATGTTTCATCTTTGGATGAAAGGAATTCGACCCAAGTGAATCGAGAGAAATCTTCCACTATCATCACTCACACTGATAGTTTGAACGAGTCCAAATAGATCCATGTGAAGTAGTTCAAGTATTCTAGAGGTAGATAGATGAGGTTTTCTCTTGAAGGATAATCTGACTTGTTTGCCCATTTGACAAGCGTCACAAAGGCGATCCTTATGAAGTGATCCTTTTGGTAATCCCTCCACAAGATTTAGATTTATAAGCTGAGAGATTGCCTTAAATTTGAGGTGATTCATTTTTCTATGCCATAACCAACCTGTTTTAGATTCATTTTTAGCAACAAAACAAGTTGGGTTGTTATCAAGTGTTGAACCCCAATCTACCAAATATACATTGTTTGTTCTTTTACCTTTCAATTTAGTAGACTTAGTCTTAGCATCATTTATATAGCAACAATCACTTGAGAATATGACTTCAAAGCCTTTATCACAAAATTGACTTATGCTTAATAAATTCTTCTTTAGACCCTCAACATAATAAACATCACTTATCATGATGTCCCCCCCTATGCACAGTACCTATACCTTTGGTTTTACCTTTGGAGTTATCACCAAATACAACCTGAGGACCATTGGCAGCTCGATAGTTGATCAGAAGATCTTTGGAACCAGTCATGTGCCTTGATGATCCACTATCGAAGTACCAAACAGGTGTATTGGCTTTAGCTCTAGGTACCTGGAATCAAAAAGGAAGTTCTATTTCTGTTTAGGTACCCATTGTTGCTTAGGTCCTTTAGCATTAGTGGCATTGTTAGTTTGAATTAGAACTTTAGGAACCCATATTTGCCTAGTCTTCATTGTAGGAATACTGGCCTTCTTGGGTTTCACATTTTGTTGTGTGTGCTATTTGGGTGTATAGTAATATCATCGATTATAATAATAATCATAATCATAGTAATAGTCATAATCATCATAGTAGCGATCATATGATTTAAACCGTTGTCGATATTGACGCTGGTATTTCCTTGGCGCTGGCTTAGGGTGCACTTTTGATGCTGGAAGCTTAGAGCTTGGCTCACAGTGGTTAGGTTTATCCTTAGCCTTTTGAGCGTTTCGATGAACCTTTCTTTGTGAATCATTCGCTCTCGCCTTTTCTTTGCCTGAGTCAGCTTTCGGTTTCTCATTTGGCCTCTTACCATTGTCGCTTGGTTTATTTAGTGTTTGTCTTTGTGAACTTTCTTTAACAAAGAAAATACCCTTTCCTTTGTTGTTTGCCGTAACATTTGATTTGTTTGGTTGTTTACCGAATTTATTGCATCCTAAACCAGTCTTTTCCCCAAATAACCTTGTTATCTTAGTCACATTGTCTAGCTTTCTTGACGCTTTAGATAATGATGAGATGAGTTGTTCTGATTTAGCAAGTCTAGCAATCAGCTCAGCTTCTATCTTGACTATCATATCAAGATCACTTTTCAACTGGATTATGTCACTCTCAAGCGATTGGTTTTTCTCAATGCACTGTTGCTGAACTTGCAACTCTGCTTTGGGCGTCACTTTATCACATTTGAACGATGAAATAATATCAAAGTGATTTTGGTATAATTTGGCGGCATCTTAGCAATCATTATAAAATTCTCTGACTTTGCCAAGCAATTCGTCATAAGAAAGAGGAAGAGATAATTCAGTGTTTACCTCAGGAGACGCTTCATCATCTCTGGCCATGAGACAAATAAGCGCTGAGTCATCCACTGGCTCATCATCATCACTACTCTCTTCTGAAGACTCCAAATCTTCAGGTGCGGATGTTTGTTCTGATTTCGCTAGCAAACCTTGTTGACGAAGGTTGCTCCTGAATTGGTTTCTATCCAAGTAGTGTCCTGACCACTGGCGCTGAGAGATTTTGAGCAGACGCTTGGTACTGAACAGGTGCTTGGGATGTAGGAACAGAATACTGAGGCGCTTGAAAGTGTTGATGTATTGGAGCAGGCACTTGATATGAACTGTGTCCTTGATGCTTAGGACTATTTCCTTTCTTTTCATATCTCAAGAACTTTCTAAATCTATTTAGAAGTGCTAGTTCCTCATCCTCACTGATATCTGAACCTTTTACCTTATTACCCGATTTACCTTTGATTGATGCTACGAGCGCTCCAGACTTAATTACCGGACTACTCACAACATCGCTGGCTGAATTTAACTCAAACTCAAATGCCTTGAGTTCTGAAAAGGCGTCTTCTGGACTCAAAAGATCCAACATATTAGATTCTCTCATTGCGGTTGTCTTCCTCAAAAATCTACTAGGTAGACCTTTGAAAATCTTAACCACCATTTCTCTGTTTTGCAAATCCATTCCCAACGACGTAAGTTCCATAATAAGAGCTGTGATTCTTATGTCCAATTGTTCTAGGGTCGCTCTAGTAATAACCTTCAGAATTTGTATTGGTCCATCTGAAGTAATATCGCACATTTCGTCATCACATGAACAAAGATACGTAAAAGTTTTGACCTTCCGTGTGTCATAGTTTGACTCAGTCAACTTAGGAACTTTAGAAAATGCCATGAAGGACAAACTAAAAGCAACTAAACTTTGAAAACGGGATCTAAACAAGCAATTACGCTTGGAAATTTTAAAAATTTCAACTTTAACCGCTTGTTGGTCCCAAGTGGCATACGAAAGAGTCTAGAAGGGGGGTTGAATAGACCTTGAAGTCTTTTTCGACTTCAAAAAGATTCGTATTAAAATATTTTGGACGCTTGAAATGTAGATGCTTGACTAAGCATTCACTTCAAATATAGAAGCTTAGGCCAAGCGTCTGATGAAGAATGTTTTAGAAAGTTAACTTAGACTTTAAGATTTGCATACTTTAACCAAATAGGTTTAAGCGTTTAGTTCTTTAATCAGCGTTAGCACAGCGAAATAATTTTAGAGTCTTCTCTTTTGAAAGCTTTAGCGTCACAAGAAAATGTTTTGGTTGATTAGTGTTCTCTTGAGTTTTACTTAACAGTTTTATACAAAGATATAGTAATATGAAAAATGACTGTAAAGTAAAGAGCACGATATTTGTAAGGTTCGTTGGGTGGTGTAATCCCAACTACGTCCTTCTTCTCCTTGAACACTTGGAGGCAATCCACTAAGATGGTTCTCAAAGAATCACACAGAAACTTCTACAAATTAGGGAGAGATGGATGTTGATGAATTGAGCTCCTTGGTCACACAGATTTCTGCTCCTAATCACTTCTATCTCCTTGCTTCTTTCACCCAGAAATAATTCAAGTATCCAACTTCGACTTCACACATATTGCGAGGCTTGGATGGGGTTTTTTTAAACGGTTTGTTTGATTTTGATGAAATTCAAACAACTTGTGAATATCTCAATACTAGTGTGGGTTTCTTCGAAAAGATTGTTTGAGATATTGGTTGACTGTCTCAGGAATTGAAGAAAAGCAAGGAGAATGTTTGCTTGAATATTCTGGCTTTTCTAAAGTTTAAGGAATGAGACTTTAATGCAACAACAATTTTTCTTGAAATTGATCGTTGTTTTTGGCTTGTTGTTGAAGTGCTTATCCATTGATAGACACTTATCCATCCTTGAATTGCTTCTGCCTAAAAAGGTAACGCTTGATATAGCTGGATATTTAGACGCTTGGAAACTTCATCTTCATTCAGACTTCAGGCGCTCGAGTCTTTAAACTTAACTACTGATAAGCTCACTCAGAATTCATCAGACGCTTAGCCTAAGACTACTTAGCCTAGCAATCTAGAACAGAACGAAGCCTATAAAGCCTATTACAAATCTAACGCTTCAAAGCTTATACATGATTTCTACTAAAATCAAACTTACATGTTTTGGGGTCTAACATAAACTCCTAATTGTCATTATCAAAACATCTAACATGAAATTCCAAACAGAAATTTTTCAACTTCACATTAGTGTGCTATTTGATATATGGAAAGGAGAAGAAAGTGATTCAATGAAGTTTGTTTACTCAGCCTGATTCTTCGGAAATTCCGAAAGTTTATATATCCAGTTCAACCTTACCACTACTACAGAAATGACCTATTACAGCGGGTTTTTTTTTGCCAATTACAGCGGTTTAACCGCTGTAATAGATAACTATTACAGCGGTTATTTGTATAACCGCTATTAAAAAAAAAAAAAAAATTCCGTGGCCTATTACAACGGTTTTTTCCAAAACCGCTGTAATAGGCCCCGGAAAAATTTAAAAATTTTTTTTGACCGCGTTGGAATGATACGAAATTCGCACGGTCATAGCGAAACGACATTCCGAACAAAACCCGTGCTCTCGTGATTTTAGCCATTTGAGATCGTTTAAGGCCTCAAATTTGAGTTTTATTACAAAAATACCCTATTTTCTTAATAAAACGCAAATGTGAGGCCTTAAACGATCTCAAATGGCTAAAATTCCGAGATCGCATGACGATGTCATGCGTTTTGATTAGAATACCGTTTCGCTATGACGATACGAATTTCGAGTCATTTCAATACCGCAAAATTTCAACCGAGAAATATTTTCGTAACTACACAAATATACATACACCCATCCACACATACACAAATATACATACACCCATCAACATATATGCAATATACACAAACCCATTCACATATACACAAATATACATACACCCGCACATACACAAATATACACATATACACAAAATAAATACACCCACACATACACAAATATACATACACCCACACATATACACATATACACATATACAAATATACATATATATATATAGAGGGAAGAAGAGAGAAAGAGAAGAAGCTTACTATCGTCGTGGTGGTGGCGGTGGCGTCGGTAAGTGGTGGTGATGTCGAGCTTTTTTTTGGGGGGGGGGGGGGGGGATTGAGAGAGAGAGAGAAGCTGAAATGAGTTTTAAATTTTGAGAGTGGGAGAGAGAAGCGGGAAGATAAAAATATTTCAAATTTTTTCGTACATGGCCTATTACAGCGGTTTTTTTAAAAACCTTGTAATAGGTATACCCTATTACAGCGGTTTTTTTAAAAACCCATGTAATAAGTTTAAATTTTTTTTTTTTTTAGCTGCCTTTTACAGCGGCTCAGTAGTGAACCGCTGTAATAGGCCTGGCACCTATTACAGCAGTTCATGAAAGAACCGCTATAATAGGTGTCGCGTATTACCTATTACAGCGGTTCTTTCACGAACCGCTGTAATAGCCCCCTCCGTTCAGCGGTTTTTTGAAAAACCGCTGTAATTGGGCCGCTGTAATGGGCTCTTTTTGTAGTAGTGTACGTGGGTGGTGATATTCAGAAATTGAATTCTAAGATGAAGACAGAATTTTATGAGTTCCTGATTCAGGAAAACTAAAGACAAGAGGGGTAGATGATTGAGCTTGTTTATCATGTATTTGTATATTTCTTTGTTAATTACATTCAAAATTACATAAAAATTGTTATAGCGACACTATTCTTTTCCCAATCATGTCGATATTATAATATTTATTCTGTTTGTTGATCTGGGGTGTCTTGAAATTTAAATTATCAAAGCGAAATGAGGAAATTTGAATTCTTAGGTAGTTTGAATTCTATCAAGCATTTAAAATTTCTCAGTGGAGTCGAAAGATGTGAGAGTTTGAAAGATGGTTAAGGTGGAAAACATGCGGGTTCGATGCGTTTTTTGTGGTATGCTTGATCATTTGATATGTAATACGTAATTGTATATGTAGCCCAACATCTTTGAAAAGTACGTCATTTTCTATGTAGAAATACGTCATTTAATATAACACATACATCAATTGATTTAATACATACGTCAATTGATATGTAGCCATATGTTAATTGAGTTGTATACATACGTCAATTGATATGTAGCAATACGTCAATTGATATGTAGTCTTACGTCAATTAATAAGTATACATACGTCAATTGATATGTAGCCATACGTCAATTGAGTTGTATACATACGTCAATTTATATGTAGCCATATGTCAAATGATATAATACATACGTCAATTGATATGTAGCCATACGTCAATTGAGTTGTATACATACGTCAATTGATATGTATACATATGTCAATTGATATATAGCCATACATCAATTGATATGTAGCCACACGTCAACTGACATAATACATACGTCAATTGATATGTAAACATACGTCAATTGAGTTGTATACATACGTTAATTAATATGTATCCATACATCAATTGATATGTAGCCATGCGTCAATTGATATGTAGCCATACATTAATTGAGTTGTATACATAAGTCAATTAATATGTATCCATTCGTCAATTGATATGTTGCCATACGTCAATTGATATATAGCCATGCGTCAATTGATATATATCCATATGTCAATTGATATGTATTCATACGTCAATTGATATGTATACAGACGTCAATTGATATGTAGTCTTACGTCAATTAATATGTATACATACGTCAAGTGATATTATCCATATGTCATTGATGTGTACCTATACATCGTTTCAATAAAGTCACTTATATAGAATAATACTTCATTTTATATGTCACAATACGTCGATTGGAACAAAAGTTACGTTGTTTTAACATAAACATACGTCAATTTGGTGTAAACATACGTCTGTTGAAGCAGTTCATGTTTCGTTGTAGTATACAATGTATTATACAAATATAAGTCAATTTACATGTAAACATACGTCAATTAATGTAAACCATGAACCCTAAACCCTAAACGCCATAGCAGTTTTTTTAAGGAATGATCGTATATATTTGTAATATTTTAAAGTTCTATTATACAATTTATTGGAGAATAATAGGAGTTGAATTAATAAAGGTACATATCTTTCACAAACATAATGTGTGTAAACAATACCACTCATTATCACATGTGTAAATTGTGTGAGTTTGTAGTTTTGAAATACTCATTCACATGCCTATACTTGGGCATGTTATTTATATTTTAATATCACGGAGGTGCATTAAACAACATACTTGGAGCAATATATGCATTCATACGTCATACATGTTTAGAAGGAAAAATTGTTTTATGCTAAACATTTTTTGATAATATGTCATACATGTTTAGAAAACTCTATGTGTCTATCTTTAAAGTAAAAAAGCTGTTTATAATTCTGAGCAACGTACACTGTGTTATGGTATTTCTCATGACGTCGCGGAAAACTGTAAGCAAATTTCAGCTTAGGTTTGAAGGAAAAATTGTTTCATACTACAGATTTCTTGGTAATGTAGCAAACATTTTCAGAAAGTTCTATGTGTTCACTTTGAAAGAAAAAAAATTCATATGATTCCGACCATCGTACAGTGAGTTATGAACTTTCCCGTGAAGTCGTGCAAAACTGTCTATAAATTTTAACTTACATTTGAAGATAAATTTCTTTCGTATGAGATGTTTATTGGTAATTTATCATACTATTTCTGAAAACTCTATGTGTCTATTTTCAGACAAAAAAAGCGGCTTATGATTGTGAGCATCCTACAGTGTGTTATGGATGTTTTCGTGAGGTCGCGCAAATCTGTCAACTTATTATGTGAAAATATGTCAACTATACACAAAAAATACATCACATGTGTCTTATCGATACTTCAATAGCTGTACATATGAAGTTTGGAAAAAATAAATTTTTTGTACTCGAAATATAGGCAATTTGGATCTTGATTAGATCCCTTTATCATGGAGAACAAATTGGTGTCACCTTTAAACAATTTCAATTGCCGAAAAAGTCTATATAATCGGATTTATGGTGAAGTGGAAAAGAAAAAAAGAGAGGAGAGAAGGAGAAGAAGAAGTTATGTTCAGGAAAAAAAAAAGGAGAATAAGTTGATTAAAAAATTAACATAGTAAGGGCATTTTAGTCTTTTCATGTCCCTAGGGAGTGAATCCTAATGTACAACATGAATTAGGGAGTGCAGACTTCAAATATATGGCTAGGGGCTGATTTTGGGTTTAGGGATTTTCTACTAATTTTCCCTTAAAATAGCCCAAAACCCAATTATTAAAAATTAGACCAGTTTTTCACACAACCCGACCCGAGTCAAAAACTCTGGCCCTTAAGGTCTAGGCGCACGGCGCGACGGGTCGTGTAGCCACACGGCCCACACGCCTTCTCCGCGCACGTCGGGTGGCCTTCGACCGCCTGTTGTGCTCGCATCATGTGCACAACGTACGCCTGGGCTGTGGCGCACGGCGTGCAGGCTCTCAGCGGGCTGTGAACGCAAATAGCACACGTTTCGGGGCTTTTCAACCCCGTTTTCTCACACAATTTGATTTTCTCATATGACCATATTATCATACAATAATATCCAAGAAAAACGCATAAAAATCAAAGCTTTAAATCATAAATATAACTCCATATTTAGCATGCTTCATAAACACGTAAAAACACGTATTTGACTAAATACGAAAATCAGAGATTGGATCTGATACCACTGCTGGGTTTTTTACATATAAAACGCTTGTGGAAAAAGAAAATCCCACGGTGGTTCATCTCCAATTTCACATATTCAAGTCATGATTAGAAACGTGTACCTTTCTTCGAGTTATTGAATTTTCTGAACCAGCTTCTCGATCCTTTTCCAAGCAGTGAATCAGCCACTACCTCTAAATCACCACGCCGGAATTGAGAATGAAAAATCCATTTCTTTTCTTCCCCTTGGACTGCTAGAGAGAGGTAGAGAGGTGGAGTTTTTTTCACTTGGAGAGAAAGATTATTAGTGAGGCTAGGGTTGATTATTTCCACTTAGTAATATTTATACTACACTAGGAAATAATCAAACCTTAATTACTAAGGCCTAGGCATCCATAATGGACGCCCACTTGGTCATTTTCAATCCCTCGGGCGTAGTCCATGTATATGGTTTTAATTTAATTAATTATTTAATTAATATTATTTATCTAATAAATAATTTATTAAATAACTAATTAATCCAAGTTGATTCTATAATTAATTCCATAAAGAAATTAATTAACAGATTAACATAATTAATTAATAAGATCATCCAATGATTTAATTAATCAATTAACTACGGCATCAAATACCGAAAGATCTCTCTAGTCTCAAACCATAATTTTTCTTTTGCAATTCCTTTAAGCGTGGCTCTTTAGGTTCATCTGAAAACGCAAATGGGAGGAACCTAAAAGGATGTGGGTAATACCTAGCCAGTCTTGTGGCCCACATCGTATCCCAATTGAGAACGAATGAATAGAATCATTCCAAACCTTTCACGCTGTGAATACCGTACGAGTATAAACCCTTTATTCTTATATCTCACTCAAGTGAGAGTCATGGTTCAGTCATACTCACAGTACTTGACCATATACTTAGCTCATAATAAATCGAGGTCACTGAACATCTCCATTATTTTGGCCAAAAACTTTTGACCTCACTCATTCATGAAGGCATAGGATATTTTGCTCATTTACTTATGAGAGAATAAATTGCATTTTGCTAATCAGTTAAGATTGCTACTTGCCCATCAAGCTGCACTTCGAGGTCGACGCCACCAACTGGTAAATTGGATCTAACTACTCTAATGACAGACTTGATGTCACAAGTACATCTTCAACGTGATTACTCAGGTCTAAGGTTCACGCATACCTATCACAACTTATCAGTTCATTGACTGTCATAGAGTGAAAACCCATGTAACAGAACTGATGCGAGCCATTTTTGAACTCATCAGTCCCACTGATGCGTCTATGACACAAGTTTCCATTAACATACTCATAGTGTTCGACTGGCATTTCCCTATCAAAATTTATGTCGTACAAGTCTCTATCCAATAATGATATCCAGTCAATACTCTCTTCGACTTGCGAACCAATTTAGATATTAAAGAATAAACTTTTCTAGTGCCATTCTCTCTAACCCATATAGATTAGAAGGTTCGCCTTATTATCAAGGATTAAACGTTGTTTATAAAAATAATTACAAATTAATGTCCTATAATTCCATCCTCTATGGCATTTGAGGGCATTACCCTAACAAGCCTGACTACTCTAATGACAGACTTGATGTCATGAGTGCATCTTCAACACGATTCCTCCTGTCCTAGGTTCACACATACCTATCGCAATCAATCAGTTCTGTCACTGACTGTCACATAGTGAAAACCCATGTGACAGAACCAATGGGAGTTGAGTTCAAACTCCCACTGATGTGTCAACCACATAAGCTCCCACTATCTCATAGTGTTCAGATGGCACTTCCAATGTCAAAGCTCAGGTTGTACAAGTATCACCGAGTCTTTATTTCTCATTTAAGACTCCTTATTCGTTGTGAACACTTTATGTAGTCAAGAAAAATCTCTCTAGTACCATTCTTCTTAGCCCATATGAAGTAAAGAGATTGCTTTGATTACATGGACAATGTGTTGTACACTACTTACAGATGCTAATAAGATTTATGTGAAAACAACTAAAATGTCTTTTATTAGTTAAAAGATAAGTGAATTAAAAATTGAATGATGTATACAATCTATCCCTAGGGGATCTGAGGGCATCATCCTAAGAAAAAATTCAGTTTAGCCATCTTACTCATATCAAACTTCTGGTCACTAAGCTAGATTTTTCTTTATACGCCATAGAGTATACCCAATCGCTTGTATTTACTAAAGGGAGTTGTTAAAAGCACTCCAACTCTAATTTTATTTCATCAAATAGATAATGATACGTCCGTAAAATTTGACTCCACTGATTGGGCCTAACAAGGATGGGTCGCGTTAATGAATAATAGAGTGAGCTAAAATGATGAAGTAAATCCCAACATATAAGTTCCTCAAAATTCTCATAGCAAGAGCAAGACATAAGCTCGACGAGCAAGCTCATAATAGAACTCAGGATCCACCTGAGGGGGTAGTTGATGAAAGAGACAACGAGATAGCTGATGAGATAGCTGACGAGAAGCCAAATCAGAAGCTTATGAGAATAACTGATGAAAGGTTAAAGTTGACTGGGTCAACAACCACCCATTACCCCCTAAAAGGGGGGAAATTGAAGGTCAAAGTGGACTGAGTCAGCAACCACCCATTATCCCCTAAAAGGCGAAAAATGATCCATTTCCCCCATGACACAAGAAAACGCCCCATGAACAAGAGAGAGGAGGGGAAGGCGGCCAAATGGCCTTTATATAGATTAAAATCGACACTTGTAATTTTTTACGCTCACTTTTATTTGCAAGAATTAATATCTTTGTACTCCCTTGACAAAAAGCAATAAAAATCTCTCTTTGGCATTCTTATATTCACCATTATTTTATTGAATTCTTTAGTTTATTCATAATTGTTACAGATACAATCGTGTTTATGAAATACGATTTCTTGGTGTAAAAATTTAACTGCATCAAGTAGTGCCATCTGTGGGAAATCTGAGTTGAAGATGTGAATTACGATGATAAATTTTTAAGAATATCAAGAAATTTCTATCCTTGGCATTCCATTTCACTTTTTGATGTGAAAATCTTTGTTTTGGAGTGTAAAGTGTTGCTTTTGACCAAATTAGGCAATCTAACGTTGTTTTGGGAATATCAACATATCAGGAGTTGCAGAAGTCCATGGTTAGTCATTTTTATATGATTGGAAATCCAAGACAAAGAACTAAAATTATTATGAAAATTTCCAAATCTAGTTCGGAAGTATAAAGGCTAAAAAATGTCCTTGACGATAGAGCAAAATTCTGTCACTGATTGGGCTGCGCAGTAGCGGTGCTATACCATAAGTCGAGTTACGAATCTTGGATTCGGTCAAAGACATTTGGACGAAGAGACCACAGTCATATCTACAACTTTCTAGAAAGAAGCAAAGTCAGATTCAGATGGGATCCTTTTTAAAACAACATCTAAAGATATGGAAGAAAATCTGAGTTCAAGATGTGAGTTATGGTTACTTTTGAAGACAACAACCGCGACTTTGTGCAACTAGTCAGGGAAAAGACCATTCTATCACCAGAACAAACTCCGCTGCACCTTCGCCTATGGAGGGCTCACTGTTGCATGACTGATTTTACAAAGAATGATGAGCAGGCCACGACCACTAGTGTGCGTGCACCGCCAGGAAATAAGGAATTCGGGCTTAGCCACCTCGGAAGCACACATGATGTAGATGGGCCGCGCCATTTTCGGGCCCTAGGTGCTATCGACATCGGGGACTACCGGATTTATACCACTGACATAGGGAAGTTGACCTCCTGTGGGTGAAGAGCAACGAGTTGAAAGAGGAGGCCTGGAGCATGCAACCATTGGAGAATGCACAACATGTGCACTTTGTGCTATTCAGCCTCTTACCGAGCATGCCACCATCGGAGAATGCACAACATGTGCACTCTGTGTCCTAAAGCTTCCTACTGAGCATGCCACCATCGGAGAATTCACAACAGGAGCACTATGTGCCCCACAACATCCTACCGAGCATTTTCCATCGAAGAATGCACAACATGTGCACTCCGTGTCCTACAGACTCCTACTGAGCATGCCTCCACTGGAGAATGCACAGCATGCACACTCTGTGCCCTACAACATGTTACCGAGCGTACCACCATTGGAGAATGCTCCCCAGTGTTAGGTTTATGTCCTCAAATGCCATTAGAGGATTAGAGAAAGAAAGGACATTATAAAATTGTAATTGTTATTATTCATTTAATAAAAGGCATTTTAGTTGTTTACTCTATCATTGGAATTATATATTGTAATCATTTATATGTCCATGAATACAAGAGTTAACTCTCTAAGGCGCTAGAGGAGTTTAACACTTGTATACTAAAATGGTCTGCAAGTCAAGAAGTCCCAATTGGCCATTGGAAATCATCAAGAATTCCCAATTGGGCATTGGAAATCATCAAGAATTGTATGACATGCGTTTTGACGAGAGAAGTGCCTATCAATCACTAGGAAGTAGTGAAGAACTCACATCATATGTGCACTGATGAAGGTTGTGGCACTCTGACATGACTCGCATCGATTCTGTCACATGGGTTTTCACTCTTTGACAGTCAATGATAGAATTGACTTTCTGAACTTTAGATCTGAGGATTCGAGTTAAAAATATACTTGTGACATTATGTTTGTCATTAGAGTAGTTAGACCCAGTTCACCCATTGGTGGGGTCAACCTCGAACTGAAACCTAATGGGCAAGTAATAATCGTAATTGATATCCAAGATGGAATTCGTTCCCTCGAAAGTGAATGAGGAATTATCCTATGCATTTATAAGTACATTAGATTCTAATGTGTTTGGCCAAAGCATTCACTGATGTGGACTTATTATAAATATAACAGAGAGTCAAGTTTATGAGTTTAACCTAAATTATGACTCTTAATTGACTGGAATACGGAAGTGAAGAGTTTGTATTCACACGGGAATTACAATAGGAAAAGTAAACAATGATCTAATCATTCCATCTATTTGGGACACGATGTGTGATGCCCCCAAATTTAGTCCTAAAGAATCAACCTGAAAGCGCTAGCCTAGCCTTACAATAGTACAAACCAAAATGTGGACACAATTAACAATTTATATTATAGGGTCACAACCCTAATACATCAACCAAATAGCTAAGCAAACTTAATATCCATGACTCAATCTACATCGTTCACCTCTAGGATAGTCCGAGTTTATACTCTGACCCTCACTTCTTGACTTGCCTATAACTGGAAGGAAGAAAGTGAAGTACGTAAGCAAAGGCTTAGTGAGCACCAGTGATCGTGTGAAAGGTGTTTTACTTTTGAAAAATTTAACCTCAAAGATGTTTAGCAAGGTGAAATGACATGAGCTTCATTCCGTGATCATTGGAGTAACAGTTACAAAATCGTTTATAAATAAGAATTTAGAAAAGAATTGGATTTTACTTAAAAAAAAAGTGTATCCTGATGTCCAAATGGCAGTACATGCAATTATGCAATAAGCATTTAACAAATAAATCGTACATGTAGTTTAGCAAATGAGTTTTTCATGCAACGTAACGAGTAACTTTTGCATGCAATGAACACGTAAGTTTCACACGGCACGTTAAGTAGGAGGGGGTGTGTAAGCAATGATATCGTGTTCGATGACTCGCCCATGGCACTTTAGATTCCGCTACTTCTTTCTTATCACCCCTGAACACGCAGCTTAAAAGCCATCACCTTATACCTCCCCATGAAGGCTCGCGATGCCTGATTAGTCATATCCGGAGTATACCACACGATCTAGTACCCACTGGACTTGGCCATGAATAGCGGGAACCATTTAAGATCGCAAGCCCATCCTTGACCGGCTGAACCCTGCCCTATCCACGTCCATACACTTGCACCCGATACTTAACCACGTAATATGCAACACGTATCACTTGAATGTAGTCACGATGTATGATCACGATACAAGAGCCACATGTCACGCTAGAAGCTAACGTGCTTGGTAGCAAGTATACTAGTCGTGTAGTAATAAAAAATGGACAAAATAAGTCCGGGTTGTCGAACCACGGAGACTTGGATTTTTTTGCTTATGATTTTCGAATAAACGTAAAGACGAATTAACGGAAATTAAGAGTAAAACAAGTAAGCAAACAAAGAACAAAAGAAATAAGAACAAGCAACTGATTGAAACTCAAGTGTGAGAACTAGACTAAGGCACATGCAAGACTTGATTTGATTCTTATCCGCACAAAGACTCTTGTTGAATTATTAGACCTAGTTGCTATGGTGAAAAATCCTAAGGTAAAGAATACCCGATGTCTCGAGATATGCTCCTACACTTAAGCGGCGGTTTCCTAAGTATGTCTACCCGAAAATCTAACCTCTAAGCATGCATTGAGGAACTAGAGTTTACTCGATTAGAATCGAACGACTTCACCCAGGAGTCTTTACCTATGTCTAGGGCAACTCCTATTTGATCTGTGATGCTATGAATTCCTAGCACCCTAACTTAACTCTTTCTCAAGATGCTAAACTAGGCAATTTATAATACATATGGTGATCAATCACATGTAAGGAATACAAGCACAAATTCATAGCACATAGCAACAAAGGAATTAATTCAACAATTATCAATAATACGAATAATTCACAAATCAATTCTTACAAGGCCCTAGCCATATGAATTTAGCCCATAACTATAAACATAGCAGAATTCAACATGTTCGTATATATAAATGTAAACATCAAATGCAATGAACAATGAAAGAAACTCGCTATAAGGTTGAATGACAATAGATCTTTTAAAGTAGCTTCAATCCTTGGCTCTTATCCTCTTCTTGCTCTTCAAGATCAGTGATATAATGGCCCAAAACCCCAGAAAATGCTCCCAATTCCAAGATTCAGAACCCTCAAAATGAATTGAAAAATCCTATTTATAGTTCCAAAATTCTGTTATCGCGGCGCCTAGGCGCCGCCTATGTAGCCTGTCTTTCTTGGGGCAAAAGTTCCGAGGCGCCCAGGCGCGCGATATGTGGCGCCTAGGCGTGGTGGTTCAGGCGCCTCTCTGCGAAGCTTTAATTTTGTTTGCTTGGTCGCGCTTGGGCGCGAGAAAAATGGCGCCTAGGCGCCTCAGTGCGTAGCCTTGAGCAGAGTTGGGTAAATGAGTCGTCTTTTTGCCCTTTTCTTCGTCCATCGTCGCTTACTACCTGAAAGCACTTTACACACATATTAAACGCACGAGTGGCACGAAATAAACTATATATGGGCCTGAATTGTCATTAAAAGGACCTAAAAACTTATGTAAAAACGACTCCTATCACCACATGATGGAGCAATTTCACGAAATCCTTAAAACCGATGTTTACTTTGAAATCAACCTTGCAAAAATATGCATTTAAAACAAGTATGGATTTTTTCTTTAAAATCATTCATGCATGCAATCAAGAAATTGTCACTCTTAAGTGATTTAGGTAACTTTGAAAGCTTTGAGCTTCAATTTCTTTGGATGAGAAAACACGATAAGAAATATATAGGTATATATATGAATATATATACATATATGCATTGAAATATGCTTCCTTCCAGTTTTGAAAATCATAGATATAGTTTTCGGGAGGCGACTCACTCTAACTTTCAAGTTACTCTGCGTCATCCTAAGCGGTTCACCCACACCACCTGCTAATCCAAGGATTATATTAGAAATCCTATTCTCTAACACTTGTCTTAATCATCAAACAAAAATAGCCTATGCGGTCCTATGAACTACATGATCATGCACAAAGTATCATCCTCCCAAACTATGCTTAACTTCATTATATTCAAGGATTGACAAAAACACCAAGAAAATTAATCAGCGTGGGTTTGGTTTAAAATTTATTAAAATTCGTAGAACATGATTTTATTTCTGAAATTTTCCGAAACACCCAACACTTACTGAAAAAGTTCAGGTAAAAGTTTCAAAGATAAACTAGATTTGTAATTAGGTGTTTCATCCACCAAAATCCAGCCGAATAGGAGTTGTTTTTACACAAGCAGGATACATTTCAAAATTTTGTATAAAATCCCTTGTTCATCAAAAAAATCCAAAATTTATAGGACATGCTTGCAAGACACTCAAAATTGGTTTTGAAAGTTTTTGGAAGCCAAATAAAGTCTATAGATACAAAAATTTCAGCTTAAACCAAAGCATATCTATAAACAAGTGATTCTCTGGCAACAGTTGTTTGCCAATTTTTATAAAATTCACCAAAACTCCAAAAAAGTTGAAATTTTGCAGAGACACACTTAACATGCCCAGGTATATGCAGTACAATTTTTCAAGAATAACTCTTTCATCTTATCCCTCAAAAATATTTTGAAATTTAAGACAATTTTCTTGAACAATTGTATCATCAACATGCATGTGAACTCTTCTTCCATAAAACATCAAGATTATCAATTAAACACTAGAATCAATGATAAAACTCATGGTTCTAGCTATTTAAAGGTACATGCAATACTATATAGTCTAGAACTTAGACTCTCTTACAAAATCACAAATGGGTTTCCAAATAATACCTTGATTTAAGCTCCTTGTGAAGAACATGGTGGTAGAGATGAAGAGTGTAGTGTGTGTATCTATGCAGCAGCCATGGGTGTGATGACCTCCTTTCTCACCCTTTTTTTTTTTGTCTTGAATGGGAGAATAGAAGATGAAAGGTCTCTAAGGCCTATATATAGACCTAACTTGAGAACTTTTGTGCAATTCGATTATTTCTTCTCTTTTCTTCATTTCTTTTGATTTTTTCTTTTCAATCCCTAGAATCAATCATGTACCATTCAAGTCCCACATAGATATCATTTAATAGCTAAGGTCTTCTTCTTGTCAAAATCAACTATTGACATGTTAATACTAATATATAATAAATCAAGTAATCTAATTTCTTAGGAAATAATGTGATGACCCCATTATTCTAATTTCTTTAGATAATAACAATAATAATAACCTTTAACTAGTAACTATATCGAATAAAGTAATCTCCACTGTCTCAAAAAGTATACTAATCAAGAAAACACTTGATCGCTACATTCTCCTAATTTTAAAATAATCACTCAAAATGCACATACAAAATATATAACAAGATGATATTGCTCGATAACTCTATCGTGAAGTCGTGCAAAACTGACAATAAATTTAAAGTTATGTTTGAAGCCAAATCTGTTGTATACTAAACCTTTTTTGATGATGTGTCATACATTTCTAGAAAGCACTATGTGTCTACTATGAAAAAAAAATGGTCTATGATTTTGAGCATTGTACAATATGTTATAGACTTTATCGTGAAGTCGCGCAAAGCTGTCAATTTATATGTAACTATACGTCAATTTATATACAGAGTTTCATCGAGACAGAAGAGTGATTGTTGAGAATGCTCAATTACTGGATATCACTTTCGACCATATCTTTGGTTTAAGTGACTTCCATAGTTACAACCTACATCCTGCCTTTATGTGTGAGCAGAACATCCAAGTGGCTCAATTCCTTTCTTTTATTCGGCCAGTGGATTAGGCGCTAGCTCAAGCGCTGATGTGTTCGTTAATGGACTTCATCATATCTTACACATCTGGTCTAATGATCCCGGAAGACTCTAATCTAGTGTTCAGTACTGAAGAGCGCGAAGACGCTTTGTTTTTCATCCCGCGATCATTCTACCTTAGTCCAAGGCATGTTCTGGAAGCGATTGGCCCAATCTGGGTCATCCCTGTTAAAAGACCGTCGTCTATGGAAATCACAGAGTTGCAAGTGGACTGTTGGTCCCAAGTGGCATACGAAAGGGTCTAGAAGGGGGGGGGGTTGAATAGACCATGAAGACTTTTCCGACTTCAAAAAAATTCGTATTAAAATTATGGTTTTGGACGCTTGAAGTGTCTAACGCTTGACTTAAGCCTTCACTTAAAATCTAGGCGCTTTGGTGAAGCGTCTAACGATGACTGTTTTTAGAAAGTTAACTTAGATTTCAAAACTTGAATACTACAACCAAATTGGTTTGAGCGTTCACTTCTTTGATCAGTGTTAGCACAGCAGAATGATTTTTGGAATCTTCTCTTTGAAAGCTTTAGCGTCACAGAAAGTGTATTTAGTTGTTTAGCGTTTGATTAAGTTTTACTTTATCAGTTTATGATATCAGTTGCATTAGCGTTTGATTAAGGTTTCTCCGATTTGACTGTCTCAGGATTTGAAGAAAAGCAAAGAGAATATTTTCTTGAAAAATTCTGGCTTTTCTGAGATTGTAAGGAGCGAGACTTCAATGCAACAGCAATTCGACTTTTTAATTGTTCTGTATATTTGGCTTGTTGTTGAAGTCCTATTTATAGGCATTCTTGGAAAAAGTGTCCGTTTGACACCTGCACGAGCGCGTGCCTCTCACTTCCGCGAGTAAACAACTTTTGTCCTTTTTTTCTGAAAATCTGTTGCATAAAAGTTGGTGCTGCAGTCTTTGAATAGTTGACAGTCCAACAGGGTGGCTTCTCCATACGTCTGAAAGTGCTTATCACATTTAATGATCTTATCAGCATTTAATGCATTTGAATTAAATGTCCGTTGGCACTTAATACATTGAGAATATTTGCATTAATCTCCTTCTGGACTTAGAAGTAAATTCAGGTGAAATCAGTCATTGATAGACGCTTATTCAACCTTGAATCACTTCTATCCTATAAGGTGACGCTTGGTGTAGCTGGTCATTCTAGGCGCTTGGAATCTTCATCTTTATTCAGACTTCAGGCGCTTGAGTCTTCAAACTTTACTTCTGATAAACTCACTCAGAACATATCAGATGCTCAGTCTAAGACAACTTAACATAACAATCTAGAATAAAAAATAAAGCAAAGCCTATTACAAATCTAACGCTTCAAAGCTGAAAACAAACTTACATATTTTTGGGTCTAACAAAAAGTCCTAATTGTCATCATCAAAACATCTAACAAGAAATTCCTAACAATTTCCCCCTTTTTGATGATGACAATACTTACTCTTTTATAGTCCAAGAGTTAGACAACCACAAAAAAAGTTAGTTTTGATTAGATACGGTTAGTTAAAGTTAGTTACGCTTCAACGAGATGTTTCAGCTGAAAAAAAAATGCATTCTATATATATCAAAGATTACAAGCATTTTTACAACTAAGCAAACAAAAAAAAAATATAAGAGACAAGAATATAGATAATTCAAATCAAAAGGCTTTAATAACTTGATCTAACTTTGTATCACTTGGGCATTTCAGCTCGGATAGCTTCAGTCAGATTATCTTCCAAGATCATCATCGCTTCAAGATCTTTGTTGATTATGAGTTTATTTTCTTCTTGTTGTCTCTTCTTGAAAGCAGTAAAGTGTTTATCCCAATCAGTTGGATCACTACTAATATACCTTAGGCAAATTCTGAAAGTTCGGATGAAGTCAGACATCTGCCTCTCTTCAGCTAAGATTCTTGGATCTGAAGGTTCTGGAATGGATGCTCTTTGAAGAGGGATGTCAAACTGTTCTAACATTGCTCTTGTAGGTATTGGTAGATTTGGATATAGTGCTCTTGGAGGTTCCCTTAGTGTTCTACTAGGCACTCCAGTAGAGTCACTTACTTTAAAAGTAGTTATCCAAGATAGGAGACTAAGCGCAGAAGGAGAGGTTAAGACTTGACGCTTAAGAGGCGGAGGCTCTTGAGCTCTTGAACTAGACGCTTTCCTCTTTTCTCCTTTCTTCTTCCCTTCCCCTTTATTGCCATCATCAGACTTCAGAAAGTGTTCTGTAAGTAAACTTACCTGATGAGCAATCTGAGACATAGAGTCTGAGACGTCGTCCAAACGCTTGTCGAAGCGTTCCTGCAGTGTGAGGAGCTTGGCGCTAGTAGCATCATTCAGAGATGTCTCTAGGGTGTCGAGGCGTTTTTCAAATGGTTCTTTCATGGAAAGTTGGTTGGCGTGAGTGGCATCATGCATTTCTTGAAAAGTTTGTCTGCACTCACCAACAACCGCTTGAGCTGAGCTACGCATATGAGCAATCTGAGCGCTCATAACGTGAGACTCAATCTTTGCCAAATCTTCTTTAATCCAGTGAAGGGATTCTTCATTCTGAGTAGCATGAGCACTGATATCCTCCAGAACGAATTTGAGCAAAGGACCAAAAGATTGACTCTCATCTTATTAAACCGCTTGAGGAGTCGGTCGCTTGAATCTGGATGAGTGTTTCAGAGAGTCAAGGGGAGCTCAATATGCTGGATCAAAGACAATACCTCGTACGTCAAGAGAGAGATCTTTAGCAATATCAGCAGCAACAGGTTCAGGAGCGTCAGGAATATCCTCTGGTTGAGACGCTTGAACAGGTTCTTCAACAGACGCTGGAAAACTGGCAACTTCAGAAGTGGACACTTCAATTGCCTTAGTAGGGGTTTCCTCCAACGTTGACTCTGTTTGGCGAAAGTCATCGAATTGGAAGTTCCAATTTGCTAAATCGGCAAGAGAAGTGGACGAAGCTTCCAAAAGTTCAGTGAGTCTAGATCTAGAACAACAAAAACCAGAAATAAATGTGCAAAGAGGACTATCAATGGCCCTGATGTACATGGGACCAATGATATCAAGCACATGATGCGGAAAGACTTTGGACGGCGCTTGACAGATAGAGCAAATGGAATCTGGAGAGTAATTTCTAGAAAATCCAATCAAGCAATCAGAGGGAAGAGACTTGAGACGCTGATTGTCAGGCACGTAAGTAGCATAGTACTCTTCTAAATATGGATAGATCGCTTGAGCTAGTCCCTGATTTCTTTCTAAAAGTGAGAGGACAAACTCATAATGATTGAGTACCTCTTTGCGGATAGAAGGGAGCAGTGGATATCCTCAAAATGCATTGATGACGGAGCCGTTCCATTGTCTGAGATTGGCAGTGAAGATTTTGTTGAAATGAGATAATGGAGTCATAATCTTCACCATCAAGTTAAAATTATCTTCATAGTGGCTGGGAGCGAAATTCAGGCTGGTAATTTGAGTACTGCCGCTAGTAGACGCTTGAGCGTTGAAATGTAGAGGAGTAATGGACAGTCTGTGAAGCTCTTGACGCAGACATTGTTCAATTTGATGTCTAATTCGTGGGAGCTTAAGAACAGGTCCAACTCTCTGTTGACGCTTCTTCAGGAAATACTTGGCGAAATGACGCTTCTTGTCATGCATGCCTATGCCGAACAAATGGAGAGCTTGAACTAATTTTGAGAAAGTGTACTTGTTTCCCACGTACGCTTCAACCCAATTGACTTCGTTCATGTAGTAGTCTGTGCCAATGTTGACAATAGCTCTAATGCCTTCATGGTGAATATCTCTTATAGATTCAAATCGATATCTATCGGTCTGATAGTTAGCATTCCAGACGCTATCAAAATATGCATCAGCTTCAGTTTGGATCAGATCTGTGAGAGATTCGAGACGCGCACCGGCATGAACTGCTTTATTTTTCCATAGGCGAAGTGGATTGACCAAAGCTAGATTTTCAGGACTATTCGCAATATAAGGAAAGTGTGTGTACCCTTCTCGGTTCAAGACTACCTCTGATGGATTGAGAAAGCTAGGGCGAAGTGGCTCATACACACGAATATTGTAGTCTCTGAGAGCAAAACCTGTAGGCTTGCTGTGGCCATAGTCGAGGTAATACGCCAGATCCACATCACATCTACGAGTTGTTCCTCCTTGTCTGTCTTGTTGAAGAATGAGAGAGGATGGTATTTGACCAGGAGTTTTTTGTAGTTGAATGGCCATATAATATTTTCTCTCTATTTCTGTCATCTCAGTGTTAAACACTATATCCCTGATTTTATTGTCGATATCAATCAGCAGGGCAATCTCATTCTCAGCAGTAATATATTTGTCTTCATTATATCCGGCAGGAATGAAATCTTCTTCGAATGTTGGGGGTAAGTAGTTGATTGAATGATCAATCGTCTTCAGCGTGTTCAGTTGGAAGAAATGTCAAGGCTTTGTAACGTCTTTAGCAACGCTCTAACCTTCTGAGCGTGCCTCTGTTATAGCTGGAACAGGGATTGATGACTGAACCTCTTTGAGAGCAGGTTTCTCAGTTTCAATTGCAGCAGCTTATGCGGCAACGTCTTTGGCAATCGCCACAACTTCTGTCAACTCATCATCTAGGTGGACGTTTGTTGATGCTTCAGCAGCAGCTGGAACTAAAGTTGTAACATATGAACTATCCTCTATAAGAGCAGGATCTTCTATAGATGTAGGAATAGATGGATGTCGATGACTTGAGCTCCTTGATCACACAGATTTCTGCTCTAAATTACTTCAATCCCCTTGCTTCTTTCACCCAGAAATATGGCAAGTATCCAACTTCGACTTCACACAGATCGCGAGGCTTGGATAGGGGTTTTTCTAAAACGTTTGTTTGATAAAGTTCAAACAACTAGAAATATCTAAGTAGTAATGTGGGTTTCTCCGAAAAGAATGTTTGAGATATTGGTTGACTGTCTCAGGATTTGAAGAAAAGTAAAGAGAATATTTTTTCGAAAAATTCTGGCTTTTCTGAGATTGTAAGGAACGAGACTTCAATGCAACAGCAATTCGACTTTTTAATTGTTCTCTATATTTAGCTTGTTGTTGAAGTCCTATTTATAGGCATTCTTGGAAAAAGTGTCCGTTTGACACATGCACTAGCGCGTGTCTCTCACTTCCGCTAGTGAATGACTTTTGTCCTTTTTTCCTGAAAATCTGCTGCACAAAAGTTGGTGCTGCAGTCTTTGAATAGTTGATAGTCCAATAGGGTGGCTTCTCCGTACATCTGAAAGTGCTTATCACATTTAATGCTCTTATCAGCATTTACGGCATTTGAACTAAATGCCTGTTGGCACTTAATGCATTGAGAATATTTGCATTAAACTCCTTCTGGACTTAGAAATAAATTCAGGTGAAATCAGTCATTGATAGACGCTTATTCAACCTTGAGTCATTTCTATCCTATAAGGTGACACTTGGTGCAGCTGGTCATTCTAGGCGCTTGGAATCTTCATCTTTATTCAGACTTCAGGCGCTTGAGTCTTCAAACTTTACTTCTGATAAACTCACTCAGAATATATCAGACGCTCAGTCTAAGAAAACTTAACCTAACAATCTAGAATAAAAAATAAAGCAAAGCCTATTACAAATCTAACGCTTCAAAGCTGAAAACAAACTTACATATTTTAGGGTCTAACAAAAAGTCCTAATTGTCATCATCAAAACATCTAACAAGAAATTCCTAACATGGACCAACCTCCTACTATTGAGGACGCTTTGATTCTAGACGTTGATATTCAAGTGGCAGAAGCTCCCAGCACTCCAGTAGTTGAGATTCCACTTGTTGATCAAGTTGCGCAAATAAAAGCTGCAACTCAATCTTTTGATCAAGCGATTTAGGAAGTACAGGATGAAATTGTTGAAGAACCCGAGGAACCTTTCATCAGAGACAAATCAAAGTGAAATGCAGCAGTTTTAAGCTCATATGGACTCATTCCATCTCCTAACCGTTCTTTTCTTCTTTAGACTCAGATTCAGATAGCGACCAAGAGGCAAAAGATTTTAGAAAGGCAGTAAGGAACTCGCTCCACAATATTGAGGGTTCCTGCTCCAAGATGATAGCCATTGATGAGATGCACATCAGGCTTGCCTCCGATACAAAAAGCTGAGATATTTCAAATGTTGCGACCAAGAGTACTACATTAGTACTGGATCGCATGGTTCCCTTAATGACCGGCCTATCTGAAGAATTTAGTCATTCGCTAGCTCTGATTGCTTCAGCGGATACTGAAAGACACAATATTTCCAATTCCGTAAGACAAAATATCAATGAGCAAGTTGCCCTCCTCGTTGATGAAGTCAGATTACTCTGACGAGATATCGTTGAGCTACGCTATTCCCTTGATGATGTCAAGAAGGGGGAAGAAAAAGAAAATCCAAAAGATCCGAAAGCCAAAGGAAAAGCCTCGGAGCAAATGTCCAAAACATATAACAAAAATTGGCGCTCCATGTTTGAAAAGATTTTGAGTCTGAAAAAGATGCTCACAAAGAAGCGAAAGCCAAGATACTTGGCAGGTATAGGCTTCCCAATCTAGACGTTAATTTTCTTAAAGGTATAGGTTTTCATGCCTGCGCTGAACCCTTAAGAAGACTTCTTAACTGGAAGCCTTCAAATGATAGAGTCCAAGATCTCTATCATGATCTTATCCGGACGCTTGGAATTCCCCCTAGAGATTGGGTTGAAAGGCTATTAAAGCTCAATTGTAAGCGCTAAAGGGCATCGTGAGGACTACAACGAAGTCTATCATATAACAATGATTGACATTGATAGAGTTCTCCAAGATCTAGCAAATGAGATCTTCTAGGAAGAGATGTCGAAGAAGCGACAGAGAAGATGATCACTTATCTTGTTTTATTTTCTGCTGCTTTATGTTTTGTTTTTCAGTGTAATCATTATATGCTTCAAATTTTTTATATGAATTAATGATTGAACGCTGAAACATCAGTGTTGAAGCAAATCTAACATTAGCTAACTCAACTAACTTTCGAACGCTAACTTATATCTTTTGGTTTTTCTTCAAACTCTTGAACTATAAAAAGTTAAGGTCTTGACATCATCAAAAAGGGGAAAATTATTAGGAAATTTCATGTTAGATGTTTAGATGATGACAAGAGTAGGATTTTATGTTAGACCCTAAAAGAATGCAAGTTTATGCTTTGATAGAACATTTGTATAAGCGTTTGAAAGTATTATTAATTTGTTAGGCTTGTAATTTTTATCTTTATGGATTTTAGACTACGTATTAGATACCAAGTCGCTGATAGAATTCTAGGTGAGTCAGTTAAAGATGAAGTTGAAGATCAGAGTCTGAAGTCAAGTGAAGATAAAAAACAATCTTAAGCGTCTGTCAAACACTAAAGAACTTTTTCAGGGACAATGAATCAAGAGCTCAAAACATTCAAGCAATCAAGGATCAGATTCACCAGAAATAAGTTATCAAGTCATAAAGGACTTAAATGCAATCATCATCGAACATTTATTTCCAATGAAAAATAAATTCAAAACGCATTAAATGCCTGATAAGTGCATTAAATGTGATAAGGCATTATGACTTGTGGACAAGCCACCTTTTGACTAGACTATCAGAATTCAGAGTTCAAAGTCTGCTAGTGTCCAATTGGTAACAGCAGAGATTTAGGAATGTTAAAAAAAAGGTTATTTAAGCTTTGCGTGAGAGACACACACCTACATGTGTCCAATGGACAAATCCCAAGAAATCTCTTTAAATAGTACCCTTCAGCAAACCCTAAATATGAATATATGTACATGCACAAGAAAAGGTCAAAAACTTTGCTGAAATATCCTGGAGAAAACCTTCTGTCAAGCTTTTCATATACATTCCAAAGACAGTTACCGATATCTCAAAAATCTTCAGAGAAGAACCCTACACTCTTATTGAGATATCCCAAGTTGTTTAAACTTTCCTAAAATCAAACAAACCTGTAATGAAAACCCTCAACCTCTTTCATCTGTGAGAGAAAGTTGTCGATCTACAAGAAGCATTTCTGTGTGAGAGAAGCTTGTTGAAAAAAATCTTCATTAGAGCTGAAGTCTGTGTGATCAAGGAGCTCAAGATCATCTTCTTATCCTCTATTTTGTAGAAGCCTTTATGTGATCCTTCAATTATCATCTTAGTGGATTTTCTCCTAGTGTAAAGGAGAAGAAGGACATAGCTGGGATTACATCACCCAGTGAACCTTATATATCCTGTGTTATTTACTGTTTTATTGCTTTACTTTACTATTCACAACATATCTTTAAAAAACCTTTAAAAATGGTTAAGTGACTATTTGGCTAAAAGAATCCTAAACTTAAAAATTATTTTCGTTGTGCTAACCCTGATTAAGTGATTTAAGCATTGCCCTACTTTGGTAACTACCAAAATCACTAAGTCTATGTTATCTTATCTTTAGTGCCTGACCTAGCGCTTAGCTTACCAAGCGTTCGAACTCTTAAAAGTGATACGAAATTTTCGAAATCGAAAAAGACCTCAAGGTCTATTCAACCCCCCCCCTTCTAGACCCTTTCGTATGCCACTTGGGACCACCAAAAGGTATCAGAGCGGTTGAAGTAGAAACCAAAAGCATTTATGAGCATAACTGCTTGTTTAGATCCATCTTTCAAAACTTAGTCCCTTTATTTTTGAAAAATCTCTTATCATGGCTTTTACTAAGATGCCTAAGTTGGTTGAGTGAAATTATCTTTAGTGAAAACTTAGAGCATTTACTTATATATGTTCATGTGATAATGAGATGTGTGATGTACTTTTAGATGGCCCCATTCAGATCATGAAAATTATAACTCGAGCCCCTCGAGCAGATGAAGCAACTCTTGATGGTTATGTTGAGAAGCCAAAAATAGAATGGAAGGCAGATAAAGATGAAGAGCGAATCTGGATAATGAAGTGCTCTCTACTCAGTGTTGATAGACAATGAAGGATTGTTCAACAAAATCAAGCTATGTAAGACTTCAAAAAAAAAATTGGGATAAGTTGGCCACTGCGTATGAAGTATCTGCACAGATGAGTGAGAACAAGCTCTCCATAGCCATGCAAAAATTTGAGCATTTCAAGATGTAGCCCAGCAAGACGCTAGATCAATTGGATGCGAGGTTTACTTCGCTTATTACAAAGTTAGCGTCATTAGATAAAGAGTTGACCAATAAGGAAATGGTCAATAAGATTTTTAGAAGTCTCCTAAGCAAGTATTTGATAAAGACTGTAACAATGAGAGAATCTGAAATGTTGGATATTATAACTCCAAAATATGTGTTTCCGGAGCTAAGGGCTTTTAAATTTGAATTGGGTGAAGTCAGTGATACATCAACTAAATCAGGAGCTTTAATCGCAAGTACCAAAAGTAAAGGAAAAGCAGTTAGTGAGGTGAAAGCGACAGAATCAAATGAGGAAAAAGAAATGGCTTTACTGGTTGTTAGGAATTTCATATTAGTTGTTTTGACGATGACAAGATAGAATTTTATGTTAGACCCCAAAAGAATGTAAGTTTATGTTTTTCTTAGAACAATTATATAAGCGTTTGAAAGTTTGTAATTTTGTTAAGCTTGTAACTTTCATCTTTGTAGATTTTAGACTAAGTATTGGATACCAAGTCGCTAGTAGAATTCTAGGTGAGTCTATTAAAGATGAAGTGGAAGATCAGCGTCTAAAGTCAAGCGAAGATGAAGATTTTGTCTTAAGCGACTGCCAATCGGTATGGACTATTTCAAGATGCTTGAATCAAGCGCTCAAAGCAATCAAGCGATCAAGAAGATCCTATTCACCTGAAATAAATTCTGAAGTCACTAAGGACTTAAATGCAATCATTTAACGGGCATTTATTTCCAACGGGAAATAAATTCAAATGCATTAAATGCTTGATAAGAGCATTAAATGTGATAAGGACAGATTTTATACGGAGCAAGTTACCTACAGGCTTAGACTGTCAGAATTTCAGAGTTCAAACCTGCCACATCAAATCAGTGCAGCAGGATTTCAGGAATGCCAGAGAAAAGGTACCACATCAAATCAGTGGAGCAGGATTTTAGGAATGTCAGAGAAAAAGTATGACTCACTTGCGTGTGAGAGGCACGCACCTACATGTGTCCAATGGAAAAATCCCAAAAAATTGCCTATAAATACCTTACCTCAGAAAACTTGGAAAAAAAAACACGTACATACACAAGAAGGTCAAAACTTTGCTGAAATATTTTCTCAAGAAAAACTTAGAAACTCCATAGCCAAAATTCTTTCAAGCTTTCTACATACATTCCAGACAGTCGTAGATATCTCAAACATCTTCAAAGAAGAACCATACATTATTATTGAGATATCGTAAGTTGTCTGAACTTCCTAAAATCAAACAAACCCGTGATCAAATCCTCAACCTCATCCATCTATGTGAAGAAGTTGTTGACTCTACAAGCAGTATTTCTGAGTGAGAGAAGCTTGTTGGTGAAGATCTTCATTGGTGTTGAAGTCTGTGTGATCAAGGAGCCCAAGATCATCATCCCCACCTCTATTTTGTAGAAGCCTCTGTGGGATCCTTCGATAATAAATTTAGTGGAATTCCTCCAAGTGTTCAAGGAGAAAAAGGACGTAGCTGGGATTACATCACCCAGTGAACCTTACAACTTCTTGTGTTATTTACTGTCCTATTGGCTTACTTTATAGTCTATCATTTATCTTGAAAAACAGAGGTAAAACGGTTAAGCGACTATTTCACCAAAACGAACGTTAAAGCTTTAAAATCATTTCCACTGTGCTAACCCTGATTAAACGATCTAAGCTTTACCCTACCTTGTTAAATTGCTAAAATCACTAAGTCTAAGTTATCTTTACTGAAGCGCCTGACCTAGCGCTCAGCTTCCTAAGCGTTCAAATCTTTGAAAGTGATACGAAATTTTTGAAGTCGAAAAAGACTTCAGGATCTATTCAATCCCCCCCTATAGACCCTTTCGTATGCCACTTGGGACCACCAAGTGGTATCAGAGCGGTTGAAGTAGAAATCTAAGCATTTTCGAGCATAACTGCTTGCTTAGATCCATTTTTCTAAACTTTGTCGCTTTATTTATTTTAATCTCATATCATGGCTTTTAACAAGATGCCTAAGCTGGTTGAATCAAACTATGATTTATGGAAACTTACAGCATTTGCATATTTATGTTCATATGATAATGAGATGTGTGATGTAATTACAGATGGCCCCATTCAGATCATAAAAGTTGTAACTCGAGCCCCTGGAGCAACTGAGGTTACTCCAGATGGTTATATTGAGAAACCCAAGTTAAAATGGACGCCAAAAGATCGGAAAAGAGCGAATCTAGATAATATTGGATGAAGCGCTCTATACTCAGCATTAGGAGACGATGATACATTGTTCAACAAGATCAAGCAATGTAAGACTTCAAAAGAGATATAGGATAAGTTGGCTATAGTATGTGAAGGTTCAACACAGATGAAAGAGAACAAGCTCTCCGTAGCTATGCAAAGATTTGAGCATTTTAAGATGCAAAACAACGAGACGCTAGAACAATTGAACGCAAGGTTCACTTTGCTCATTACAGAGTTAGCATCACTATACAAGGAGTTAACTAACAAGGAAATGGTCAACAAGATATTCAGAAGTCTTCCAAACAAGTATTTGATCAACACGGTTGCCATAAGAGAATCACAAACATTGGAAACTCTAACTCCGGAACATGTATATTCAGAGTTGAAGGCATTTGAATTTGAACTAGGAGAAGTCAGCGACACAACGACTTCTACATCAGCGACTGAATCAGAAGCCCTGATAGCTACCACTAAGAACAAGGGAAAGACAGTTAGTGAGGTGAAAGTGACAGAATTGAATGAGGAAAAGGAAATGGCATTATTAGTCAAGAAATTCAAGAAATTTGTTAGGAAATTTCATGTTAGATGTTTTGATGATGACAAGATAGGATTCAATGTTAGAACCCAAAAATGTAAGCTTTCCGTTTTTCCTAGATTGATGTATAAGCGTTTAAAAGTTTGTAAATTAATATTTCTATTTTGTTTAGGCTTGTAATTTTTATCTTCATAGATTTTAGACTAAGTCTTAGTAACTGAATCGCTAGTAGAATTCTAGGTGAGTCTATTAGAGAAGAAGTTGAAGAACAGCGTCTGAAGTCAACCAGAGATAAAGATTTTCTTCTTAGCGCCTGTCAAACGCTAAAAGACCATTTCAGGATATATGGATCAAGCGCTCAACTTGTCTCAAGCGATGGATGTAAGATTCACCTGAAATAAATCCTCAAGTCATGAAGGACTTAAATGCAATCATTCAACGGACATTTATTTCCAACGGGAAATAAATTCAAATTGCATTAAATGCTTGATAAGAGCATTAAATGTGATAAGCTACTGTGACTTGTGGACAAGCCACCTTTTGACCAGACTGTCAGAAATTTCAGAGTTTTAGCTGCTCCCGTCCAATCGGATTCAGCGAATTTTCAGGAATGTCAGACTTTAGGTATGATCACGCGCCACGTGAAAGGCACGCTTCTACATGTGTCCAACGGACAGATCCCAAGAAATTGCCTATAAATACCTTACTCCAGAAAACCCTAAAAAAAACAACGAGAATATACAAGAAATTATTGCTAAAAATCTTACGTGCATTCTTTCTGGAAAAAGCTTAGAAACCCCATAGCCAAAACCTTTCAAGCTTTCTATCTACATTCCAGACAGTCACAAATATCTCAAATATCTTCCAAAGAAGAAATTCAAACTCCAACTGAGATATTCCAAGTTGTTTGATCTTCTCTAAAACAAACAAACCCTAATGACAAACCTCAACCTTTCATCTGAGTGAGAAAAGTTGTTGAAACCTTTCAGGCAGTATTTCTGAGTGAGAGAAGCTTGAAGAAGACAATCTTCATTGGTGCTGAAGTCTGTGTGATGAAGGAGCCCAAGATCTTTTTCATCCATTACTATTTTGTAGAAGTGTCTATGTGATTCTTTGATAATCATCATAGTAAATTCCTCCAAGTGAAAAAGGAGAAGAAGGACGTAGCTGGGATTACATCACCCAGTGAACCTTACAAATTATTGTGTCATTTATATTTTATTGTCTTATATTCATCACAGTATATTATTCTGAAAAGGACAAATAAAATTGCAAAGCGATTAACTTAACTAAAAGAACGCTAAACATTATTTCCGCTGTGCTAACCCTGATTAAGCGATCTAAGCATTGCCCTACTTTGGTAAACTGCTGAAATCACCAAGTCTAAGTTAACTACTCTGAAGCGTCTGACCCAAGCGCTCAGTTTTCCAAGCGTTCAAATTTCTAAAGTGATACAAAAATTTGTGAAGTCCAAAAAGACTTCAGGGTCTATTCAACCCCCCCCCCCCTTCTAGACCCTTTCGTATGCCACTTAGGACCACCAAGTGGTATCAGAGCGGTTAAATTAGAAACCTAAGCGTTTTCGAGCATAACTGCTTGTTCAGATCCATTTTTTTTACTTAGTCGCTTTAATTTTTCTCTTCAAAAAAAAACATCTCATTATGGCTATCAACAAAATGCCTAAGTTGGTAGAGTCAAATTATGACTCTTGGAAACTTAGAGCATTCGCTTACTTGTGCTCATGCGATAGTGAAATGTGTGATGTAATTACAGGTGGTCCCATTCAGATTCTGAAAGTTGTAACTCGAACCCCTGGAGCAACCGAGGCCACTCCAGATGGTTATGTTGAGAAACCTAAGTTAGAATGGACGCCTGAGGATCGAAAAAGAGCAAATCTAGATAATGTTGGACAAAGTACACTTTACTCAGCATTAGGAGACAACGATGCATTGTTCAACAAGATCAAGCAATGTAAGACTTCCAAAGAAATATGGGATAAGCTGGCTATAGTGTGTGAAGGATCAGCACAAATGAAGGAGAATAAGCTTTCCATAGCCATGCAAAGATTTGAGCATTTTGATGCAGCCGAATGAGACACTAGAACAATTGGACACAAGGTTTACTTTGCTCGTTACAGAGTTAGCGTCATTAGACAAGGAATTGACCAACAAGGAAATGGTCAACAAAATTTTCAAAAGTCTTCCAAGCAAACATCTAATTAAGACTGTTGCTATGAGAGAATCACAGACATTGGAGACTCTTACTCCAAAGCATGTCTTTTCAGAGTTAAAGACATTTGAGTTCGAATTGGGTGAAGTCAGCGACACATCGACTTCAACGACTGAATCAGGAGCTTTAATCGCTACAACCAAAATCAAGGGTAAAGCGGTTAGTGAGGTTAAAACTATGGAAATTCAAAAAAATTCTAAGATATGAAAAGAGAAATCCTATTGGACAAACGTCATTTCAGACTCCTCTCCCTGCTCCAGCGCCTCAGTATCAAGCGCCAGTGTACTCTGCACCTCAACCAGTAGCACCAGTTCCATACCAAATGCCTCTGTCCCCTACTCAAAATCTCTCAGCGCCAGTAGTCTCAAAGAGATTATCCACTGAACAGAAAATGAAAACTAATTTGTGTTATAATTGCAGAAAACCAGGGCACTACCAGGTGAATTGCCCTTATCCAAATGTGTCAAAGCCCTCAAGGCAAGACTATGCGGATAGAAACCAATTTAGGAGCAACCTTCGCCAACAGGGATTGCTAGCGGAATCTGAACCATTCTTCGCACCTGAAGAGGATTTGGAATCATCAGATGAAAGCAGTGATGATGAGCCTACAAGCGACTCAGCGTTGATTTGTCTTATGGCAAGAGATGATGAAGCGTCTGACGATTCGCTACCAGAGGTAACCAATGAATTATCAATTCCTCTTTCTTATGATGAATTACTTGACAAAGTCAAAAAATACTACAATGAATGTCAAGAAGCTACCAAAATATATCAAAATGATCTCGATATTATCTCATCACTCACAAGAGATAAAGTGACGCTCAGAGCAGAGTTGCGAGTTCAGCAACAGTGCATTGAGAAGAATCAATCACTTGAGAGTGAAATTATTCAATTAAAAAATGATCTTGATATAATACTCAAAAGAGAAGCTGATCTGATCGCTAGACTTGCCAAATCAGAGCAGCTCGTCTCATAATTATCTAAAGCTTCTAGAGATTTGGATAATGTGACTGAGGTAACTAGATTATTTGGTGAAAAGACCGATTTAGGATGCAATAAATTCAGTAAACAACCAAATAAATGTAATGTTACGACAAACAACAAAGGAAAGGGTGTTCGCGTTGTTAAAGAAAGTTCACAAAGTCAAACGCTGAATGAACCAAGCGATAAAGGTACGAGGCCAAATGAGAAAGCCAAAGCTGACTCAGGCAAGGGAAAGACAAAGGCAAATGATTCACAAAGGAAGATTCATCCAAACGCTCAAAAGGCTAAGGATAAACCTAACCACTATGAATCAAGCGCTAAGCGTCAAGCACCAAAAGTGCAACCCAAGCCAGCGTCAATATCCGAGACGGTCAAGGTCATATTATCAATACTATGATAACTATGACTATGACTATGATTATGACTATTATTATAATTGAGGATATTATTATACACCCAAAAAGCACACACAACACAATGTGAAACCCAAAAAGACCAGTATTCCCACAATGAAAACTAGGCAAATATGGGTTCCTAAAGTTTTAATTCAAACCAAAGGTACTAACGTTGAAGGGCCCAAGAAAACATTGGTACCTAAGAAGAATTAGAACTATCCTTAATGCAGGTACCTAGAGCCAACACCGATACTTCAATTTGGTATTTCGATAGCGGGTCATCCAGACACATGACTGGATCAAAAGATCTCTTAGTCAACTATCGAGCTACCAATGGTCCTCAAGTTATATTCGGTCATAACTCCAAAGGTAAAACCAAAGGTATAGGTATCATGCATAGGGGGAACATCATGATCAGTGATGTATATTATGTTGAGGGTCTTAAGCACAATTTGTTAAGCATTAGTCAATTTTGTGATAAAGGCTTTGATGTTAAATTCTCAAGCGACTTCTGCTACGTCAACGACGCTAAGACTAAGTCTACTAAATTAAGAGGAAAAAGAACAAACAATGTGTATTTAGTGGATTGGGATTCTACTTTTGATAACAACCCCACATGCTTTGTTGCTAAAAGTCAAAATGAATTGGGTTGGTTATGGCATAGAAAAATGAATCATCTCAACTTTAAGGCAATCTCTCAGTTAATATCGCTAAATCTTGTAGAGGGATTACCTAAAGGTTCCTTTCAGAAAAATCGCTTATGTGATGCATGTCAAATGGGTAAACAAGTTAAATCATCTTTGGAAAAGAAACCATGTCTATCTACTTCTAGAGTTCTTGAACTATTGCATCTAGATTTGTTTGGCCCTATTCAAATCATGAGTGTTAGTGGTAAAAAGTACTCGCTAGTAATAGTTGATGATTTCTCTCGCTATACATGGGTAGAATTTCTAGCGACCAAAGATGAAACTAGTGTCAAGCTCACAGCACTAATTCGTCAAATGCAAAATTTGAAAGATCTAAGGATGACGAGAATGAGAAGCGATAGAGGAACTGAATTTACTAACCAATTTGTTGAGAAGTTTTGTACAGATTTTGGAATACTCCATGAGTATTCTGCTCCTAGAACACCTCAACAAAATGGATTTGCTGAGCGATGAAACAGAACGCTTAAAGAAGCCGCTAGGACGATGCTAGCAGAATCCAAGCTGCCTCAAAGGTTTTGGGCCGAAGCCATCAACACCGCTTGCTACACTCAGAACCTGTGTAAGATCAACAAGCAACATGAGAAGACTCCATATGAGTTGTGGAAGGGACGTAAGCCTAACGTTTCATATTTTCATGTTGTTGGTTCAAAATGTTTCATTCATAACAATGGATCCCAAAGCCTAAAGACATTTGATCCTAAAGCGGATGACGGAATCTTTCTAGGATATGCCAAAAATGGAAAGAGCTTTCGCATCCTAAATAAGATCAAATCAAAGGTTGAAGAATCCATTCATGTTGTGTTTGATGATGTTAACCAAGAACCGAGTAAGGTTAATCCTGATGATGTAGGAATTGAAGATCTCACCCAACAAGCATCACAAATCAATCTTGGTGATGATAGTGATGACGAAGATGATGAGATTCGTGTACCTCTTCCTAAGGATACTCGTGAGGTTAACAATAATGATAATGTCAGAATTGCTGATGATCATGAAGAGAATGATCATCAAGAGCAGATTGGAACTATGAATGATGCAGCGTCTACGCAAGAGATAAATGAGAATCTAGAGATTGATAATCAAGAGTCTCTCAACTCATTCCAACTAGACCGAAAATGGCTTAGAGATCATCCACCAGATCTAGTAATTGGAGATATTGGAGCACCTATTAGAATTAGGTCCGCTACAATTAATGAGGCCATGTTCGCAAGCTTTCTATCTCAAATGGAACCAAAGAAAGTGGATGAAGCGCTTAGTGATTCAAGTTGGGTAGAAGCGATGCAAGAAGAGCTTAACCAATTTGAGAGAAGCAAGGTTTGGACGCTAGTACCAAGACCAACTCACCAAGGAATTATTGGAACTAGATGGGTTTTTAGGAACAAAATGGACGAAGATGGCATTGTTATAAGAAACAAAGCCAGACTAGTCGCTCAGGGTTATTGTCAAGAAGAGGGAATTGATTTTGATGAAACATACGCCCCAGTAGCCTGTCTTGAAGCGATTCGTATGTTCCTAGCGTTTGCCGCATTCAAAAAATTCACGGTATATCAAATGGACGTGAAGAGTGCATTCTTGAATGGTAAACTCCAAGAAGAAGTCTATGTAGAGCAACCTCCAGGATTCATCAACAACCATGGCAAAAGTATGGTCTATAAGTTGGATAAGGCACTCTATGGCCTTAAACAAGCACCAAGAGCATGGTATGACACTCTCTCTATCTTCCTTATAGGTAAAGGCTTTTCAAAAGGCTGCGTTGACACAACGTTATTTAAGATTACCCATAATGAAGATATGCTCTTAGTCCAAATTTATGTTGATGATATTATATTCGGTTCTACAAATAAGTGATTGTGTGAGAAATTTTCAAAAATGATGCAAGATCAATTTGAAATGAGTATGATGGGTGAATTAACTTTCTTCATAGGATTACAAGTTAAACAACTCCCTAATGGAATATTTATAAACCAAGTTAAATATACAAAAGACATGATTAAGAAATTTGGTATGAAAAATGCATCATCTTCAAAAATTCCAATGAGCCAAACGCTTAAGTTAGATAAAGATGAAAGTGGAAAGAAAATTGATATCACTAACTATAGAGGTATCATTGGATCACTTCTTTATCTTACCGCTAGTAGACCAGATATTATGTTTTCGGTATGCATGTGTGCACGCTTTCAAGCTGATCCTGGAGAATCACACTTAAATGCTGCCAAGAGAATCCTTAAATACCTAAAAGGCACACAAAATGTGGGTTTATGGTATCCACGGGATGAAAGTGGAAAGAAAATTGATATCACTAACTATAGAGGTATCATTGGATCACTTCTTTATCTTACCGCTAGTAGACCAGATATTATGTTTTCGGTATGCATGTGTGCACGCTTTCAAGCTGATCCTAGAGAATCACACTTAAATGCTGCCAAGAGAATCCTTAAATACCTAAAAGGCACACAAAATGTGGGCTTATGGTGTCCATGGGACTCTCCTTTTGAACTAATTGGTTATTCAGATGCAGATTTTCCAGGATGCAAAATAGATAGGAAAAGTACTAGTGGTACATGTCAATTTCTAGGTGATAGACTAGTTTCGTGGCATAGTAAGAAACAACAATCCATAGCGACTTCTACCGCTGAGGCAGAATATGTAGCCGCTGGGAGCTATTGTGCACAGATTCTTTGGATGAGGCAACAACTTAGAGATTATGGAATTATCCTAGGTCCTACCCCAATCCATTGTGATAACCAAAGCGCTTTAGCTATGACTCAAAATCCTGTCCTTCATTCTAGAACTAAACACATTGACATTAGATACCATTTCTTGCGTGACCATGTTCAAAAGAAAGATATCTCCATGCACTTCATTGGCACTAACAAACAACTGGCAGATATCTTCACCAAAGCGCTCAACGAACAACGCTTTCTCACTTTGAGAAGTGAATTAGGTATGATCGATTTAAACGCTTAAATCATAAAGCATCATATTTAATAGGCATACAATTTAGGGGGAATCCACCTTATGTTTATGTCTAAAGCGTCTTGACAAAATCTAGAATAAGTTATCAATTTCAGGGGGAACTTTAAAATTGTACTTAAGCGATTGTGATAAAAAATGTTTTAAAATTAAATGCATTAATCACTAGCGCTTATCTTTATGCATGACAAAGTCAATCTTTAAATAAAATTGTCTTTACTAAATTCAAGCGATTGACTTTACCACAAACTTTACAAAATTAAATTTTTGTTCTCCAAAAGTCTTCAGCGTTAAAGAAATTCCCACGATAATGCTAAGAAAATTACTTTAAGATCATGCATAGTTTTCATCGATAAAAGGATCGCGTGTGGATAAGTATAAAAGATTAGATTTGATAACTACCCACACGTGTCTATCAAATCAAACTGACGGTTATTGACATATATCTAAAACCGAGACAGTTCAGGTCTGCACAAGTCTGATTACGTGTCAGTGTACTATCAGGTGCGTGTATTTCACGCTGAAAATTTCAAATCTTTTCAAACGTTTTTTCAATAAATTTGGTAACTGCGGATCCCAAAATTTCGAATATTTTTGTAACTGATAAACTATTTTACCGCACTTTTTGCATCCGTATTTTCCTAAAACGTATCAGATTTGACTCCTTTCAAAATTTAAACTCTTTGACTGTCCAAGTGTCAACATCGTAGCCATTGAAACGATAATTTTTGCCTCTATTTAAACCCTTCAAGGTCTTTACAGTTAGATTTTATCACTGTCACAAATTCTCTCTGCTGTAACAATCTTCATCTTTCTCAAGGCAAATATTTCTCTCTCTCTCAAAAAGCTTTCAAACCTTCAGCAATGGCACCCAAAGTTGCAAAATCTTCCAAATCATCCAAGTCTGCTACCGGAAAAACTTCCTGTGCTGAAAAACCAGTCACTGTTAACGCCGGATTTCTGGTTAATTGGGACTATCTGTTTGAAAACCAGAACTTTCCTCTTCGAACGATTCTTCCACTCGTTCAAGAATCTGGTTTGAGAGATATGATCACTACTATTTTCAACTACTTTGAAGATGAATCTCTCCACTTTTTCAACAATGCCCAGATTTCTGAAGACGGCAATTCCATATCCTGCATCTTCCCCTTCGCCAAAGAGACTTTTGTTCTTACTCCTTCCTTGATTTCTTCATTGTTGATTTTACCTAATGATGGCTCTGAGGTGGAACACGTCAATCTCGGAGATGCTACAAAAGTCTGGGAATTGGTCAAGAAAGACGATGTCGTTACTACATACGAGCCAAACTTCAAGAAGAACGACATGAAGGGAGAATATGTTATTCTCGCAGGCATATGCTCGAAGATGATCGAATGCAGGAAAGGGACATTCGATAAAGTTACAAACCTCCAGTACAAGATGATGGTGGCCATTCTGACCAAATTGAAGGTAAATTGGTCTCTCTACATTTTTTAATCGTTTCAAGGCAGCGATGGCCAAGTCGGTGAATCCTAAGCCTTATGGGATTGTGCTAAGTCGTATTCTTAGCGCTTGCGGTTATACAAACTCTTCGGGCACGAAGATTCCAGTGACAAAATTCTATGGAAAGAAAATGATCTGTGAGCTGCAAAAGCCAAGGAAGCTAGGTGCTGCAGCTGTTCCAAAAGAAGAGCGTGAGCGACTTCGTGCTCTAGGAGTTGTTCGTAGGGATGATGAAGATCAAGCGTCTTCCTCTTCATCATCATCCTCTTCATCCGAAGAAGAAGTGGTGGTCAAGCGACCTAAGAGAAAGACAGCTCTCAAAGTCGCTGAGCCATCTAAGCAAGCAAAGAAACAGAAGCCGGAGCCCAAAAAGAAGCAGAAGATCCCTTCTCCTTCTCCCTCTCCTAAATCTCCATCGCCTCCTCCAGCGTTTATCTTTTCCGTTCCGGAGGAAGAGGATTTCGTAGAAGAAGAAGTACCGCTTGCACGAAGACGTACTCTTCTTTCTACTCCCGCAGCCTCCTCTAGAGCTCCAGCGAACCCAGCGCTTAGAGAGTCAGTGAGCGTTCCTCCTTCTGACGCTGTTCTAGAAATCAGCTCAGATCCTCAAGCCGCTACTCAATCTGAGAGGGTTCCTAGTTTTGAGGGTAAGTATTTGCTAAGCAAATTAGTATATCCTTTCCTCGTTAGTTTCTAAGTCTCTAACGCTAGGATAAAAAATCTTTCAGCACAATGTTAAGCGGATATTCAATATGTTCTCAACACTCTTGACGAATTAGATATTCCCATTCGTGCCGATCCTATAACTTCTTTTCTCGACTTAGATCCAGAAGAAGTTGTTCCAGAGCCTGAGGAACCTGTCCCAGAAACAGATCAAGCGACTGAAATAGTCAATATTCCTCAGGGTAAGCGATTTAGTCTTTTCTATGTTTCTACTTAGTGGAAATTTTAGCTTGCTTTTCTCAATCACTTACATGTATCAGCTCAAGATGTACCTCCAGAGGCACTAATCGCTGATGCCCCTCTTTCATCCGAGATTCCAGTTGAAGTGGATATGGATATGGCAACTGTTGTGGATATCGCTAAGGAAGCATCTCACGCCCTTCCTGACGCTGAAACATCATCAGCCAGTGAAGCGACTTTAAACGCTGAACGGTCGATAGAAGTGGCCCCCATCCCAACAGCAGCGATTGCCATTGTTCCTACGCCATTGGGACCTCCTCCTCGTGTCATCAATTTTTTCCCGCGCGGATACACTCCATATGTTGAATTTTATTATGCCTCTAGAGAACGAGGCACTTAAACGCTTGCCGAGTTGGAAATACAATTTCAAACAACTCTCTATCGGCCCGATTTGTCCAACTCTCTCAAGTTTGAAATCTTCCAGCGTATTGTCGATCTAGGACTATATAACTTGGAGCGTCTCCACTCTCGCCTTGAGTATATTCGTCGTCCAGTTTTCAACAGAGCTGATCTTGATCTTCAGTGTTTCAATTCAAACGGTTGCTCGGACGAGTCCTTTTATCCTCAGCGCCAAAACAAGATTGTTTTCAAGAACTCCCACATGGGTGATTGGAACAAAGATCCCGATGAAGAAGATCTCAACAAGATTGGTTATTCAGCTCTCCCCTCCGTCGTCAAATCTCCCCAGAATGCTCTCTCTCTCTGAATCCACTTAAGTTATGGAAAGGCAAAAGACTGATTGTTGCGGAGCGCCCAAATCCGGTCAATTCGTGGATAGAAGATGAGGCCCGTGAATATCTCGCCAGATTATGGGCTGATGACTATGATGAAGAGACAGAACGCATTGAGAAGTTCCTTGCTGCTACCAAAGAGCAAAAGAAAGCGGACAAACTTGGAAAACGGTGGATGATGAATACAGCCAGGTGGGCTGAAGAATTTGTTCTTCATTTCTACACCATTGAAGAACTGATCAGATATCCTTTTTTGTTCAATTTTGGAATAGAGTACAGACGCCGAGGTTATGCAACCTTTTTACTTTAACAGCGTCAGAATATTGCAGGGAATGTTAGCGCTTTGCCACGATATCGACAACCAATCGAAAGCTACATTCGCCAGCAACTTGCCTTATACAGCCAAGGTGGACGCTACGTTTTGCATCCTCGTGCCGGGTTTGTTCAACGAGTCTTTCCTGACCTAAATGAAGACGCTTCATCAAGTAAACAACCTCTTCTTTCAGGCCGGAGTCAGATTCGTGTGGATGTTTCTACTGAACACGCTGAGTTCCACAGATCAATGAGAGCAGTGTTTGAAAATGCCCAAGCGCTGGACATTAGTTTCAATCACTTTTTCGGGTGTTACAATTTCTGAGGCTATACTTTTCACCCCGTGCTCTTTAGTGAATCAAATATTCAAGTGGCCAAGATAATCTCGCTACTTAGGCCAGTGGACCAAAAAGCAGCTCAAGCGCTCATGCCTTTGATTTTGGACTTCTTCAACTGTTATACTTCAGGGATTGCTTTACCGGAAGGTGTGCAACTTGCACTAAGTACCAAAGAGCGCGATGACGCTATATTCTTTATCCCGCAATCTAGCCTGATCAGTCCAAGGCATGTGATGGAAGCCCTTGGCCCCCTATGGGTCATTGGTCTTAGAAAACCTTCTCCCTCCATCGAAATTCTTAGAAAACCTTCTCCCTCCAAGAAAATCCTTAAGTACCTAAAAGGCATACAAAATGTGGGCTTATGGTATCCACATGATTCTCCTTTTGAACTAATTGCTTATTCAGATGCAGATTTTGCAGGATGCAAAATAGATAGAAAAAGTACTAGTGCTACATGTCAATTTCTAGGTGATAGACTAGTTTCGTGGCATAGTAAGAAACAACAATCTATAGCGACTTCTACCGCTGAGGCAGAATATGTAGCTGCTGGAAGCTGTTGTGCACAAATCCTTTGGATGAGGCAACAACTTAGAGATTATGGAACAATCCTAGGTCCTACCCCAATCCATTGTGATAACCAAAGCGCTTTAGCCATGACCCAAAATCCTGTCCTTCATTCTAGAACCAAACACATTGACATTAGATACCATTTCTTGCGTGACCATGTTCAAAAGAAAGATATCTCCATGCATTTCATTGGAACTGACAAACAACTGGCAGATATCTTCACCAAAGCGCTCAACAAACAACGCTTTCTCACTTTAAGAAGTGAATTAGGTATGATCAATTTAAACACTTAAATCATAAAGCATCATATTTAATAGGCATATAATTTTGGGGGAATCCACTTTATGATGATGTCTAAACTATATCTTCAAAAAAAATGAAATGAGTTATCAATTTTAGGGGGAACTTTAAAATTGTACTTACTTCATTAAGTAAGCGACTATGATCAAAATGACTTTAACAAATCTTATGCATCGATCATTAGCGTTTACTTTTACTCATTACAATCTGATCGCTTATAAAATGAAAGGTTTTAAAGTCCAACAAGCGATTGATATGTATCAAATTAAATTTACTTTATAAAAGAATCTTCAGCGTTAAGAAAATTCCCAAGATAACGCTAAGAAATTTTTCTTAAAATCATGCATATTTTTCATCGCCACAAAGTAACGTGTGGATGAGTCCAAAATTCTAAGATTTGTTAACTACCCACACGTGCCTATCAAATCAAACTGACGGTTATGATTCTTATCTAAACCTAAGCAGTTCAGTAAAATGCATGAGTCTGAGTACGTGTCAGTGTACTATCAGGCGCGTGTAATTTACGCTGAAAATTTCAATTTTTTTTAAACGTTTTCAAAAAGTAACCGCGGATCCGAAAAATGTTATAATATCCTATTTTAGCGCACTTTTTGACATCCGAAGTTATGTGTACACGGTTCAGATTTCTTTATCATTAACTTCTGTACACGTGTCATTCATCTACCAATTGAGGAGTTACTTTTACCTTCTATGTAAATCCCTCAAAACTTTTACAGAAAACCTTTATCACTTCCAATCTCTCTACTGTAAAAGTCATTTCTCTCTAAAAGGCAAAAACTTCTCTCTTTTCTTCAAAGTTTCACCTTTCAGCAATGGCACCCAAAGCTTCAAAATCTTCCAAAACAGCAACTTCTGCTACCGGAAAAACTTCCGGTGCTGAAAAATCAGTGACGGTTAACGCCGAATTTTTGGTTAACTGGGATTATCTTTTTGATAACCAGAACTTCCCTCTTCGAACGATTCTTCCACTCCTTCAAGAATCTGGTTTGAGAGACATGCTTACTACTACTTACAACTACTTTGAAGAAGAATCTCTCTACTTTTTCAATAATGGTGAAATTTCTGAAGACGGCAATTCCATATCCTGCGTCTTCCCTTCTGCTAAAGAGACCTTTGTTCTCACTCCCTCTCTGATTTCTTCACTACTAAATCTCCCGAATCATGGCAGTGAGGTAGAACATGTCAATCTCGGAGATGCTACCAAAATCTGGGTTTTGATCAAGAAAGACGATGTTAACGCCGCGTATGAGCCAAACTTCAAGAAGAATGATATGAAGGGCGAATACGTCATCCTTGCTGACATTTGTTCAAAGATTATTGAATGCAGAAAAGGAACTTTCGACAAAATCACCAACATTCAATACAAGATGATGGTAGCCATCCTAACCAAGTTAAAAGTTAACTGGTCTCTCTACGTTTTCAATCGCTTCAAAGCAGCGATGGCTAAGTCTGTTAATCCCAAGCCTTACGGGATTGTGCTAAGTCGTATTCTTTGCGCTTGCGGATATACGCAATCGTTTGGCAAAAAGATTCCAGCGACCAAATTTTATGGAAAGAAAATGATAAGCGAGCTTCTTAACCCGCGAAAACTTGGCGGAGCAGCGGTTCCTAAAGAACAGCATGAGCAACTTCTAGCCGAAGGAGTTGTTCGCAGTGATGATGAAGATCAAGCTTCTTCTTCATCATCGTCCTCTTCATCAGAAGAAGAAGTGGTGGTCAAGCGACCTAAGAGAAAGATCATTCTCAAAGTCACTGAGCCATCCAAGCCCGCAAAGAAACAAAACCCTGAACTTAAGAAGAAGAAGTCGGACCCCAAAAAGAAACAAACGCTCCCTTCTCCTTCTCCCTCTCCTCCTCCAGCGTTTGACTTTCCCGTTCCCGAGGAAGAAGAAGCCGTAGAAGAAGAAGTACCGCGTGCACGAAGGCGTACTCCTCTTTCTACTCTCGCAGTATCCTCTAGCGCTCCATCAAAACCAACGCTTAGAGAGTCAGCTAGTGCTTCTTTCTCTAACGTTGTTCCCGAAGTCAGCTCAGATCCTCAAGCCGCTACTCAATCTGAGAGGCTTCCAAATGTTCAGGGTAAGTATTTGCTAAGCAAATTTGTCTATCATTTCCTCGTTAGTCTCTAAGTTTCTAACGCTAGGATAAAAACTCTTTCAGCACCTTATGAAGCAGATATTCAATATGTTCTCAACACGCATAAAGAACTAAATATCCCCATTCGTGCTAATCCGATAACTTCTTTTATCGATTTAGAACCCGAAGAAGAAGTCCAGGAGCCTGAGGAAATTGCTCGAGAAACAGATCAAGCGATTGAAAAAGTCAATGATATTCCTCAGGGTAAGCGATGTAGTCTCTTGTTTGTAATTTCTACTTAGTAGAAATTTTTGCTTGCTTTTCTCAATCGCTTACATGTATCAGCTCAAGATGTACCAATCGCTGATGCCCCTCCTCTCTCGGAGATTCCAGTTGAAATAGACATGGACATGGCAACTGTTGTGGATATCGCTAAAAAGGCATCACAAGTTCTTCCTGACGCTGAAACTTCATCAGCAAGTGAAGCAACTTTAAACGCTGAGCCGTCGATAGAAGTGGCCCCTATCCCAACAGAAGCTATTGCTTTTGTTCCGATGCCAACAGGACCTCCTCCTTCGCGCGGATACTCTTCAGATATTGAATTTTATTATGCCGCTAGAGAACGTGACACTCAAACGCTTGCCGAGTTGGAAATCCAATTTCAAACAACTCTCCATCGGCCTGATCTTTCAGACTCTCACAAGTTTGAGATCTTCGAGCGTTTTGCCAATCTTGGTCTGTACAGTTTAGAGCGTCTTCATTCACGCCTTGAGTATATTCGTTGACCAGTGTTCAACCGATCAGAATTTGACGAGAAGCGATTCAATTTCACCGGTCGCTCAGAAGAGTCCTTTTATCCTCTGCGCCAAAACAAGATTGTTTTCAAAAACCCCCACATGGGTGATTGGAACAAAGATCCAGATGAAGAAGATCTCCACAAGATAGGATATTCGGCTCTTCCTTCCGTCGTCAACTCTCCTCAAAACGCTTTATCTCCTAATCCACTTAAGTTATGGAAAGGAAAAGGACCTATTGTTACTGAGCGTCCAAATCCGGTCAACTCGTGGATAGAAGATGAGGCTCGCGAATATCTAGCCAGATTATGGGCTGAAGATTATGAAGAAGAAACGGATCGCTTTGAGAAATTTCTTGCCGCTAGAAAAGATCAAGCTAAAGCTATCAAGCCAGCCAAGCGATGGATGATGAATACAGCCAGATGGGCTGAAGAATTTGTTCTGCATTTCTATACCCTCGAAGAACTTATAAGATACCCGTTTCATTTTAAGTTTGGGATAGAATACAGACGCCGAGGCTATGCAACCTTTTTGCTTCAACAGCGTCAGATTATTGCAGGGAATGTTAGCGCTTTGCCACGATACAGACAACCAATCGAAAGCTACATTCTCCAGCAACTCACCTTATACAGCCAGGGCGGACGCTACGTCTTGCATTCTCGTGCAGACTTTGTTCAAAGAATCTTTCCTGACCTAAACAAAGTCACTTTGTCAAGTAAACGGCTAATTCTTCCCGGTCAGAGTCAGATTCATGTTGAGGTTTCAACAGAACACGCTGAGTTTGCTGAGTTCCACAGAGACATGAGAGCTGTGTTTGAAAATGCCTAAGCGCTGGACAGCACTTTCAATCACTTTTTCGGGTGTTACAATTTCAGAGGATATACTCTTCACCCCGTGCTCTTTACTGAATCAAACATTCAAGTGGCCAAGATGATCTCGCTGATTAGGCCAGTTGACCAAGACGCAGCTCAAGCGTTCATGCCGTTGATTTTGGACTTTTCTACAGATATACTTCAGGGATTGCTTTACCAGAAGGTGTGTAACTTGCACTGAGTACTGAAGAGCGCGAAGACGCTATATTCTTTATACCGCAATCTAGCCTGATCAGTCCCCGGCATGTAATGGAAGCCCTTCGCCCCCTTTGGGTCATTGGCATTAGAGAACCTTCTCCTCCCCAAATCCAAATAATGGAAGAAGACTCTACTCCTACTGCGGAAGTCGCTCAAAATCCTGAGGCTTCCTTGCCAGATTCTTCTAGCGCCCCAGTAGTCGAGCCCCCAGCGATTGCAGATTCTATCTTGGATCAAGCAATTGAAGAAGTGCACGCTGAAATTGCTCAATCGCCTGTAGAACCTCTCATCAGAGATAAGATCAAAGTCAAGGCTGCAGTTTCAAGTTCTTACGGACTTCTCCCGTCCCCAGAGCGTCCTTCTTTGGATTCAGATTCAGACAGTGATTTAGAGGCTTGAGATTTCAGAACGGCAGTACGGAACTCGCTTATCCACATCGAAGGTTCCTGCTCCAAGATCCCTGAGGCTGCTGATAGACAGATTCGCATAGTGTCTGATACACGAAGCCGAGACATTGCCAACGCTTCAAATAAAAGCACTATTGCTATTATGAATAGCATGTCCCCTCTTATTGCTAAGCTCTCCTCTGAATTCAATCGTCACTTAGCTCAGAGCGCTTCGGCTGATGCTGAAAGACACGCTTCATCCGATGCCGTCGCTCAGAGTGTCGCCCAGTAAATTGCTCTTCTAGTCGAAGAAGTTAGACTTTTGCGCTGACACGCTAAAAGCTAACGTGCTATAATAGCAAGTGCACTAGTCGTGTGTAGTAATAAAAGTGGACGAGAAGTCCGGATTGTCGAACCACAAGGACTTGAATTCTAGTTTAAGATTTTATAACAACAAAGATCAAAACAATAAAGGTAAAATTAGTGTGAAATGCGTAAGATAAGAACAAGGTTGCACAAATGATTTAAAACAAAATATAAAGGGAGACTAAGGCACATGCTAGGTTCAAATTGATCAATTATACTTATAAAGATTCTCGTTGAAGGATTACGCTTATATTGTTATGGTGAGAGCTCCGAGGGTAGAGAATAACCGATGTTTCGCGTATAAACTCCTATGCTTAGATCGTGATTTCCCAAATATTCCTATCCGGAAATCTAACCACTAAACATGCATTAACTTACTAGAGCTCACTCGATTTGAATCGAACAACTTCACCCGGGAATCTTTACCTATGTCTAGGGCAATTCCTCATTAGTTGCGGGTCATGATGTGAATTTCTTGCACCTTAAGTCAATTTTCTCCCAAAATATTCACCTAGACATAAGATTCTAACATATAGTGATCAAGTATATGCAAGATAAGTAGAACATCAATCCACATCACATAATAATATAAGAATAACCTCAACAATCATCTATTATAAACATAAATCACAATTTGGCCTTACATGGCCCTAGTCTTACGAATTTAGTTCATAATTGAAAGCATAAAAGACATAAAGGGATTCATATAAATATTCATAGACATAAATGAAATGAAAAGCTCTTAAAAACTCCCTAAATGGTGAATGATGATGGATCTTGAAGTTGAGTCTTCAATCCCCAAGCTCTTTTCCTTCCTCTAGTTTTCCCCTCCAAGAGTGATGAAGAATGGTGATGAATGGTGGAGAAATCAGATTAGGGGCTGCCCCCCTCTCCTCCAAGAATCTGAAATTGATAGTGAATGATGAAGAGTATGGGTTCCCCCTCCTTTTATAGCCAAAATTCCACTAAAGTATGCATTAAGAATTCCCATTAAAGTTCCCCAATGAGAATTCCACTTAAAGTGATGCTTAAAGTTTGGCTTTTAAGATTCCAACCAGCTAAAAAATGCTGAACTTTCGGCCCTTAAGAATTCCACCAAGCATAACCATGTGAAAACTTCAACAAAACACATGCGTGCTGCCATTTTCTTGCTTTCCCGCGCAGTCTTAGTATGTTCCTCATAAAATTCTCCACAGATCTCCAAATTGGATGATTCAAGTCCCCATGTTCCGATAAAACATAGAGCTACAACTTTCCGGAAGGACATTTTGTCCAATTCGGTCGCTAGGGATACCTAAATTACGTTTCAACATGGAGGTTGTTTCTGATTTGGCGCCCATAAAGTAAATCTACCAAGAAACACACTTATGACAATCCCTCAACACATGTGCTGAATTATGGCCAAAAGTGATTCTTACGCATCATATAATGCTGGAATTTAGGCTGAAAAGGAGTAACATTCGGACTATCCATGCCTAGGCATGACTAGGAGGGCGTTGGGGCGTATCCTGGCACATGTACTTCTCTGTTCGGCGCAACAATCGTATTTCCTTCACAATTATCTATATAGACCTCTGATTTGGATGTTTCAAGTTCCCATTTGAAGCTAAGACATACATCTAAAACTTTGTAGAAGGAAACTTTGTCTAAGTCGGTCTCAAAATGTACGAAATTATCGCTCGAATGTGGTAGGAGATGCATAAACCGCCTAGGTGTTGAAAAACATGCTTGAACTTGTTTTGTACATCGTTTTTCTTCCCTTTTCTTCATGTATTCTCATTTATTACCTGTATTCACTTAACATACCTATTAAATGCAAATGTGACATGATTTAAGCAATAAGTGAATCCAAATCATAAGAATTACGGTCTTAAAAACACGTAAAAACACCTCTTATCAACACCCCCAAACTTATCAATTGCTCGACCTCGAGCAATGAGAGCTATAAGACAAGATCAACATCATTCAAAGGGAGAAAACAAAACAACTAACTAACTCACTTTCGTGGAGTAAACGATTGCACTTAGCGGGTGCAACAAGCCTTTAAACCCTTGAGTTACCTCAAAGGACGAGTTATAGTCTCGTGAGGGTTTGCATGCGATATACCCACAAAATCTAACAAAATTTATCCAACCAAATCAATATATCTCAACATGATCAACAAGAATGAATGGCATAAAATCAACCTTTTAAAGTTCACAAATATATATACATATCAACTACTTTTGCTCATGTGACACCAATACTTGAAAAGACTCCCTAGGGTGTAGTGAAAAATAAATCTAAGGTATTATAGTGGAAAGGCATCCTTACCAAATTTTGGACATTAATCCCATATCTATCAACTTTTGATCAAACATAAAGCACAAGAATTATAGAAAATCTCATAGCCATTTAAATTTCATTATCTCAACATTCAACTTTCAATTCGTATGAAACTTCCATTAAATTCATTAAGGCTAGATCATGTGCAATGTTTTATTCCATTAGACTTTCTATGACACCCATGTAACAAGCTTTAGATCAATGACTCCCAAACTAGATAGTTTTGGGGCATTAAGTGTAGAGACACCCTTAAGGATTTAATCACTCGAGTGTCAAAGGCCACGAAATAAAACGAGATCTTTTAAACAATTCACTTCTTTTTGGCTTAAGCTTAGCTCAAATTAACATAATAGTACAGTATATAGGCATGAAACTTTTCACCTCCAGTACGTATTAGCCTAACCACTTTTGGTCATACCAAAATTCAACCTTTTCACTTTATTGTTTAGTATATAAAATTACTACTCAACTTATAACCTTATGAAAAATCTAAGTTAATATTTCCGGGAAAAATTCCTTAAGTGTCTCAAGATGGTTATCCTCTCAACTCCTCTACCCTCGATTTATGTGCATTGTGAATCATCTAAGGAAATCAATCCTAGTCTAGTGTCTCCACGAGCAATTTCAAAGATATATATATTCCATTAAATTCAAATTATTTCAAGAGATCATGCCATTTTTCCAGGTCAATCAATTTCAATGCATCAATTGGAAGGACTAAATTTTTTATTATTTTTTTTAATACTTGATTTTCTCAACAAAGAAGCATATAAATATGATAGCAAACAATTTTCCCCCAAACTCAAGCTACAAATTAGGATTGCATCATCTAAGTTCAAAATAAGTACTCTTCTACCCCCAAACTTAAATCCAACATTGTCCCTAATGTTGTTATGACAAGCATACACAACGGTACAAGAACACTTACACCCAAGAATGTTGAAAAACATCCTTAAACTTCCAATGCATCCTTACAAAACTTCTCCTCCTCTCGAGTAAAATAAGCATCTCTAAACATGGGATTCAAATGTGCATCATATCTAACACTTCAACTTTTCAAACCATCAAGCATAAGAAAACATACATGCAAAAAACAGAAAAATCATCCATGAAGATTTCAAGAAATTGCTCGACCATGTCAGGAAATATAGCCATCATGCATCTTTGAAAAGTAGCAGGTGCATTACATAAGCCAAAAGGCATACGCCTATAAGCAAAAGTGCCGTAAGGACAAGTGAAAGTAGTTTTCTCTTGATCCTCGGGTGTAATAGCAATTTGGTTATAGCCGGAGTACCCATCCAAAAAATAGTAATATTCATGCCCGGCTAATCTTTCTAACGTTTGATCGATAAAGGGGAGGGGAAAGTAGTCTTTTCGAGTATATTCATTCAATTTACGATAGTCTATGCAAACCCCAAAACCAGTGACAATTTTAGATTGAATTAACTCATTATTGTCATTACGAACTACTGTCGTACCTCTTTTCTTGGGCACTACCTGCGTTGGACTTACTCATGGAGTATCAGAGATAGGAAAGATAATGTCGGCATCGAGTAACTTGATTACCTCTTTCTTCACCACTTCTTGAATTTGAGGATTAGACCTCCTTTGTGGTTGTATAGTGGGCCTTGAGCTTTTTCCATTAAAATCTTATGCATGCAGATGGCTGGGCTGATCCCCTTGATATCAGCAATCTTCCATCCAAAGGCTTTTTTGTGATCTCTCAACACCTCCAGAAACCTTGCTTCTTGTTGATCTGTAAGAGAAGAAGAAATGATGAGTGGCAAGGTTTCATCGTCATTTAAATAAACATATTTAAGATGAGAGGGTAGAGTTTTTAGGTCAAGAGTTGGTGGCTCTTCAATAAATGGTTTGGAGTGGCTAGACAGTGGGCTATCCAACTTCTGAAATTTCTTCGTGGGATATTGTGCACGCCTCTCTAAGCTATGAACAACTTCCAGTTGTTTATCACTGGCCGACTCAACATCCGTGGAGTTCATTATGCATACCTCAAGTGGATCATCAGAGATGTTTTCCTGAAAGTGCTCAATAATCAAAGGATCAAAAGCATCTATTCTTAAACATGACGCATCATCACTAACATGCTTCATAACCTTGTATACGTCAAAAGTAACTCTCTCCTCACCCACATTCAAAGTTAACTTACCATTGGCTATGTCGATCATAGCTTTACCTGTGGCTAGGAAGGGTCTTCCTAGGATGAGAGGAACTTCAACATCTTCTTCCATCTCCAGAACCACGAAGTCCACCGGGAAGTAAAACTTGTCAACTTGCACGATGACATCCTCTATGATTCCCTTCGGGTGTTTGATTGATCGATCTGTAAGTTGGAGGCTCATCGAGGTTGGCTTTGGATTCCCCAAACCAAATTTCTGGAACAACGAGTAAGGAAGAAGATTTATGCTGGCGCCTGAATCACATAGCACTCGGTCGAATTTGAGTTGCCCAATAGTGCAAGGAATTATGAGGCTCCCTGGATCCTTGAGTTTCTGTGGCAACTTGTTCAACACCACTACTGAGCATGCTTCAGTCAAGCACACCGTTCCATTGCCTTCCCACTTCTACTTATTGGATAGAATATCCTTGAAGAACTTAATGTAATTGGGCATCTGCAAAATTGCATCAATAAAAGGAATATTAATTCGAACTTCTCGAAGAATTTTTAAAATCCTAAGAAAACTCTTATCCATATCTTTCTTATTCTTTTTATGTGCTAGGGGGAAAGGGAGACGTATTTCAATAGGATTAGACAAAGAAGGAGTCAAAGTTTCAGAAGATGCTCTGTCTGCCTGTGAAGTACGGACTTGATCCTGCCCCAAGTACGTACTTGAGCTGTGTGAAGTACTTACTTGGTTCTGGTTAAGTACGTACTTGGGAGACAGATTTGAATTTTCAAGTTTATCAAAAGTTTGAACATTGTCCTCTTCAAGTGCGGACTTGGACTGCTTGGAAGGTGCATTTTTCAATTCTCTGCCACTTCTCAGAGCGATGGCATGGCATTGCTCTTTTGGGTTTTTCTCTGTATCACTCGGCAGTGTCCCAGGTGCTTTTCCACCTGCATCAACCGATAATTGTGCAAATTGGTGCTGCATCTCTTTCATTCCCGTCATAACACCCTCTAACATCAATCGAAGCTCTGCGAATGATTCGTTTGATTTTTTCATGTGAGTCGCCAATCTTTCTTCGACAGTCGAAGGTCTTGGAACTTGACCTTGTGGCTTAAAATTTCCAGGCCTTTGAGTTTGGTTGTTGTAAAACGGAGGCCTCGGTGCTTGGTAGATGCCTTGTTGTGAATTTTGTGCGGGATTTGGCCTTTCCGAAAAATTCTCGGGTATGTGGAAGCTCAATTGAGGCTTGTTTGAATTTCCAACATAGTTCACATGATTTTGGCTAACTCTAGCTTATTTCTTGCTTGTTTGGTTGTAGAGGTGTGAAACATCTTGGCCTAAACTTGTTTTATACGTCATTTTTCCACCCTTTCTTCGATTGTATCCACTTAAGGGCTGAAATCACTTAATGCACGAATTAAACGCACAAGTGACAAAATCAATCGATAAACGAACCTAAAACATAAATGCAAAGGGGCTTAAAAACACGTAAAAACGCCTCTTATCAGGTAACTAGAGTTTTTAGTGAAAATATCGGTTTAGGTTGTGATAAATTTCGTCAAAAATAAAAAACATCTAAGGTTACGGAAACCAACAAAGGAAAAGGTGTATTATTTGTTGAGAAGAGTTCAAATAGTCAAACGCTGAATAAATCTGAGGACAATGGTAAGAGGCCAAATGAGAAAGTTAATACCAACTCAGGCAATAAGGAGAAAACGAAAGTGAATAATTCACAGAAGAAGGTTCATCCAAACGCTCAAAAGGCTAAGGATAAACCATCTACAAGTGAATCAAATGCTAAGCATCAAAAAGAGACTCCTATGCCACTGCCAAGGAAATACCAGCGTCAATATCCTCAAAGATCTAGATCATATTATCGATACTATGATGATGATGATTATGATTATGACTATGATTACTATTATAATCGAGGGTATTACTATTCACCTAAAAAGCACAAACAACACAAACCGAAACCCAAGAAAGCCAATCTTCCTATAATGAAAACAAGGCAAATATAGGTTTCGAAAGTTTTAATTCAAACTAAAGTCACTAACATTGAAGGACCCAAGACAACATGGGTATCTAAGAAGAATTAGAACTGCCCTTTAAATCCAGGTAACTAGAGCCAACACCGATACTTCAGTTTGGTACATTGATAGTGGGTCATCAAGGCACATGACTGGTTCAAAAGATCTCTTGGTCAACTATCTTGCAACCAACGATCCTCAAGTTATATTCGGTGATAACTCCAAAGGTAAAACCAAAGGTGTAGGTATCATGCATAGGGGAAACATCATGATTAGTGATGTATATTATGTTGAAGGTCTTAAGCATAATTTATTGAGCATTAGTCAATTTTGTGATAAAGGCTTTGAAGTCAAATTCTCAAGCAATTGTTGCTATATTAACGACGCTAAGACTAAGTCTACTAAATTAAAAGGAAAAATGAAAAACAATGTGTATTTAGTAGATTGGGATTCAACAATAGACCCCACATGCTTTGTTGCTAAGAGTCAAAATGAATTGGGTTGGTTATAGCATAGAAAAATGAATAACCTCAACTTTAAGTCAATCTCTCAGTCAATATCACTAAATCTAGTAGAGGGATTACCTAAAGGTTCCTTTCAGAAAAATTGCTTATGTGATGCATGTCAAATGGGTAAACAAGTTAAATCATCTTTTAAGAAGAAACCATGCCTATCTACTTCTAGAATTCTTGAACTGTTGCATTTAGATTTGTTTGGTCCTATTCAAATCATGAGTGTTAGTTGTAAAAAGTATTCGCTTGTAATAGTTGATGATTTTTCTCGCTATACATAGGTAGAATTTCTAGCAACCAACGATGAAACTAGTATCAAGCTCACAGCGCTAATCCATCAATTACAAACTTCGAAAGATTTAAAGGTGACGAGAATTAGAAGCGATAGAGGAATTGAATTTACTAACCAATTTGTTGAGAAGTTTTGTATAGATTTTGGAATACTTCATGAGTATTCTGCTCCTAGAACACCTCAACAGAATGGAGTTGCTGAGCGACGAAACAGAACGCTTGAAGAAGTCGCTAGGACGATGTTAGCAGAGTCCAAGCTGCCTTAAAGGTTTTGGGCGGAAGCTATCAATGTCGCTTGCTACACTCAAAACTGGTGTATCATCAACAAGCAACATGAGAAGACTCCATATGAGTTGTGGAAGGGTTGTAAGCCTAACGTTTCATATTTTCATGTATTTGGTTCAAAATGTTTCATTCATAACAATGAATCCCAGAGTCTAAGGACATTTGATCCTAAAGCGGATGAGGGAATCATTCTAGGCTATGCCAAGAATAGAAAGAGCTTTTGTATCCTAAATAAGATCAAATCGAAGGTTGAAGAATCCATTCATGTTGTGTTTGATGATGCTAACCAAGAACCGAGTAAGGTTAATCCTGATGATGTAGGAATTGAATATCTTACCCAAAAAGCATCACAAATCAATCTTGGTGATGATAGTGATGATGATGAGGATGATGAGATCTTTGTGTCTAATTCTAAGATTACTCGTGAGGTTACTAATGATGATAGTGTCAGAATCGCTGATGATCACGAAAAGAATGATCATCAAGAGCAAATTGGAACTGTGAATGACATAGTGACTGCGCAAGAGACAAAAGAGGGTCAAGCGATTGATAACCAAGAGTCTCTCAACCCATTCCAACCAGATCATAAATCTCTTAGAGACCATCCACCAGAGCTAGTGATTGAAGATATTGAAGCACCTGTTAGAACTAGGGCTGCTGTAATCAATGAGGCCATGTTCGCTAGTTTTCTATCTCAAATGGAACCAAAGAAAGTGGATGAAGCACTCAGTGATTCAAGTTGGGTAGAAGTGATGCAAGAAGAGCTTAACCAATTTGAGAGAAGCAAGGTTTAGACGCTAGTACCAAGACTAACTCACCAAGGAGTTATTGGGACTAGATGGGTTTTAAGGAACAAGATGGATGAAGATGGAATTGTTATAATAAACAAAGCCAGCTTAGTCGCTCAGGGTTATTGCCAAGAAGAGGGTATTGATTTTGATGAGATGTATGCCCCAGTAGCCCGTCTTGAATCGATTCGGATGTTTCTAGCATTTTCCGCATTCAGTAAGTTCACAGTGTACCAAATGGGCGTGAAGAGTGCTTTCCTGAATGGTAAACTCCAAGAAGAAGTTTATGTGGAGCAACCACCAGGATTCATCAACAACCATGGGAAAAGTATGGTTTACAAATTGGATAAGGCACTTTACGGCCTTAAACAAGCACCAAGAGCATGGTATGACACTCTCTCTATCTTCCTTATAGGTAAAGGTTTTTCAAAAGGCAGCGTTGATACAACGTTATTTAAAATTTCCCATAATGAAGATATTCTCTTAATCCAAATATATGTTGATGATATTATATTCGGATCTACTAATAAGCGATTGTGTGAGAAATTTTTGAAAATGATGCAAGATTAATTTGAAATGAGCATGATGGGTGAATTAATTTTCTTCTTAGGATTACAAATTAAACAACTCCCTAATGGCATATTTATTAACAAGGCTAAATATACAAGAGATATGATTTAGAAATTTGGTATGGAAAATTCATCATCTTCAAAAATTCCAATGGGCCAAACGCTGAAGTTAGATAAAGATGAAAATGGGAAGAAGGTTGATATCACTAATTATAGGGGTATCATTGGATCACTTCTTTAGCTTACCTCTAGTAGACCTGATATTATGTTTTCGGTATACATGCGTGCACGCTTTCAAGCTGATCCTACAGAATCACATTTAAATGCTACCAAGAGAATCCTTAAATACCTAAAAGGCACACAAAATGTGGGCATATGGTATCCAAGGGACTCTCCTTTTGAACTAATTGGTTATTCAGACGTTGATTTTGTAGGATGCAAAATCAATAGAAAAGGTACTAGGGGTACATGTCAATTTCTAGGTGATAGATTGATGTGGTACTAAGGGCTTTTGAATTTGAATTGGGTGAAGTCAGTGATACATTGACTAAATCAGGAGCTTTAATTGCAACTACCAAAAGTAAATGAAAAGCAGTCAGTGAGGTGAAAGCGATAGAATCAAATGACGAAAAGGAAATGGCTTTACTGGTTGTTAGGAATTTCATGTTAGATGTTTTGATGATGACAAGATAGGAATTTATGTGAGACCCCAAAAGAATGTAAGTTTATATTTTTCTTAGAACAATTGTATAAGCGTTTGAAAGTTTGTAATTTTGTTAAGCTTGTAATTTTTATCTTTGTAGATTTTAGACTAAGTATTGGATACCAAGTCGCTAGTAGAATTCTAGGTGAGTCTATTAGAGATGAAGTTGAAGATCAGCGTCTAAAGTCAAGCGTAGATGAAGATTTTGTCTTAAGTGACTGCCAATCGCTATGGACTATTTCAGAATGCATGAATGAAGCACTCAAAGCAATCAAGCGATCAAGAAGATCAGATTCACCTAAAATAAATTCCGAAGTCACTAAGGACTTAAATGCAATCATTTAGTGGGCATTTATTTCCAACGAAAAATAAATTCAAATGCATTAAATGCTTGATAGAGCATTAAATGTGATAAGGACAGATTGTATACGGAGCAAGCTACCTATTGGCTTAGACTGTCAGGATTTCAGAGTTTAAACATGCCGCATCAAATCAGTGCAGCAGGATTTCAGGAATGTCATAGAAAATGTATGACTCACTCGCGCATGAGAGGCACGCACCTAAATGTGTCCAACGGACAAATCCCAAGAAATTGCCTATAAATACCTTACCTCGGCAAACCCTAAAAAAAACACGTACATACACAAGAAGGTCAAAACTTTGCAGAAATATTTTCTCAAGAAAAGCTTAGAAACTTCATAGCCAAAATTCTTTCAAGCTTTCTACATACATTCTAGACAGTCGTAGATATCTCAAACATCTTCAAAGAAGAACTATACACTATTATTGAGATATCCTAAGTTGTTTGAACTTCCTAAAATCAAACAAACTCGTGATCAAATCCTCAACCTCATCTATCTGTGTGAAGAAGTTGTTGACTCTACAAGCAGTATTTTTAAGTGAGAGAAGCTTGTTGGTGAAGATCTTCATTGGTGCTGAAGTCTGTGTGATCAAGGAGCCCAAGATCATCATCCCCACCTCTATTTTGTAGAAGCCTCTGTGTGATCCTTCGATAATCAATATAGTGGAATTCCTCCAAGTGTTCAAGGAGAAGAAGGACGTAGCTGGGATTACATCACCCAGTGAACCTTACAAATTCTTGGGTTATTTACTGTCATATTGTCTTACTTTATATCCTATCATTTATCTTGAAAAAGACAAGTAAAACGGTTAAGACACTATTTGACCAAAACAAACGCTAAAGCTTTAAAATCATTTTCGCTATGCTAACCCTGATTAAGCGATCTAAGTTTTACCCTACCTTGGTAAATTGCTAAAATCACTAAGTCTAAGTTACCTTTATTGAAGCGCCTGACCTAGCGCTCAGCTTCATAAGCGTTCAAATCTTTAAAAGTGATGCGAAATTTTTGAAGTTGAAAAAGACTTCAGGGTCTATTTAAACCCCCCCCCCCTTCTAGACCCTTTCGTATACCACTTGGGACCACCACTAGTCAAGAAATTCGAGAAATTTCTAAGATATGAAAAGAAAAATCCTAATGGACAGACCTCATTTCAAACCTCTCCCCCTGTACCAACGCCAGTGTATTATGCACCTCAGCCTCCATCGCCAGTTCAATATCAAGCGTCTCCATCTCCAAATCAGAATCATAATCTCTCAGCGCCAGTGGTGTTTCCAAAAGGTTAACAACTGAACAAAAGATGAGAATTAATCTTTGTTACAATCGTAGGAAACCAGGGCACTACCAAGTAAATTTCCTTTATCCAAATGTATCTAAGCCCACAAGGTAAGATCACGCGGATAGAAACCAATTCAGGAACAACCTACGTCAACAAGTTTTTCTAGAGAAATGTGAACCATTCTCCGTACCTTAAGAGGATTTGGAATCTTCAAATGAAAGCAGCGATGATGAGCCATCTAGTGACTCAGTGTTAATTGGTCTCATGGCTAGAGTTGAAGAAGCGTTTGATGACGCACTATCTGAGGTATCCACTAAATTATCTCATCCTCTTTCGTATGAAGAATTACTTGACAAAGTTAATAAGTATTACAAAGATTGCCAAGGTGCCGCCACACTATATCAAGAACACACTGATGAGATCTCAGCGATTAAAAGTGATAATGTGATGCTCAAAGCCGAGTTGCTAGTTCAGAAATAGTGCATTAAGAAAAACAAATCGCTTAAGGCAGAGATCGTTCAGTTGAAAAGTGATCTTGATATGGTAGTCAAGAGAGAAGCTAAGTTGATCACTAAACTTGCCAAATCAGAATAGCTCGTCTGTACATTATCAAAAGCTTCAAGAAAGTTGGATAATGTAACTGAGGTAACCAGACTTTTTGGTGAAAAGACCGGTTTAGGTTGTGATAGATTTGGTAATAAATCAAATGCGTCTAAGGTTGCGGCAACCAATAAAGGAAAAGGTGTAGCCTTTGTTGAGAAGAGTTGAAACAGTCAAACACTGAATGAACCAAGATACAATGGTAAGAGGCCAAATGAGAAGGTCAAAGCCAACTCAGGAAATAAAGAGAAGACGAAAGTGAATGATTCACAAAAGAATGTCTATCCAAATGCTCAAAAGACTAAGGAGAAACCTTCCACAAGTGAATCAAACACTAAGCATCAATCGCCAAAAGTGACTCCTAAGCCAGTACTGAGATACCAGCGCCAATATCCTCAGAGATCTGGATCATATTATCGATACTATGATGATTATGATTATGAATATGATTATTATTATGATCAAGGATATTATTATACACTTAAGAAGCACACACAACACAAACCAAAACTCGAAAAGGCAAGTCCCCCCGTAATGAAGACAAGCTAAATATGGGTTCCGAAAGTTTTATTTCAGACTAACGCTACTAATGTTGAAGAACCTAAGTCAAAATGGGTACCTAAAAAGAATTAGAATTGCCCTTTAAATGCAGGTACCTAGAGCAAGCATCGATACATCAATTTGGTACATCGATAGTGGGTCATCAAGGCACATGACAGGCTCAAAGGATCTCTTGATCAACTATCATGCAACCAATGGTCCTCAAGTTATATTCGATGATAACACCAAAGGTAAAACCAAAGGTATAGGTATCATGCATAGGGGGAACGTTATGATAAGTGACATATATTATGTTGAGGGTCTTAAGCATAATTTATTGAGCATTAGTCAATTTTCTAATAAAGGCTTTGAAATTAAATTTTCTAGTGACTTTTGCTATATTAATGACACTAAGACTGGATCTACTAAATTGAAAGGAAAAAGAACACATAATGGTTATTTGGTAGATTGGGGTTCAACAATCGATAAATACATATTTTGTTGCTAAGAGTCAAAATGAATTGGGTTTGTTATGGCGTAGAAAAATGAATCACATCAACATTAAGGCAATCTCTCAGTTAATATTGCTAAATCTTATGTATCAGCATGTCAAATGGGTAAACAAGTTAAATCATCTTTTAAGAAGAAACCACATCTATCTACTTCTAGAATTCTTGAACTATTGCATTTGAATTTGTTTGGTCTTATTCAAATCATAAGTGTTAGTGGTAAAAATTATTCGCTAGTGATAGTTTATGATTTCTCACGCTATACATAGGTAGAATTTTTAGCATCCAAAGAAAAAACTAGTGTCAAGCTCACAACGCTAATTCATCAATTGCAAACTTCAAAAGATCTAAAAGTGACAAGAATTAGAAGCGTTGGAGGAACTAAATTTACTAACCATATTATTGAGAAGTTTTGTTTAGATTTTAGAATACTACGTGAGTATTCTACGCCTAGAACACCTCAACAAAATGGAGTTTCCGAGCGACGGAACAGAACACTTAAAAAAACTGCTAGGACAATGTTAGCCGAGTCCAAGCTCCTTCAAAGGTTTTGGGCCAAAGTAATCAATACCGCTTGCTACACTCAGAACTGGTTTATGATTAACAAGCAACATGAAAAGACTCCATATGAGTTATTGAAGGGATGTAAGCCTAACGTTTCTTATTTTTATGTATTTGGTTCAAAATGTTTCATTCATAACAACGGATATCACAACCTAAAGATGTTTGATCCTAAAGCGGATGAGAGAAGTTTTCTAGGCTATGCCAAAAATGGAAAGAGTTTCCGCATCTTAAATAAGACCATATCGAAGGTTGAGAAATCCATTCATGTTGTGTTTGATGATGCTAACCAAAAATCGAGTAAGATTAATATTGATGATGTAGGAGTTGGAGATCTTTCCCAACAAGCATCACAAATCAATCTTAGTAATGATAGTGAGGATGATGAGATCTTTGTGCCCAATCCTAAAGTTACTCATGGGGTTATCAATGATGATATTGCAAGAACCGCTGATGATCATGAAGAGAATGATCATCAAGAGCAAATTGGAACTGTGAATGATGAAGCGACTGCGCAAGAGACAAATGAGGGTCAAGCGATTGATGATCAGGAGTATCTCAACCTGTTCTAACCAGATCAAAACTGGCTTAGAGATCATCCACCAGAACTAGTAATCGGAGATATTGGAGCACCTATAAGGACTAGGGTCGCTTCACTTAATTAGGCCATGTTCGCAGGTTCTCTATCTCAAATGGAACCAAAGAAAGTAGAAGAAGGACTTAGTAATTCAAGTTTGGTAGAAGCGATGCTAGAGGAGCATAATCAATTTGAGAGTAGTAAGGTTTGGACGCTAGTTCCCAGACCAGCTCAGCAAGGAGTTATTAAGGCTAGATGGGTTTTCAGGAACAAAATGGATGAGAAACAAAGCTAGATTAGTCACTCAGGGTTATTATCAAGAAGAGGGTATTGACTTTGATGAAACTTATGCCTCAGTAGCCCGTCTTGAAGTAATTCGGATGTTCCTACCATTTGCCACATTCAACAAGTTCACAGTGTATGGTCTACAAATTGGATAAGGCACTCTATGGCCTTAAACAAGCATCAAAAGCATGGTATGACACTCTCTCTATCTTCCTTATAGGTAAAGGCTTTTCAAAAGGCAGCGTTGACACAACATTATTTAAAATTACCCATAATGAAGATATTCTCTTAGTCCAAATATATGTTGATGATATTATTTTCGGATATATTAATAAGCTATTGTGTGAGAAATTTTCGAAAATGATGCAAGATCAATTTGAAATGAGCATGATGGGTGAATTAACTTCTTCTTAAGATTACAAGTTAAACAACTTCCTAATGGCATATTTATAAACCAAGCTAAATATACAAGAGATATGATTAAGAAATTTGGTATGGAAAATGCATCATCTTCAAAAATTCCAATGAGCCAAACGCTTAAGTTAGATGAGGATGAAAGTGGGAAGAAAATTGATATCACTAACTATAGAAAACTGATATCACTTCTTTATCTTACCACTAGTAGACCTGATATTATGTTTACGGTATGTATGTGTGCACGCTTTCAAGCAGATCCTAGAGAGTCACACTTAATTGCTTCCAATAGAATCCTTAAATACCTAAAAGGCACACAAAATGTGGGCTTGTGGTATCCAATGAACTCTCATTTTGAACCAATTGGTTATTCAGATGCAGATTTTGCAGGATGCAAAATAGATAGAAAGAGTACTAGTGGTACATGTCAATTTCTAGGTGATAGATTGGTTTCGTGGCATAGTAAGCAACAACAATCCATAGTCACTTCTACCGCTGAAGCCGAGTTTGTAGCCGCTGGAAGCTGTTGTGCACAAATCCTTTGGATGAGGCAACAACTTAGAGATTATGGAATCATCTTAGGTCCTACCCCAATCCATTGTGATAACCAAAGCGCTTTAGCTATGACCCAAAACCTAGTCCTTCATTCTAGAGCCAAACACATTGACATTCGCTACCATTTCTTGTGTGACCATGTTTAAAGAAAGATATCTTCATGCATTTCATTGGAACTGACAAACAATCGGCAGATATCTTCACTAAAGCGCTCAACGAACAACGTTTTCTCACTTTGAGAAGTGTATTAGGTATGATTGATTTAAACGCTTAATCATGAATCATCATACTTTTATAAACATATAATTTAGGGAGAACCCACTCTATTATAATGTCTAAAGCGTTTTCAAAATTGAAATGAGTTATCAATTTTAGGGGGGACTTTAAAATTGTACTATTCCAATTAGTATGATCAAAAATGACTTGGAAAATTTTTATGCATTGATCATTGGCGTTTACCTTAATGCATGACAATTTAATTGCTAATAAAATAAAAGTATTATCTCTCAACGGCGATTAAATGTTCATTATTTAAATAAGACTTTAGCGTTAAGTATATTCCCACTTTAAGCTAAGTCACTTTTTCTAAAATTCATGCATTGATTTCATCGCTAAAGGTAGCGTGTGGATTAGTTCAAAATATAAGATTTGACTATTGCCCACGAGCTCCTTGTAGACAAAGCAATTTTGCACCCAACTAAATTGTGACGAGTGGAAAATATAATATTAACTATCAAGTTAAGTCTTTAATTTATGTTTTGGGATTCATCAAATTTAATTCCAAAATTAAATAATTGATTTAATTGATATTTTAATATTTATTTTATTAGTAAATCAAATCGGGCCACATGTCAAATTGAGGTGGTCCGGTCCAACCAATCAAATTATGTCTTGCAATAAAGAAGTCAATGACCAATCACACTGCGCCAAAGTGGATATATTAGCCAATTAAAAGGCTCCAAAGTAATTGGCATTTATCTCTTTAAATTAATATAGATATTAAAGAGATAATATCTATTAAATTTATCCTCATCAAATATTACCCAATCAAATGGCTCAAAAGTAAATGATATATATCTTTTAATAAATAAATATTAAAGAGATAATTATCAAAGGTGTTTAAATAATTTGTGGCTTCTCCATCCTACACCTATAAATAGGGTCCATGGGAGCTCACAATAAAGACACAAATTAAATTAGAGCTAGAAAGACAAGAGAAGTTCTCAAATTCTCTCTACAAGTTCTTCAAATTCAAGAAGGCGTTCAAGACAAACTTCAAAGTGTTCTTGACGAAATTCATCAATTTATATCGTTTAATCCGAGATTAAGGTGTTAAACCCTCGAATAAACGTTATAAAAGTCCAAATCAAGTTGAAGGAAGATCAAAGCGACGAGCTGGCCTTGAAGCTTTCAACTTTCCCAAATCATTTACATCGTTTGATTCAAGAATAAGCTTTCAAGGCCTTGAATCGTGTTTGGAGTGAAGAATCAAGGGATTAGTCTTCGATAGGAGAATTATTCCACCAAAATTGTAATTTTCTTTAAATTGATTTATTTATTTTTCCATATTATCTTTTCTCGTTTTTGTAAAATTGCAGACTCAAAAATTTGTGTGATCAAATTTGGCACGCCTGGTGGGACTCGAATCTACCCCTCATCTCTTCCTCCGACATCAAGTTTCAAAGTCTACATTTGCAACTCCATGGCTCCAAGAAAGAATCAAGTTGCTTTGACCAAGAAAAATGATGCTAACATTGTCGATGATCCCGTTGACCAATCTTCTACTGGAGGCAAGATCGGCGACAACAATCATTCTGACGGTTCAAACCCGTCATCTCCAAAGGGAATCAACTCCAAATCTTCTTCATTTGCTGAACTTCCTGCAATGATGATGGGAGCTACATCGGTGGATGAACAAGCGGCTCAGATGGCTCAAGCCATTGCTGATATGCAGAAAGCTTTAGAAGACAAGGATCTCCAAATTGCTCAATTGATGAACAAACTAGAAAACTCCAATGTAAGAGAACCTAGTCATAATCGTGCATCTCCTCTAAGTTAAAATGCCAAGGAGATGCCGGTCAATGAACTGCCTCATCAACATGAATCTGCGGAGAAGTTCAACAACTCCAACACCACTGTTGGCGCATTATCTGTTCAACAACTGCAAGATATGATTTCCAACACCATTAGTGCTCAATATAGTGTGTATCTTCCCACAATTCGCTCGTGTACTCGAAGCCGTATATGAAACGCATTGATACTCTAAGGATGCCGATGGGATACCAACCACCAAAACTGCAATAATTTGATGGTAAAGGAAACCCAAAACAACGTATCGCGCACTTTATAGAGACATGCAATAATGCGGGGACTAATGGAGATCTACTCGTGAAGCAATTTGTACGATCTCTAAAAGGAAATACTTTTGACTGGTACGTTGATTTGGAGCCTGAATCCATAGATAGTTGGGACCAAATGGAGAGAGAATTTCTGAATCGTTTCTATAGTACTCGCCGGACTGTGAGCATGATTGAACTCACAAATGCTATGCAATGGAAGGATGAGCCTGTTGATGACTACATCAACAGGTGGCGTGCGCTAAGTCTGAACTGCAAAGATAAACTCTCAGAGATATCTGCAGTGTAAATGTGTATCCAAGGAATGCACTGGGGGCTTCTCTACATACTTCAAGGGATCAAGCCTCGCAACTTTGAGGAATTGGCCACACGTGCTCATGACATGGAACTAAGCATTGCCAATCATGGAACAAATTTCCCATTATAAGAGCAACGGAAGGAAAAGAAAGACTTCAAGAAAGTTGAGAAATACGTTAAACCCTCTACCAAGGAATGTATGGTTGTCAAGGTAACTCTTGTCAAAATTTCTGCAAATGACAAGAAGCACAATGAGAAAGTTGAAAATCAGCATTCTACATATGAGAGACGCCGACTTTCCTTGAAAGAGATGCAAGAGAAGGAATATCCTTTCCCAGACTCTAATGTTTCTCACATATTTGATCAGCAATTGGCTGGAAAGTTGATTGAACTTCCGGAGCCGAAGCGCCCAGGGGAAGCTGGAAAGGTGAATGACCCTAAGTACTGCAAATATCACCGAGTTGTGAGTCACCCTATAGAAAAGTGCTTTGTGGTCAAAGACAAAATTATGGCACTGGCAAGAGATGGGAAAATAATCCTTGACAGTGAAGATGTTGCAGATACAAATCACGCTAGCATTGATGTCGTTACAAGTGATTCGCAACACAATATTTCTTCCTTATCATCATCTGCGAAGGCACCACTAGCACTTCAATTTGGGAGTCTAGAGCCAACAACGGTGAAAGTCCTTCTTGCTGATGAAGGAACCATGAGCGAGGAAAATTCTATTGATAAGTTTGAAGAAGATGGTGAATGGATCCTTGTGACGCATAAACGGCGACAAAGGCGTTGCATTGATGAACTACATCCACTGTTCTTGAAGAAGTCATACTCGCTAACGGTCAGGAAACCCAATCTAGTGAAAGTTTTGAAAACTCCTCATGTGAACTTTAAGAGGTCATCGAAGAATAACCATCGAACTCCTGTGACTCTAGATGATTTCTTTCCGAAAAAGTTTTTTGAATCAAAGTTTGAAATCGTATACACTGTAACTGGTGAAGATAAAATTCAACACTCTACTTCTTATTGTACTGCGATCGCCTTCATGGATGAGGATTTGTTGCTAGCATCAAAGCCACATAATCGTCCACTGTTTGTCTCTGGATTTATGCAAGAGTAGAAAGCTAATCGCATACTTGTTGATGGAGGTTCAGCAGTCAACATAATGCCAAAGTTTACTATGAAAACTTTGAGACTGACAATAGAATATCTGTCTTGTAGTTGTCTTACTATTCAAGGACTTAACTAAGGTGGACAGCGAGCCATTGGTATGATCCGTTTAGACTTGATGATAAGAGAACTAAAAGCAAGCACCATATTCCATGTCATTGATGCGGGGACATCTTATCGTCTGTTATTAGGAAGGCCATGGATCGACGAAAATAGAGTAGTACCGTCAACCTTTCATCAATGCTTCAAATACCTAAGGAATGGAGAAGTGGTAAAAGTAGATGCTGATGTGAAGCCATTTACCGAGGCAGAGTCGTACTTCGCTGATGCCAAACTCTATCTCAATTCTGACATAGTGCAGGGGGCATTGGCACTTAAAACCCCGACTAGCAGCCATGTGGAGAAAAATCAAGCTAAATCAGTGGTTGTAGAGCATATCCCTCAGTTGAATCCCAAAGAAAAAGAAATTGTAGCTAATGTACACGTTCAACCAGGCAACACGAGCAAAATACAATCTAAGGTGATGAGATCAAATGATTATCAAGTGATGGCAAAAAGCTTGACTATGCCGATTACTAAGGTAAATTATCCACCTCCTAATGAATCCTCACCTGTGAGAATTCCATGTCAAAGGCTTCAAGGAACATTCAGTCCTAAAGTTTACAAGCTCCTCAAAAAGTCTGGATATGACTTCTTCAATTCATCAAGTCTTCGTAAATTGGAACCTGAATTGGCTGGAGAAAAGATTCATGGTCTCACCAAAGCACAACATAAATTGAGGAAACAAGGATGTCACATGGATCAACCAAAGACTGGTTTGGGATTTACACCTGTCGAGCCAGTTAGAATACGTGTCACAAGGAAAGAAAAATGCATCAATGTGCAACATATATCCGTAGAAGGTGATGGAAAGGGAAATAAGCCTAGTGATAATCATGTTTGTGCATTTGATCGGCTTGGTACTCCTACTGCTCGTCCTTTCGTCTTTGGAAGAATTGGTTCGAGTAGCCGAATCCCTAATATTCACTATAGACTCGGTGCAAGCAGTATTCCCCAAAGCTCTGTCTTCAATCGACTTGGAGGTGGTAGTACACAACAACTAAAGAAGAGGAACCATGATGGCGAGACGGACATGGCAGAGTCAAGAAATAATAACAAGACTCTTATTCTATCTCAGCCGCAAGGAACTAAGTCGTCACTGGTACTTATCACCATGGATGGGACCGTCAAGGTAAAACAACGCATCATCAGCAATTCTCATCGTTCAAATGAGAACAACCTAAATGAATATGAGGTGGAACTCATCATCAGCTCTAATTATGCCGCAGTAGATGAAGATTCTGACCTCGAAGCCTCAGATGATGTAATCCAAGAAGCCCCTCCACAACTTGAAGATGGTGGGCAGGTGACTGTTGATGAACTTAAGGAGCTAAATCTCTGTACGAAAGATGAACCACGCCCTATTTTCATTAGTGCTCTTCTAAGTCCCGAAGAAGAAGACCAATACCAGAAGATCCTGATCGAGTATCAAGATGGTTTTGCTTGGTCATACAAGGAAATGCCAGGCTTAGATCCAAAAGTTATGATTTATCAACTTCGCATAAAATATTGAGTATGTCCTGTAAAGTAATCACAACGAGTAATTCGTACTGAGTTGGTTCCTCGAATTGAAGTTAAAGTGAACAAGCTCATTGACGCTGGATTCATTAGAGAAGTGAAATATCCAACTTGGATTTCTAGTATCGTCCCAGTAAAGAAGAAAAATGATCAGATACGCATCTGTGTTGACTTTCGAGACTTGAACAAAGCGTGTCCAAAAGACAACTTTCCGCTACCAATCATTGATCTTATGGTTGATGCAACTACTGGACATGAAGCCTTGTCTTTCATGGATGGCTCATCTGGATACAATCAAATAAAGATGTCACCACAAGACGAAGAGTGCATAGCATTTCATACTCTGAAAGGTATCTTCTGCTACAAAGTAATGCCTTTTGGGCTAAAGAATGCTGGTGCCACTTACTAACGCGCTATGCAAGTCATTTTTGATGATATGCTACATAACAGAGTGGAATTTATGTCGATGATCTTATTGTTAAAACCAAAAGGAGAAGTGATCACTTAGAAGATCTTCGAGTAGTATTTGACCGGCTGAGGAAGTATGATTTGAAGATGAATCCACTAAGGTGTGCTTTTGGCGTCACATCTGGAAAATTTCTTGGCTTCATAGTTCACCACCGTGGGATTGAAGCCGATCCTACAAAAATAGATGTGATTCAAAAGATGCCTACACCCAGAAATCTCAAGGAGTTGCGGAGTCTTCAAGGAAATCTTGCGTTCATAAGGAGGTTTATCTCAAATCTTGTCGGAAGATGTCAGTCGTTCAGTCACCTTATGAAGAAAGACACCCCTTTTTTATAGGACAAAAGATATGAAAATGCTTTGATTGTATAAAGAAACACCTCATAAATCCACCTGTCTTAGGAGCTCCAGTGCCTAGGAAACCGCTTGTATTATACATTGCAGTGCAAGAACGATCAATTGGCGCTATGATGGCACAAGAGAATGAAGGGGGCAAGGAAATGGCTCTATATTACTTGAGTAGATCCTTGACTAAGAATGAATTGAAGTACTCTCCCGTTGAGAAAATCTGCTTAGCTTTGTTTTATGCGATTAAGAAGTTGAAACACTATTTTAAAGCATATCCCATACGACTCATCTCTCGGACTGATCCAGTTAAATATGTGATGTCGAAACCAGTATTTTCTGGACGTTTGGCTAAATGGTCCATCATATTTAATCAATATGAGTTTACACATGTGCCACAAAAAGCTGTCAAAGGCAAGCTCTTACAAATTTCTTATCTGACCATCCTGTCCCAGCAGAGTGGGAGCTTTCTGATGTCTTTCCTGATGAAGATGTCATGTTTGTTGAAGTCTTACCAGCATGGATGATATTCTTTGATAGAGCATCTCGATCTGACGGAGCGGGGGCAGGAGTAGTTTTTGTTTCGCCTGACAAGCATGTTTTGACATACTCAATTGTGTTAGGTGAATTGTGCTCCAACAACGTCGCTGAATACCAATCTCCGATTATAAGACTTCAACTGGCGCTAGAAATAGACATTCATGAAGTTGAAGCATATGGTGATTCAAAACTTTTCATAAATCAATTTTTGAATGAATATGAAGTGAAGAAAGACGATTTTGTGCCTTATTTCCAATATGCCTCAAATTTGTTGAAGAAATTCGAAACAATCGTCTTAATAGGATGGCTGATGCATTGGCCAACCTAGCTACTACTTTAGCTCTTTTCGAAGGAGAAACTATGAGTGTTCTTGTGTGCAATAGATAGATTGTGCCTTCTCTCATCGGGCCTAATCATGAAAATTCAAACGTGATTTCAGTTTCAACTAGTGATGACCAAGATTGGAGAACACCACTGGTTGACTATTTGAAACATGGAAAACTTCCCACTGATCCTCGACATAAGACAGAAATACGTCAAAGATCAACTCGTTTCATCTTACACAAGGACACGTTGTATCGTCGATCCTTTGATGGTACATATCATCGTTGTTTAAATGGTGAAGAAATAGTTGAAGCCATGGCGGAAGCACATTCTGGAGTGTGTGGTGCTCACCAGTCAGGACCTAAACTCCATTTTCAAATCAAAAGAATGGGATACTACTAGCCTACTATGGTGAAAGACTACTTGTATTATGCGAAGAGATGCGAAACTTGTCAATTACACGCTAATTTCATACATCAGCCTCCTGAGCCTCTACACCCCACAGTTGCCTCGTGGCCCTTTAATGTTGTTGGACCTATCGCTCCTAAGTCCTCAGCTGGTCATGCATATATACTGGCATCTACTGATTACTTTTCTAAATGGGCTGAGGCAGTTCCTCTGAAGGAAGTGAAGAAGGAAACTGTGTCGACTTTATCAAGTCGAATCTCATCTTCAGATATGGAGTGCCACGGTATATTATCACTGATAATGGAAAGCCTTTCTACAACAAGCTGATGGACAAGTTATGTGTACAATTCGGGTTTCAGCAACATAACTCCTCAATGTACAATGCAGCTGCAAATGGTTTAGCGGAGGCATTCAACAAAACCTTGTGTAATCTTTTGAAGAAGGTAATCTCAAAGTCAAAAAGAGACTGGCACGAGAAAGTTACTGAAGCTCTTTGGGCATACCAGACAACACATAGGATTGCTACTCAAGCCACTCCATATTCGCTGGTATACGGAGTTGAAGCTTGTTATCCCACTTGAAAGTCAAAGACCTTCATTACATATTGCGATTCAAGAAGGACTCATTGTTGAAGATAACGCTTATCTTAGGCTTGAAGAACTTGAAGCGCTAGACGAGAAAAGACTTGAAGCACAACAACTTCTTGAATGTTAACAAGCTCGCATGATGAAATCATTCAACAAAAAGGTCCGCCTATGGTCATTTCAAGTTGGAGACTTGGTTTTGGAAGTACGAAGACCTATCATCATCAATCAGCGAATGGGAGGAAAATTCGCATCCAAATGGGATGGTCCTCATGTAGTGAAAGAAGTGTATACAAATGGAGCTTATAAGTTGGTGGATAAAGATGGAGAGCGAATTGGCCCCATAAATGGGAAATTCTTGAAGCGATACTATGCATGAAGTTGGGAGATAGCTCCATGACACACGAGCCTAAACTGCATGTTACTCCTGGCCCACATGAGTTAAAACTGTGTACAGTACCCACCAATGGTAGTGCCAGTGGTTAAATTGCTATCTTACTTTACCTCATCCAGAGTGGCTAAGCTATGGATACTCCTGACCCGCATGAGTATAAACTGTGTACGGCATCCCCCCCCCCCTAAAAAAAATCTTTTTTGAACTACGTAATGACTTGATCCCTTTTATTAGGGTACATAGGCAGCTTAGATTCCCTCTAAGTTCAGTCATAAAAAATAAAACAATCATGTTTCCCATATAGAGTGATGTTATTCATTCAAAAAAAAATTGCACAAGTTAATGAACTTAAATATACTTGAAAGGTTGCAAGATAGAAAAGAAAATACTTCTATTATGTAATCTCAAAAGTGAATGTTAATGAAGAATATCTATGTTCTTCAACTCCTCTTGGACAGATGCCAGGTGTGTCATCAAAGTACTCAAAATCTTCGATGTTTCATCACTCAATGGAGAAGTCTTCTCAAGAGAAACAATCTCATCCTCAATACCATGAATATCAACCTCGGCACTCTTAAGAAGTTCTTCTTGACTCTTTAAGGATGAAGATAATTTCTTCTTGCGGCACTTCAAACCTTTAAGCTCTTTCTCAGCACGTGCCAACTCGTCCTTAGTAGATTTGATGTGATCAACCTCTTTACTTGCTCTAGTTTCGGCTTCACCTAGATAGTCCTTGGCCTTGTTGAGTTGTTGCTCAAGAAGTTCCTTAGATAGCCTTTCTGAAGATGAGGATCTCGCGGCATCATAGGCGGCTGCTTTATAAATCAATGATTGCAATAGCCCGTCAATATGAGAAACATCTATATCTTTGAAGACCTTCATTAAGTCATAAACAACTTGAACTTCGTCCTTCAAAGATGAAATGTCATCGACTTTTGCTTTTGTGATCTTGTCCTGGATAATGCGCCATAAGCTCTGAACATGAATGCGTTGCTGCTCAAGTACATATTTCATCCCCACAAATATTGAAGGCTCAGGAGAAAGTGGTCTCTGTTCAACACTAGCGGGTTTGGATGTCTCTTCTCGACTTTTCTGGCATGCTATAGGAGCTACATCCGGTGAATTGGATTCATCTTGAGATTCCTCATCAGCATCAACATTTAAAATTTCTTTATGCAACTGAAATAAAAAGACTACATTAGAGAAAGTGAAGCATTTCAAATGGGAGAGTAATAAACCATGAAAAGAAAGGGGAAGAAAACCTGTTTGGAAAAATCTAATAACGATGGACTGCTCAAAACATCGACATCGGTATGTCGCGGTGGATTTGGATCTTTTTTTTGCCTCTTTCAGTGTCGGTCCGCATTGCTATTACGACTCTCTTCCAGGTCACATGAAGCATTTCTCTTCTTACTCCCCTCAAGAGCTTTAGCAGCTGGTCCACTGCATTTGATGATAAGTGATGGCAGACGAGGATGTGGAGGATCAGGAGTAATGTCTTCAAGCATGCAATCCTCGTCATTGTGTTTCTTTTCTTTAAGAGGGGCTTGCTTTGAGCCACTCAAAAACGATATGTTCACCTCAAGATATGTGCCATGAGTCTTTGCCCACCATTCTTTATAATTCTTTGAAAAGAGTTTCTTAGCATTTGGAGGAATGCAAAGAAGCATCGCCTTAGAAAGGGGCTTGGTAAAGGTACACAAGTGCAAATAACGAAGAGCCTCATCTGTTGTGACTGTTCGAACATCATACTTGATAACGCCAGGAACCTCCTGATAATACCCAAATTGGCGCCCAAATCTATGTGTACTATAAGGCTCAACAATGGACTTTTCACCTTGCCTCAAAGAAAGATAGTGTGAGAGAATGGATATGAAAAGATTCGCCTTAGACTCTGCAGATTCGCCATCATCAATAAACATGAGATCCTTGCTTGTCGCGATCATTACGCAGGTCCAAGAAGCGGTCTCTCCCTTATGGATGCGTCGTCGGGCATCTATCAGATCGAAGTATCTTGCACCCCCTTCGCCAAAGAATTTAGCCATTTTAAGACCACGCAATTCGCTCCCGACGAGATAGTGAGTCTTGAAGTAGTAAGCCAACCAAGCATATACGAAATGGATAGAGAACGAAGTATTCGCTTTAGTTGGTCTCACAGAAGTTGAAACTTCATTCAAGCTTTTGTGAATGCTTGACAAAACAGGGACCGTCAAGGTACCTTGTCGACCACTAGCCATGATTGCAGCCATCTTGAAAGTACTTGGCCGTATGGTGTTGACATCTTTCCCAAGGAGAATAAAGGTACAGAGCCAGCAAGCCAAGTAAGTCACCAAGTAGGTCTCTTCCTTCAAAGTTTCTCTGATGCCGAGTTTGGAAAATACTACATCCTCTGTAGTCGACCACTTCTCGTGAACACCGAAATCTCCAAGGTGATTGTGAGTAGACGCTAGGCGAGTGGACTTCTTCTCCTTACGGATAGGAGTTTGGTTGTATTTCACCCTCTTTTTGGACCAGAATATCACCCATTGGTCAACAAACACTTGGGAATATTGATTCACCTTGGAGCCTCCTAGAAGCAAATGGTAGGCGCGGAATAAGTATTCACATGAGCGATGAAGAAATATGTGCCTCTTTTCGTCGACACCAGTGAGCTCCGTGTCATTGGGAATGACTTCTTCGTAGAAGAGTCCATGTAACATCCAATATTCTCGGCTCCTACTTTCGTACAAGCGAAGGTAAACATTATAATCACCGCTAATTAGATTTCGTAAATTATTTGATTTTAGTGATTCGCGTTCGACCAAAAATATTTGTCTAGTTATGATATAGCTAATATCATATTCCAAGAAAATAGACTATCAATATTTACCTATTATAGTATATTAGTTGTGGGTAGGGTAATTATTTTAAAAGTTGTGTAGATAATGTAAGTATTACTGGCACATTATATATTCTTATCGGGGGGCTGAAACGTGAGTATATATATATAGATATATATATATTTACATACATGTTTATATATGATCTTTGTAGATGCTAAACAATGGATTAGGTGTCATCATTAGAGGAAAACACCTTGACCCTCTCAAAAATGTGGCAGCCAAATGATCCTTCCTTTCTTTATTATATGGGAAAGTGTTAGTCATCCCCTTTCTCTTCTCGGATTAGTATAATTATGGGTGTTATTTGTTATGCATGGTAAACAGTATAAGTGTATATGTTAGGATTAGTATAATTATGGTGTTATTTGTTAGGTTTAGAACTTCTTGACACACTATTTGGTGTAATAGAGCACGGCTTTATTATTCATGAAACACCTTACTCCCCAGGGGGTGTAAACCGTTTAGCCTTCCCAATTAATTTTCTTATTATATGTTAGTCCTCTTTCTCCAAAATTTCACACACTCACGCTACACCCTCCCCAATTTAGCCTTCTTATTTTAAGTACAAACATTTGGAAGAAAGAAATTCAACTGGAAGAGAGAACATAAAGCAAGACTAGGAAGCTTCATCTTATTTTTATCACTCTTTGAGGTATATAATGACTAACTTATATATTTTGATTATATGATTGAAGTTGAGTAAATGGTTGTATTCATGATGGATAACACCTTCAAGGTCTGAATTTGAAAGTATTCTATCATGTATATGTATTTAGTTAAGTTAAATGGCTTGACATCCAGTTTTCAGAAAATTTCAGTTTCTGCAGTTAGAGTTTAAAACTATAATGAGGTGCCTAAACTTGTGAGTTCGATTATGAGAAATTTTCTGGAATGACTTGATTGTGTCTTAAACCGCTCTCAAAATTTTGGTAAGTATTAGAGTTTTTTGGAATTTTCTAAAAATCGTTGAACAAAATCGCCAGTCTGTTCGGCGGAAGTGAAAACTGTTACTGTTTTGAGGATATTTCGTGTACCTGGAAATTTTGGTTTGCTCTAAACATTTTACAGTAGCTGTATACATATGTTATAGAGATGTCATATAAATTTCGAAATGTTTCAGTAAATAGGGGAGTTTACACAAATATTCGAATATAAGGTGTCTGTTTTGAAACAAATCTGTCGGGATAGTCCCGTTTCGTTGATCGAATCCCCAATTTGACAAGGAAGTTAAATCTGAAACAATTATGTAAATGTGTTCCGCATCCTTTCTGATATCTTGGAAAATTTTGAGAAATAAATTCTATTTCGAGAATCTTTTAAAAAAATTGTTGAAATATATTGCGCATGTAAGGGGGCTTGTTTGAACTTAATTGTCTATATGTTTGGATAGTATGATATAACTTGTTGTATGTGATTAGCTTAAAGTGTATTGTTTTGTGAAAATGATGGTATTTTGAATCACAGGATACTTTCGTGATTCTGAGGCCGAGGCAACGACGCCAGTTTATTATTGTGAGGGTTTCTCTTATTCTTTCAACTTGATCTTGCTTACCGCTTTTAGTTCTCTTTATCTAATAAATCTCAGTCAAGTGTGACCTCGTAAATTTTCGTTGCTCAGACCCCTTATCCTTACCTAAGGTAAGTGCCCAACCGTGCCCGATTGGTAGTCTATCGTTCTTGTTTCCGCTCGCTCTCGCTCGAATACAAATCAGTGTACATATCCTAGTAGAAAACTCATTGAAACAATTATTCTTCTTGGCTCTATTCCGTCGGCTAAGGGAGCTAAGTGCTATGCGGGACAAAGTGCCACGCGACGGCGGGGGCCACCTCTTGAACCCGTAGGAGCCACCTCTAAACTCCCAAAGACTGGTATCCATCAGCGATATGTTCTTTTCTTGGTCTAAAGCTTTGACTCGTAAAAGGCGGAGTGAAGGGAGCTAAGTGCTATGTAGGACAAAATGCCACGCGACGGCGGGGGCCACCGCTTGAACCCGTAGGAGCCACCACTAGAATCCCGACACCTGGAACTCCTCATAGAACATAAAGGTGTGAAGCCTCCTACTGGTATGGGACAGTGGAAGGTGGATCACGACCATATGAAATGATTAGTAAAGTACACGAGTTATTTCCTTTGATTCATATGCCATATACTTGATTATTTTGCCTTATGATATGTTGGTTGATTCTCTTGCTTGCCATTGCTTGCCAATGTGTATGTCCATGTCTATATTAATTTCCACTACAGATTCTATCTCTCAGTATAAGGTAAAGCAAGTTATTAGCCTACCTCACTGGGTCATTCGGACTCACCCTTCTTTCCTCTTCTGTTTTAGAGGATCTCAATATGTCAGGCCTGGAAGGCGAAGTCATGACTAAGGAAGCTTAAGAGTCTATGGAGTCTAAGAGTTAAATGTTACTATTTGCAAATGTCTTGTACATCGTCTAGATTTGCTGAACTGTGGTTTTGAGTTACATCCGAACTCTGACCTGTACATGTGATGTTATGCTATGTATATATGTGTGCCCCGTGGAGTTATTGTTGTGTGTGCTGAAAGTTTTATTTTTTTCTGGTATAGTGGACGCTTAACGTTAGCTCATGACGAGATCGTCTCTTGGATTGAGCTAGCGTTGCGGTGTGGCAGGCTTCGGCTCCCATCCCCTGGTCGAAGGATGCCACAGTTGGTGGTATCAGAGCTTGGGTTGCCACATCTAGTTGCGTTAATGCGAAGGGGGAATTTAGGGCATTAGGGAGACATCTTATGTGGTTATGTAGTTGTGATATATTAGCTAATGTGATAGTTTTTCCTCTCAGATGTCTCAAGGACACGTTAATGGGCATGAAAATGTGCATGCAAATGGGCACATTGGTAATGGGTTAGAAGAGGTGCGACTGATTTTCCATACAGATCCAGCTAGAGTTTGGACCCGGGGTATGGCACTAGTCGAACATTATCCCGACCTGGTAGTCCACACTTTACGAGATGATCGGGATCGACTTATGCGGGAGCGCGATCAGCTGCATCGCGCAAGTGAAGAACAGGTCTTTTCCATTTTGGACCATCAGTCTAGGCTTGTCGATCAAGAAAACATCATAGAAGAACAGAAACTACAAATAACAAAGTTACAAAGTCGAGTGGCAGACCATCTTGCCACGATTAGACGTCTAGAGGAGAGAATAGCTGCGCAGAAATAAGAGATTACAGGTATATGTAGTGAAGGTAGGAGATTGCGAAGAGACATGGAGTGCATGAACCGTTTCTATATTGAGCATCTTCAAGAGGTTTAGAGCAGCTCACTCGCAACAGCTAAGGGGGCTAGTAGGGCTATAGCCCGTGGTCGTTCTTTGACCATACCTGCGTTAGGATGTAAGCACGGGGAACTTATAGTTTCTAGATCTAGTCGATTGGCCGATGGTGATGTGGGTACATCTGGGGGTAGAGCAGTAGAGAATGGCCTTGACGATGAGGATTCCGAGAAAGAGGACTCTGAGGAGGAGGATCCTGAGGAGGACTCTGTTGAAGGAGAGGAGAATGAGGGATAGATGCTCTTTTAGGTTTCGTAGATTTTGTTGGGTAAGGATGTTAGCTAGTAGATGTTGCTATACGATTACTATGTGTTTTGCTTGTACATAAGTGAATGCTATGTGTTAGGCTTGTATATAAGTTCTATATCTGTGTTTTGCTGGTATGTGTGTTGTTATATGTTGTAAGGTGTTGTTGATATGTTAGAATAAATAGACTAGTAGTGGTATAAGTAGTGTTTGTTTGGTTTTAGGGAATAACCTAATAATTGGGCCTATTATTTACATAAGATAATTAAGCTGCAAGTGTTATACTCGTTGTTAATAGTTTCTATACGCTTATAGGATGGCACCACCTAGGAATACACAATCGAGAACTCGTCAGGAAACGCAGCTTGTTGATGATGGTGAAAGTCAATGGTCTCCTGATAGTGTTTCAAGCCATTCGGGACCTGTAGCATCTGGTGCAGCCCAACCAGATGAAGACATGAGGCCGATGTTTCAAATGTGGCAGCAATTCATGCAGTTCTGTCAGCAACAACAACAACTACCTCGAGAAGATCATAATACTCGAAAAAAAATACTTGTGGATGAAGATAAGGCCTTTGATAGGTTCCTCCGACTCAGGCCACCAAAGTTTGCTGGTGAACCAGATGATCTAAAGACCGAGGCTTGGATGGAAGAAATTCAAAAGATTTTTGGAATACTGAACTACTTAGATCCTCAAAAGATCTCCTATGTGACATATCAGTTTGAAAGCTCTGCGTCGCATTGTTGGCGAACTGTAGAACACCGTTGGACTGTGGAAGGAACACCACGAACTTGGGGAAACTTTGTGAAAGAATTTGATAGAAGGTTCTTCCCAAAGGTTAAGAAAGATCAAAGAGAACGGGAATTCATGGATTTAGTTCAAGGATCCATGTCAGTTTCCCAATACGAGGCTGCTTTTAATCGATTGATCAAGTATGCCCCTCATTATCTAATGATGAAGAGAGGAAAGTGAAAAAGTTTGCTGGAGGGTTGAGGTACGGTATACACTGGGCCACCTTGTCTGCAGATTCAGTTAGCTACATTCGAACAGTAGAACGTGCTATGCAAGTTGAAGCTGGAATCCAGGAGTTGGAGTTATCGAAAGGGAAAAATAAGCAAGTTCGATCTGCCCCACCCCAATGGTCACAAGGACCCCAACAAAAGAAGGGACCAAAAATCTTTAAGGGTAACATATGGAGTTTTACACCTTACCCGACTCTGTCTAATTCGAAGGTCGGAACGGGTTATAATATTTCAGAAATAGAATGTGGATTTTGTGGTAGAACTGGGCATGATGAGTCAATCTGTCGGCTGAAAGAGGGGAAATGTTTTCGATGCGGCAGCACTAAGCATTTCATGAGGAACTGTCTGTTAAATGTTGAAGAACCAAGCAGAGCACCAACTCTAATGGCACCAACACCCACTCCCAATAATCGAACAATTAGAGTTAATAAACAAGCAACGCCTCAACAGAACAACAAACCAAGATTGTGTGTAAGGGCCTATGCCATCGAAGGAGAAGAAGCACCAGATCCTTCAGTAGTGGTGGAAGGTAATATTCACCTATCTGGAAAAGTAGGTAAAGCTATTTGACCCTGGTGCTACGCATTCATTTGTGTCTTCATCATTTGTGCATGATCTTTCCTTGTCAGTAAATAAAATGCCTTATTTATTTGAAGTAAGTACGCCTATGGGCACGAGTATTACCACAGATTTATTGTTTAAACAATGTGAGATTAAGATTGGTGAACAAGTCTTCCCGGCAAACTTGATCCAAATACCAATTCAAGAGTATGATGTAATCTTAGGTATGGACTGGTTGTATCACCATCATGCATACCTAGATTGTAGATCTAAGACCATTAAGTTGGGAAAGGATGAGCATAAAACTATTGCCAATCAAACCCTTTCCCTAGTTTTGGCAATAGTCGCAAAGAAACTTTTAAGGCAGGGTGGTTAAGGATTCTTGGCTTACTTAATAATTAAGCATAAAGACAAGTTTAAGCTGGAAGAAGTCCCAGTAGTAAATGAATATCCAGAAGTATTCCCGGAGAAATTAGATTCCTTACCACCAGATCGGGACATAGAATTTGTTCTTGAAATAGTATCGGATGTTACCCCAATATCCAAGACTCCATATCGTATGGCACCAGCAGAATTGGTTGAGTTGAAGACCCAACTACAGGAACTGTTAGATCTTGGATTCATTCGACCAAGTAGTTCACCATGGGGAGCCCCCGTATTGTTTGTTAAGAAGAAAGATGGTACACTAAGAATGTGTATCGATTATCGAGGGTTAAATAATGTCACCATCAAGAATAAATATCGACTACCCTATATTGAGGAATTGTTCGACCAACTTCAAGGAGCAAGAGTATTTTCAAAACTCGATCTTAGACAAGGGTACTACCAACTTAAGGTTAGAGATTCGGATATTCCCAAAACGGCATTGAATTCAAGGTATGGACACTATGAGTTTGTAGTAATGCCTTTTGGACTAACTAATGCGCCAGCAGCGTTCATGGACTTAATGCATCGAATATTCCGACTGTACTTGGATAAGTTTGTAGTAATTTTTATTGAGGATATTCTGATCTACTCAGAATCTAAGGAAAAGCACGAACAACATCTAAGAGTTGTCTTGAAAACACTTCAAGATCAGAAGTTGTATGCCAAGTTTAGTAAGTGTGAATTTTGGCTCAACAAGGTAGCTTTCCTCAGTCATGTGGTATCTGAAAGAGGATTGCAGGTAGATCCCGTAAAAATAGAGGCCATAGTAAATTGGAAAAGGCCAGAAAGCGTAAAAGAAATCTGAAGTTTCTTGGGATTGGTAGGGTACTATCGGAAATTTATCAAAGATTTCTCAAAGATCGCTGCTCCACTGACTCGACTCACGCAGAAAGAGGTCCCCTTCAGATGGGAAAATTCATGTGAAAAGGGATTTGAGGAATTAAAGAAGAGGTTAACCACAGCACCCGTTTTGACATTACCTACGGGAGTGGAAAATTTTACGGTGTATACTGACGCATCAAAGGAAGGACTAGGATGTGTGTTGATGCAAAACGGGAAGGTAATTGCATATGCTTCTAGGAAGCTTAAACCATATGAACAGAACTACCCAACTCATGATTTGGAATTGGCAGCGATTGTATTCGCATTAGCTAAGTGGAGACATTACCTCTATGGTGCCACTTTTGAAATCCTCACTGACCATCAAAGTTTGAAATACCTCTTTACTCAGAAAGAATTGAATATGAGACAAAGAAGGTGGATGGAGTTCCTTAATGATTATGACTGTCGAATCTCCTACCATCCGGGTAAGGCTAATATAGTGGCCGACGCTTTAAGCAGGAAAGCAGAATTGGCTCAAATAAAAGTCAAGTTTGGGGAAGAGGTAAGGCCCCATTTATTCTGGATAACGTCTCATATCATAGTTGCTGGGCTGTTCATCAGACCAGAGTGGCATCATAGGATCAAAGATGCACAAGGAAAAGATGAGGAGATACAGAAGTACCTGCAGACAATGAGAAACAAACCAGATTCAAGCTTTAACTTCAATGAAGAAGGAATATTTAAATTTGCAAAAAGAGTTTATATTCCTGAGCAGCTGCGAGAAGAAATATTGAAAGAAGCGCACAAAACTAAGCTAACTGTCCACCCAAGGGGTACAAAGATGTACAATGACATGAAGAAACAATTTTGGTGGAATGGAATGAAATCAGACATTGCAAAGTTTGTGCAGAAATGTCTCGTGTGCCAGCAAGTAAAAGCGGAACACCAAAAACCATCTGGACTATTGCCAGACTGGAAATGGGAAATGATCACCATGGATTTTGTCATAGGGTTGCCCAAGGTGAGAAAGGGATTTGATGGAGTCTGGGTAATTGTGGACCGGCTCGCGAAGTCTACGCATTTCCTACCAATTAGAACGGATTACAAGGTTGAGACTTTGGCAGAATTGTACAAAAAGGAAATTATCCGACTTCACGGGATACCCGTGAGCATCGTCTCCGACAGTTTACATCTAGACTATGGAGACGGTTGCAAGAAGATCTAGGTACAAAGTTGAACTTTAGTACCGCCTTTCACCCACAGACCGATGGACAATCAGAAAGGGTAATAAGGATAATTGAGGATATGTTAAGGACTTGTGTCCTAGACTTTGGAGGGTCATGAGATACACACCTTTCGTTAGTAGAATTCGCCTATAACAATAGTTACCAGGCCACCATCCAAATGGCACCCTATGAAGCACTTTATGGGCTGAAATGTCGATCCGCGATCTATTGGGATTTAGATGATTGGAGAGCACCATCGCAGGATGGTCGAAAAAGGGCCTTGCGGGTGGAAATGATACAGGAAGCCATTGACAAAGTTCAAATCATCAAACAACGAATGCATGCAGCTCAGAGTCGTCAAAAGAGCTATGCCGACACACGACGCAAGGACTTAGAATTTCAAGTTGGAGACCGAGTTTTTATTAAAGTATCACCACGAAGAGGTGTCAGGAGGATTGGAAAAGGGGGCAAGCTTCAGCCTCGATATATTGGACCATTTCTTATTTTGAAGCGTAATGGAGTAGTAGCGTATGAACTTGAACTACCTGACAATATTTCCCATATTCATAATGTGTTCCATGTATCACAACTTAAGAGGTACCATCCTGATCCATCGCATGTGATATCTCATGAGGAATTACAACTAGAATCCAATTTATCGTATGAAGAGATACCGATACGTATACTGGACTTCAAATATCAAGAATTACGATCTCGGAAAATACCCTTAGTCAAGGTATTGGGGAGAAACCATCAAGTGGAAGAAGCAACTTGGGAACGAGAAGATAACCTGAGAAAGAGATACCCGGATCTCTTCGAGGCCTCTCAGAATTTGAGGACCAAATTCTCTTAAGGAGGGGGGAGTTGTAACATCCAATATTCTCGGCTCCTACTTTCGTACAAGCGAAGGTAAACATTATAATCACCGCTAATTAGATTTCGTAAATTGTTTGATTTTAGTGATTCGCGTTCGACCAAAAATATTTGTCTAGTTATGATATAGCTAATATCATATTCCAAGAAAATAGACTATCAATATTTACCTATTATAGCATATTAGTTGTGGGCAGCATAATTATTTTAAAAGTTGTGTAGATAATGTAAGTATTAGTGGCAATATTATATATTCTTATCGGTGGGCTGAAACGTGAGTATATATATATATATATATATATATATATATATATATATATAAATACATGTATATATATGGTCTTTGTAGATGCTAAACAATGGATTAGGTGTCATCATTAGAGGAAAACACCTTGACCCTCTCAAAAATGTGGCAGCCAAATGATCCTTCCTTTCTTTATTATATTGTTAGTCATCCCCTTTCTCTTCTCCAAAATTTCACACACTCACGGCTGAAACACCCTCCCCAATTTAGCCTTCTTACTCCTCTTAAGATACAAACATTTGTAGGAAGAAAGAAATTCAACTGGAAGAGAGAACATAAAGCAAGACTAGGAAGCTTCATCTTATTTTTATCACTCTTTGAGGTATATAATGACTAACTTATATATTTTGATTATATGATTGAAGTTGAGTAAATGGTTGTATTCATGATGGATAACACCTTCAAGGTCTGAATTTGAAAGTATTCTATCATGTATATGTATTTAGTTAAGTTAAATGGCTTGACATCCAGTTTTCAGAAAATTTCAGTTTCTGCAGTTAGAGTTTAAAACTGTAATGAGGTGCCTAAACTTGTGAGTTCGATTATGAGAAATTTTCTGGAATGACTTGATTGTGTCTTAAACGGCTCTGAAAATTTTGGTAAGTATTAGATGTTTTTTGAATTTTCTAAAAATCGTTGAACAAAATCGCCAGTCTGTTCGGCGGAAGTGAAAACTGTTACTGTTTTGAGGATATTTCGTGTACCTGGAAATTTTGGTTTACTCTAAAAATTTTACAGTAGCTGTATACATATGTTATACAGATGTCATATAAATTTCAAAATGTTTCAGTAAACAAGGGATTTTACACAAATATTCGAATATAAGGTGTCTGTTTTGAAACAAATCTGTCGGGATGGTCCCGTTTCGTTGATCGAATCCCCAATTTGACAAGGAAGTTAAATCTGAAACAATTATGTAAATGTGTTCCGCATCCTTTCTGATATCTTGGAAAAATTTGAGAAAGAAATTCTATTCCGAGAATGTTTTAAAAAAATTATTGAAATATATTGCGCATGTAAGGGGGCTTGTTTGAACTTAATTGCCTATATGTTTGGATAGTATGATATAACTTGTTGTATGTGATTAGCTTAAAGTGTATTGTTTTGTGAAAATGATGGTATTTTGAATCACAGGATACTTTCGTGATTCCGAGGCCGAGGCAACAACGCCAGTTTATTATTGTGAGGGTTTCTCTTATTCTTTCAACTTGATCTTGCTTACCGCTTTTAGTTCTCTTTATCTAATAAATCTCAGTCAAGTGTGACCTCATAAATTTTTGTTGCTCAGACCCCTTATCCTTACCTAAGGTAAGTGCCCAACCGTGCCCGATTGGTAGTCTATCGTTTTTTGTTTCCGCTCACTCTCGCTCGAATACAAATCAGTGTACATATCCTAGTAGAAAACTCATTGAAACAATTATTCTTCTTGGCTCTATTCCGTCGGCTAAGGGAGCTAAGTTCTATGCGGGACAAAGTACCACGCGACAGCGGGGGCCACCTCTTAAACCTGTAGGATCCACCTCTAGAATCCCAAAGCCTGGCATCCATCAGCGATATGTTCTTTTCTTGGTCTAAAGCTTTGACTCGTAAAAGGCAGAGTGAAGGGAGCTAAGTGCTATGCGGGACAAAGTGCCACATCGCGGCGGGGGCCACCGCTTGAACCCGTAGGAGCCACCACTAGAATCCCAACACCTGGAACTCCTCATAGAACATAAAGGTGTGAAGCCTCCTGCTGGTATGGGACAGTGGAAGGTGGATCACGACCATATGATATGATTAGTAAAAGTACATGAGTTATTTCCTTTGATTCATATGCCATATACTCGATTATGTTGCCTTGTGATATGTTGGTTGATTCTCTTGCTTGCCATTGTATATGTCCATGTCTTTATTAATTTCCGCTGCAGATTCTATCTCTCAGTATAAGTTAAAGCAAGTTATTAGCCTACCTCACTGGGTCATTCGGACTCACCCTTCTTTCCTCTTCTGTTTTAGAGGATCTCAATATGTCAGGCCTGGAAGGCGAAATCATGACTAAGGAAGCTTAAGAGTTTATGGAGTCTAAGAGTCAAATGTTACTATTTGCAAATGTCTTGTACATCGTCTAGTTTTGCTGAACTGTGGTTTTGAGTTACATCCGAACTCTGACCTGTACATGTGATGTTATGCTATGTATATATGTGTGCTCCGCGGAGTTATTGTTGTGTGCGCTGAAAGTTTTATTTTTTTTTCTGGTATAGTTCATGCTTAATGTTAGCTCATGACGAGATCGTCTCTTGGATTGAGCTAGCGTTGCGGTGTGGCAGGCTTCGGCTCCCATCCCCTGGCCGGAGGATGCCACAGTTGGGTCATGGAAAGACCTGCGAGGGTGTATAAATCCCACAGAGATATCGAAAACTTGTCGATAGAAGTCGGCAATGTATTCGTAGTGGGGCTTGACTTTCATGATGTTCATGTTTTGGTCGTAAGTATACATCGAGGCATACACTGCATCGTAAAACCTGGCGGACAGTAAATTGTCTTTGCACCGGCTGAGGATGTCCTCTATCCACTCCCAGTAGCCTTTGAAGTGGAAGAATTCACCAAGGAATTTGATGTCGTCGCCAATCCACTTCGCCTTGCTGTCGATGATGTTACGCCCCAGTGTTGGCAAAATGAGTGGCTCCTTCGATGTTTGGTGGCGAGTAGCTCGCAAACTCCACGCATTAGTTATTTTTTTCAAATGAACTTCTCGACATCATTCATCCATGGATAATGTGTTCGTCAAATTTGGCCATCGTTTGCCTTTCGACCAACAAGAGGAGTATGAACCGGGAGGTGTACGCCTTCCTCCATAGGATGATTCTCGCTGTCAAGTATAACCAAATAAGGTTCTCTAGATAAATACGAAGCATCCTCGAAATAAACCATGGTAAATCCTTAAAAAAATGTGAAGTGTCGAGTTCTTGAAAGTGAGTGTTCAGTATGTACTGAATACCTTAGGTGCGTATAATATTCCCATTCGTGTTGATCCCCTCACTTCTTTACCCTTTCAAGATGATGTTGAAGAAGTCTTGGAGACTGAGTGTTGGGTTGGGTTCTATTCCCCGGGTGGCTCTGTTAGAGTTAGTGCCCGGCACACCAATTATTGGGCGCTATTCTTTGTAATAGTAACTCTAGAGTTGAACAATCGTTTTCTTATAAATAAAGTCAATCTCTTTTATATGTGTGGCATGTCTTTATTCTTAAATTAGTTTTTACTTTGGCTTAGAATAATGTCCCGAAGGATCACACATAGCTATGGGACATCATTGCACATTGGGTGTGGCAACGATGGAATATGTCTCGAAGGCTGTGATCTTTAAACATTGTTCCAAGTCGTGAAAGGGTTCATTCAGATAAAGGGATATTGATGCAACCCAAAAGACTTGCTCATATGACGCATACTCTGGTAGAAGTGTATCTCGTTCCATAGATACTGGCACGGTGAAAGCCAATGCATATATGAGGGTTGCCATTGTGGTAATGGGCGAACTGAACAACCCCATGGAAGTTCCTGAAATGGATTCCCAGTCGAATGTGGAACTTCCAGTGGTCTTGTAGTATAAGAGTAATCCTTATGGACCTAAGATTCCATTGGATGTCTTATGCGTAACCGCGCATGTTCTTGATTTGTTACATGATCACTTTAGATGATCGAATATGGGCAAACTCAGACATGCACGTCTTACAAAGTAAGGCACGTGAGAATCAAGAGGAATTTATCTCTGACATTACCCAGTCGGTTAATCTCCTCTGGTTACATAGTGAATCGACTTAAGGAATCTTCGGCCAAAGTATGATATCTAAAGAGGCATAGGGTTTCCTCGTTTAGATAGTCGAAGTCGATTTCACATAACGTGGGAAACATAGTATTGAATTAATAGAGCTTCGACCTTAGCCAATGCTCTAGATTCAATCGGGAGATTAGATAGAGAGATCTTACTTATGCGAGGATCAAGATCGCAAAAGGCGTATCATTACTTACGTTTTATCTAGGTCTTCGGGACCCTATGCTAGGTGGGCAACCGCGATTTGTAAGTGCCGAGAATTAGCTTGGTGACTAATTCGAGGCTTGATTAAATCAAAGGATTGATTTAATCTAGTACTTTCCATTTTAGGAAGGTACACTAGCACTGTGGGAAGGTGTACTTACTACTAGATAGAAACAAGCCTAAGGGGTCACACACTAACTCGAGAGACTGCTTGAATAGATGTGATTAATCAATTTCGAGGAAATTGAGGGAATTAGGAAAGCTTAGTACTTTCCTAATATGGAATATAAATTAAATGAAGGATTCAATTAATTTTACTCTTTTAATTAATCTTGTAGAATTAATTAAATTAATGGACCTAGTAGAGTCCAAGTATTTTATTTAATTGGGTGGAGCCCAAGTTAAATAAATAAATATTGGAATTAGTTGGTTGGTTTTAATTTGACTTGTATTTAATTAATGGGTTGCACCTATAATTAAATTGAGAAGTCAAAATTAAATCCTAAAGTCCGATTAAATGGAGTTGACCGATTTGTGAGTGTAAATAAGGGAGGGGGCGATTTTATGTGTGGCGGAAGAGGAAAAGAGTTTTCCCCTCCTCCAAGTCTTCATAGGATAAGGATTACTAGAGAGTTTGGGAGAAAGGAAGTTTCCTTTTCCTAATAGGACTCTAGGTAATCTTCACCTATAAATAAGAGATGAAGGAGACTAAAATAGATGATGAAAAAGCTGAAAAATCCCTCCCTCCCCCCCCCCCTCTCTTAGATCTAAAATCGGCCACCTCTCTCCTCTTTCCAACAAGACGTCGTTCTATTCATGTGTTGAATTAAACGACTTAGAAAATATTCCTACCTTTCACATAATCAAGCCTAAGTTAAGCTTAGAATAATTTTGTTGTCTAGCACGCAAGGCAAGAGGATTGGTGACTTGAACGAGGTGTGGATACATCTTAGAGGTGCGACGCTTGGAGCACTCTAAACCGGGAGATACGAAAAATGACGGGCAATTTCTCACCCAAGGAAAGTTGTATGGATTTGCACCACAAGGTTGCTGAGATCCAAAGTACGAGGTGAAACGAAATTTTCGAAAGGTATAATTTCGTTTACCTCCTTATCTAATTCGATCGAACCAATTTTCTATTCCTGTTTTCGGGTGGTTGTACGTTTACTTTTGTAAAATTTTAATTTCCGCTGCCACGAGCCACCCGAGGGAATGAGTCAACCCAACAGTGGTATCAGAGCCATGGTTTGGCTCGATCGAATTTTTATGTGATTATGCATGTTTTTTTTTTACGTTTTAATTGTAAAATCGAAAGCATAATAATCAATATGTTCATTGTTAGACTAGGATTGATTTTGATTTGGGATGTTGTTTGATTTTAATGTTTAAAAGTCATTGGTTTTAAAAATCATGAAATCTGAAATTTGGGTATATGATTGTTTTCGAAGGTTTTGATCTAGTTTTATGAAATCACCTTTGGTGGGGTGTTGCGAGATGGTTGAACCAAAGGTTTAATCATCAAGTAATAAAACTCAGACCTTAGGAGAATTCAGATTCGTTAATCGAAACTCGAAAGAATCACGAATGTGCGAAAAACTGATTTGAAAATCACGAACAGCAACAGTCGCTGCACGCAGCGCCCAGGCGTGCGGATGACCACGCCCAGGCGTGGGTCAGACCACGCCTAGAAAGTTAAATAAAAAAAAATTCCTTTCTTCGTACTTTCTGAAGGTGGGTGACCCAAAGACCTTACCTATGATGTTTTAGAGTTGTAAACTCTGAGAAAGGTTTTAGAAATCAATATCGAACTTATCCCAATGATATTTGCAATATAGTTTGAATGATGAATGGGTAAAATTTACTTTATCACATGTATGTTTGTTGCTTGGCATGTTTATGGGATAAAAGGATGAACCACAAGCCTAGTCGTAGTGTTGGTTTTCTATGTATGGAATTATTCTAGAGTTGTAAATAATAGCCGGTTTGGCTCTTTCCTTTACGTATAGTAGATTAGTAGTTTTTGATATTCTATGTAATCGAAGACGGAGCCAAGACTTGAAGACTTGTATGCTGAGACGATACCATTGTAATAGTCTAGGCTGTGTTTTTATTTTCTAGAATGTCCAAACCCACTTTGGCTCGAGTGGGTTGCTAGGTTAGGGCTCAAGGTGGTTCATCCTCAATTTTACCGCTTTGTGGATGTTTTACTTATCTGTCTATTATGTGATGTAATGCATGCATAGGATAGATAATTAGAACAAGATAATTAAATCTGATGAGACCCCCCAATAAGCATGTTATAATTCCCTCCTGTGAAAATATTAGGCTTATATGATATTAAGAATGGAATTCTATTATGATGCCTTCCATCATAAGTATACACCATGTGAAACGCCGCTAAAGGTTCAATCCTTTTGCTCAGAAAATGGGGTGGATTGGATCTGAGGTAGGCTGTGAGTGTTTACTAAGCACTACGGTGCCCTGTGGAAATCGGTTGGCTTCATTGCTTTGCTCAGAAAATGGGGGCAATGAAATTGATGGTTATACATGGGATACTTGATGGGTCGAGCCTAACATCGTTCCTCATGTGTTAGCTTAGAAAATGGGGCACATGTGGGAGATGAGGAAAACCATCTTGAGAACTATCTAAAAAGATAGAAGGTCCGGTAAGGCTACTATTCAAAATCATCGTATGTTGGCTCAGAAAATGGGGCATATGATGAAGTGAGAATGGATCTCAAGCCCACTAAAGAAACTAACATTTCTTCGAATCATGTTAAGAGGGTGGTATGATTTGAGAAAAATAGTGGGAGACTTGTACAATTAAAGACCAAATTGTATAAGGACTATATTTGAAAATACGTTATTGATTGTCTGTTATGCATTTTTGTAGATAAACGAAAATGGCTAAGAATCCTCTTTATACAATTCTTGAAACCAACAAACTAAACGGACCAAACTTTCCAGACTTGCTTAGAAACCTCAAAATCGTTCTTCAATATGAAAAGAAGGATTATATCCTGACGGCTATACAGCCGGAGATTAACAATGAAAGTAGTGATGAGGATAGAGAGTACGCAAAGCTGTGGTCGGATGATAACATCCAAGCTAGATGCATCATCATGACTTCTATGTCAAATGAGTTGCAAAAGCAACATGAAAATATGATGATGGCAAAGGAAATCATCGACCACTTAGAAGAGCTTTACGATACTAGGACTAGGAGAGACTGATATGCTATATCAAAACAATTATTTGGAGCAAGGATGAATGAAGGGGCGTCTGTGAGTGAGCACGTCCTTAAAATGATCCAATTAATTCATAAGATGAATTATTTGGATGTGCTACTCGACGGAGACCTTTGTGTCGACCTTGTGCTTCAATCTCTCCCAAAGTCATATGATCAATTCGTCATCAATTTCAACATGAACAACTTGAATGCTTCATTGAATGAATTGTTGAACATGTTGATAACTGCTGAAAGCACCATCAAGAAGGATAAACCGGTACTTCTTATGAATTCCTCTTCAAAAGCCATGAAGGGCAACAAGAAGAAGAATAAGACTAAGAAGCTGAAAGGTAATGGTGGTGTGAAGAAGTTAAAGAAGCCAAAGTCTAAGAAGTCTGACAAGTGCTATAAATGTGGGAAAGTTGGGCACTGGCAAAGGAACTGCAAAGAGCCTCTCGCTCGAGGTATGTTCTTTGTTGAAGTTAACTTCACTATTAACAATTCTTCTTGGGTTTTTGACACTGGATGCGGTGTTCATATCTGCAATGATTTGCAGGTGATGAAAAGAACCAAGGAGCTAAGTAGAGGAGATATGACCCTGCGGATGGGGAATGGAGCATTGGTTGCTGCCAAAGCCGTGGGGACAATCTATTTAGAGTTAGGAGATAGGAAATTAGTTGTACATTCCGTTTATTTTGTTCCTGAAATAATAAGAAATATTATCTCGATTTCGGTTTTGGATAGAGAAGGATATTGTTTTGAGATTCGTAATAAAAGTTTGCTTTTGTTTTTTGAATCGTCTCTTGTTATGGAATCGAAAATGAAGGACGGAATGTATACTATATCCCCAATAATTTCCAATCTCAATATTCAACAAAGTAACAAACGTAAAAAAGATAATCAAGTAAATGCGCAAATGTGGCACGAAAGACTTGGACATATTTCCAAAGAAAGAATTCGAACAATGGCAAAACATTTAGGTGTAAATGACTTAGATGAATTGTCAAGTTGCGAATCATGTCTTAAAGGAAAAATGACCAAGTTACCGTTTTTGGGGAAAGTGGAACAAGCCACAAAACTATTGGACTTGGTCCATACGGACGTGTGTGGGCCAATGAGTGTGAGCACTCATGGTAGCCAAAGCTACTTCATAACTTTTACCGATGATTATTCACGGTATGGTTACCTATATCTTATGAGATATAAATCTGAATCCTTTGAGAAGTTTAAGGAGTTCAGAAATGAAGTAGAGAAACAACTTGGTAGAAGTATTAAGGCTCTTCGATCTGATCGAGGAGGAGAATACTTGTCTACCGAGTTTCTTGATTATCTTAGAGAGAATGGAATTCTCTCACAGTGGACACCGCCCGGCACGCCTCAACATAACGGGCTAGCCGAGCGTAGGAATCGAACATTTCTAGATATGGTTCAATCCATGATAGGTTTCACTAAAGTTCCTAAGTCCATGTGGGGCTATGCTCTTGAAACGGATGTCTATCTATTGAATAGATCGCCTAGCAAAATGGTGCCCAATACCCCATATGAAAGTTGGTGTGGAAAGACGCCCTCATATAATCATTTGAGAATATGGGGGTGTCCAGCTTATGTAAAGCACTTAGTGGGAGACAAATTGGACCCCAAGTCCTCTTTGTGCTATTTTGTAGGATATCCAAAGGAAACTGTTGGATATTACTTCTACAGCCCAACGGAACAAAAGGTTATTGTTTCGAGAAACGCCAATTTCTTGGAGAGGGGTCACCTTCTAGATAGGAAAGGCGAGGCTGTAGAACTTGATGAGGACCATGAGAATGGATCAAGTCAAGATATATAAATTAACCCACCCGACACCAACGAGGCTACATCAGAGGCATCCACTGAAAACACACAACCTTTGAGGAGATCAAAGAGTATCCCAAAGGAGCCTGAAAGATGGCTAGGCCTATTGCAAGAGGAGGGCACTCAAGATCCTCCTCTAGACTCTGATCCGAAGAGTTTTAAGAGTGCAATGTCTGACATTGATTCGAGAAGATGGCTAGAGGCCATGACATCCGAAATGGACTCCATGTACTCCAACAAGGTATGGACCTTGGTTGACCTACCTGAGGGCATCAAGCCCATTGGCTGTAAGTGGGTCTACAAGCGAAAGCTTGGAGTCGATGGAGAGGTAGTCACCTATAAGGCTCGCCTCGTGGCAAAAGGATTTACTCAAAGACGAGGGATTGACTATGAGAAAACCTTCTCGCCAGTGGCTATGCTGAAATCCATTAGGATTATGCTTGCAATATCTGCATATTTTGATTATGAAATATGGCAGATGGATGTAAAGACTGCATTCCTCAATGGAGAAATTGAGGAAGAGATTTACATGCAACAGCCAGAGGGCTTTACATCCAAAGGGAGCGAACACAAAGTGCGTAAACTCCAAAGGTTCATCTATGGACTTAAGCAAGCTTCTCAAAGTTGGAATAAACGTTTTGATACTGTCATACAAGAGTATGGATACGTTCAAAACGCTGAAGAGGCATGCATGTATACGAAAGACAGTGGGAGCGCAATCACGTTCATCATACTTTATGTCGATGACATTCTACTAATTGGAAATGATGTAGGGATGATGCAGTCAACTAAAGTATGGCTCTCTAATAAATTCTCCATGAAAGATATGGGAGAGGCGTCCTACATACTTGGTATGAAGATCTATATGGATAGATCGAATAGGATGCTAGGTCTCTCCCAATCTGCATATGTCGATCGCGTACTCAAAAGATTTGAAATGGAAGAGTCCAAGAAGGGATTCTTGCCAATAGGACATGGCATCACACTTTCCAAGTCTATGTGCCCAAAGACTGAGGAAGAAAGAGTGAAAATGTCCAAAACTCCCTATGCTTCTGCAATAGGTAGTATAATGTACACGATGATATGCACAAGACCCGATGTAGCTTATGCATTGAGTGCGTGCAGTCGATATCAAGCGAATCCAGGCATGGCACACTAGAGTTCGGTGAAAACAATCCTTAAATATCAAAGGAGAACTAAGGAATTGTTCCTGATATACGGACGAGGAGAATTGGAATTAGAGGGGTTTACTGATTCCAGTTTCCAATCCGACAAGGATGACTCAAAGTCGGTCTCTGGGTTTGTATTTCTGATTAATGGTGGAGCGGTTATCTGGAAGAGTTCCAAGCAAGCAACCATAGCCGAATCCACCACTGAAGCAGAATTCATTGCAGCAAATGAGACTGCAAAAGAAGCTGTTTGGATGAGGAACTTCATCCCAGAATTGGGTGTCGTTCCATCCGTTGGGGATCTAGTAACTGTATACTGTGATAACAACGGGGCTATTGCGCAAGCAAAAGAGCCGAGGTCTCATCAGAAATCCAAACATGTTCTGAGGAAATTTCGATTGATACGAGAAATCATTAGAAGAGGCGACGTGTGAATAGAGCGCGTGGATACAACTTTTACAACATAGCGGACCCACTCAACAAACCCCTTAGCCAAAAAGTATTTGAAGGACATCTGGGAAGAATGGGCCTTAAGTACATGGGCAATTGGTGCTAGGGCAAGTGGGAGATTGTTAGAGTTAGTGCCTGGAGCACCAATTATTGGGCGCCATTCTTTGTAATAGTAACTCTAGAGTTGAACAATCGTTTTATTATAAATAAAGTCAATCTTTTTTTATGTGTGGCATGTCTTTATTCTTAAATTAGTTTTTACTTTGGCTTAGAATAAAGTCCCGAAGGATCACACATAGCTATGGGACATCATTGAACATTGGGTGTGGCAATGATGGAATATGTCTCGAAGACTGTGATCTTTAAACATTGTTCTAAGTCGTGAAAGGGTTCATCGAGATAAAGGGATATCGATGCAAACCAAAAGACTTGCTCATATGATGCATACTCTGGTAGAAGTGTATCTCGTTCCATAGATACTGGCACGGTGGAAGTCAATGCATATATGAGGGTTGCCATTGTGGTAATGGGCGAACTGAACAACCCCATGGAAGTTCCTGAAATGGATTCCCAGTTGAATGTGGAACTTCCAGTGGTCTTGTAGTATAAGAGTAATCCTTATGGACCTAAGATTCCATTGCATGTCTTATGCATAACCGCGCATGTTCTTGATTTGTTACATGATCACTTTAGATGATCGAATATGGGCAAACTCAGACATGCACGTCTTACGTAGTAAGGCACGTGAGAATCAAGAGGAATCTATCTCTGACATTAGCCAGTCGGTTAATCTCCTATGGTTACATAGTGAATCGACTTAAGGAATCTTCGGCCGAAGTATGATATCTAAAGAGGCGTAGGGTTTCCTCATTTAGATAGTCGAAGTCGATTTCACATAACGTGGGAAACATAGTATTGAATTAATAGAGTTTCGACCTTAGACAATGCTCTAGATTCAATCGGGAGATTAGATAGAGAGATCTTACTTATGCGAGGATCAAGATCGCAAAAGGCGTATCTTTACTTTCGTTTTATCTAGGTCTTTGGGACCCTATGCTAGGTGGGCAGCCGCGATTTGTAAGTGCCGAGAATTAGCTTGGTGACTAATTCGAGGCTTGATTAAATCAAAGGATTGATTTAATCTAGTACTTTCTATTTTAGGAGGGTACACTAGCACTGTGGGAAGGTGTACTTACTACTAGATAGAAACGAGCCTAAGGGGTCACACACTAACTCGAGAGAGTCACTGCTTGAATAGATGTGATTAATCAATTTCGAGGAAATTGAGGGAATTAGGAAAGCTTAGTACTTTCCTAATATGGAATATAAATTAATTGAAGGATTCAATTAATTTTACTCTTTTAATTAATCTTGTAGAATTAATTAAATTAATGGACCTAGTAGAGTCGAAGTATTTTATTTAATTGGGTGGAGCCCAAGTTAAATAAATAAATGTTGGAATTAGTTGGTTGGATTTAATTTGACTTGTATTTAATTGATGGGTTGCACCTATAATTAAATTAACAAGTCAAAATTAAATCCTAAAGTCCAATTAAATGGAGTTGATCGATTTGTGAGTGTAAATAAGGGAGGGGGCGATTTTATGAGTGGTGGAAGAGGAAAAGAGTTTTTCCCTCCTCCAAGTCTTCATAGGATAAGGACTACTAGAGAGTTTGGGAGAAAGGAAGTTTTCTTTTCCTAATAGGACTCTAGGTAATCTTCACCTATAAATAAAAGATGAAGGAGACTAAAATAGATGATGAAAAAGCTGAAAAATCCCTCCCCCCACCCCTTCTCTTAGACCTAAAATCGGCCACCTCTCTCCTCTTTCCAACAAGACGTCGTTCTATTCATGTGTTGAATTAAACGACTTAGAAAATATTCCTACCTTTCACATAATCAAGCCTAAGTTAAGCTTAGAATAATTTTGTTGTCTAGCACGCAAGGCAAGAGGATTGGTGACTTGAACGAGGTGTGGATACATCTTAGAGGTGCAACGCTTGGAGCACTCTAAACCGGGAGATACGAAAAACGACGGGCAATTTCTCACTCAAGGGAAGTTGTGTGGATTTGCACCACAGGGTTGCTGAGATCCAAAGTACGAGGTGAAACGAAATTTTCGAAAGGTATAATTTTGTTTACCTCCTTATCAAATTCGATCGAACCAATTCCATATTCCTGTTTTCGGGTGGTTGTACGTTTACTTTTGTAAAATTTTAATTTTCGCTGCCACGAGCCACCCGAGGGAATGAGTCAACCCAACAGGCTAGTGGCATCGGAATTTAAAATTTTAAATGTACAACCACCTGAAATAGGAATAATGGTGTGCTCGATTATACTATAGAGAAAGTTGCAAGAATTTTACCTCTTGATTAAATTCTCGGAGCACCAATTTTAGATCTTTTCAACCCTGTGGTGCAATTCCACACGATTTCTTGGAGGAAATCGCCCGTCGATTGTATCCCCGATTTTAGTGCTCCAAACGTCGCACCTCTAAGATGTATCCACACCTCGTTCAAATCACCACCGACTATGTTATTGGTGCTAGCCAATAAAATAGATCTAAGTCTAAAACCTAGGCTTGATTATGTGAAGGAATGGAATATGTGAATCGTTAAGTTCAACACATGAACAAAATGATGTCTTGTTGGAACACGGGAAAGGGGCGATTTTGGCTTAAGGATGACAAAGAAAATTCTCTCTCAATTTTCCAACTGGGGTTTCGAATTTCGCACTCCTCAAAAGCTTAAGGTTTTAGTCTTGCACTCACATATATATAGAATAGGAACCCTAGAGTTCTTATTCAACTGCAAGGCTTGGAGAAGAAGAAAAATCTTTCCTTCTTCACCTGGATTTCGAATCCAGCTGCCAAGGGCCCCAAAAATTGGCCATCATCCTTATTTAGAGTCCAAGAATTAATTCTTGACTCCATATTTAATTATGGGCTAAACCCATCAATTAAATATTCTCATATAATTAAAACTCATTTAATTATATTTACTTATTCTAATTGACTTATTTATTTAACTTGGACCAAGCCCAACTAAATAAAATACTTGGACTCTATCAGGTCCATTAATTTAATTAATTCTACAAGATTAATGAAAATTGTCGAATTAATTGAATCGCCTCAATTAATTCATATTCCATATTAGGAAAGGACTAGACTTTCCTAATTTCCTCGATTTCCTCAAATTGATTAATCACATCATATAAGCAGTGACTCTCACGAGTTAAGTGTGTGATCCCTTAGGCTCGTCTACTATCTAGTAGTAAGTACACTTTTCGAAAGTGCTAATGTGTTTTCCTAAAATAGAAAGCACTACATTAAATCATTCATTTGATTTAATGAATCCTCGAATTAATCACCATATTAATTCTCGGCACTTACAAATAGTGGTTACTATCTAGCAACGGGCCACGAAAACCTAGACAAAGACGAAGATAAAGATACGCCTTTCGTGATCTTGATCCTTGTATAAGTAAGATCTCTCCATCTAATCTCCCGATTGAATCTAAAGCAATGGCAAAGGTCGAAGCTCTATTAATTCTACAACTATGTTTCCCAAATACGGTGAGATCGACTTTCGACTATCTAAACGAGGAAACCCTACGCCTCTTTAGATATCATACATCGGACGAAGATTCCTAAAGTCGATTCACTATGTAAACATAGGAGATTTACTAACAAGACTAATGTCAGAGATAGATCCCATCTTGATTCTCATGTGTCTTCATACACAATTAACCCACGTCTGATTTTGCCCATTTGTGATCATCTAAGTAATCATGTAACAAATCAAGACATGTTCGATTGTGTATAAGACATCCAATGGGACCTCAGGTTCTAAGGATTACTCTTATACTACAATACCACTGGAAGTTCCAGATTCGACTCAGATTCCATTTAATGGAACTTCCATGGGGTTGTTCAGTATACCTATTCCCACAATAGGAACCTCATATATGCATAGGCTTTCACCGTGCCAATATCTATGGAACGAGATACACTCAATCAAGAGTATGCATCATATAAGCAAGTCTTTTGGGTCTCATCGATATCCCTTCATCTCGACGAGCCCATTCACGACTTGGAACATATGTTTAAGGATCACAGCCTTGGAGACATGTTCCATCATTGTCATTCCCGATGCGTAATGATGTCCCATAGCTATGTGTGATCCTTCAGGACTTTATTCTAAATTAAGACCAAGCTATATACACGAATAAAGAATGCCAAAAGATTAAATTTATTTATATGAAAAGGATTGTTTAGCTAGAGTTATTATTACATGGAATGGCGCCCAAAATTGGTGCGCTGGGCATAAACTCTAACACTGAGGCTATGGAAACAGATGTTTCTAAAGATCAAGCGACTGATATAGTCGAAGATAGTCCTTAGGGTAAGTGTTTCTGTCTTTTGTATCTCCAATCTCTACTTAGTATAAATTCTCTTTATTCTCAAATGCTTGCATGTATTAGCTCAAAGTGTGCCAGAAGCTGATGCACCTCCTCCTCCCGAGGCGGCCGTAGAGTTGGATGTTGATTTGTCAACAGTGGTGGAAATCGCTAAAGAAATGGAAACGGTCCTTCTGGACGCTGAGATCTCTCCTGCCAGGGAAACGACTGTGGATGTTGAGCGGTCGATAGTAGTGGCCCCGATTGTCCCCACTCCAACTGGTCCTCCTCCTCCTCTTGTATTCTAAGAGGCTATGATGAAAATCTAGAGTACTATTATGCCTGGAGAGAAACAACCCTTTGTCAGATGATTGAGATGGAGCTCACTTTTCAGACGACTCTCCACAATCCTGCTCTCTCAGACGCTCAAAAGTCAGAGATTTTCAAAGAGCTTGCAATGCTAGGCCTGAAGTCCAAAAATTTTATCATTGCTCGTCTTGAGTATCTGGAGACTCCTCTCATCGATTTGGCAGAGTTTGAAAGTACCGCTTTCAGGAAGTCGGCCGCAGTTTTGAACACAATTATCCATTCTGTTGCACTTATGTTCAAATTCGGAATCCTCACATAGGCAATTGGGAGACGAACCCCGATGAAGAACAGTTGAATCAAATGGGTTATTCTGCCTTGCCAAGAGTCATCCATTCAGTCGCTAATAAGTCTTCACCAAAACCCCTCCACTTATGGAAAGGAAAGGGAGAAATGTTCAATGAATAGCCCAATCCAATTAATGTCTGGGTTGAAGATGAAGCCCGAGAATACCTCGTAAGAGTTTGGACCGATAGCTTTGATGTTGAAAAGAAAAGATTCAAGAAGCTACTCGAGGCTAAGAAAGACAAAGAATTGGCTGAGTGACTCGGAAGACGCTGGATATTAGACACATCCAGGTGGGCTGCGGATTTTGTACTACATTTCCATACGATTGAGGAGATGATCAAGTATCCGTTTCTCTTCAATTTTGGAATCGAGTACCAGCGTCGAGGATACGCCTTGTTTTTGCTGCAAAGGCGTGAATCGCTAGTGGGAGAGGTGAATGCTTTTCCGTATTTCAGACAAGGCATGGAACATTTTATTCACCATCAACTTTCTCAGATTAGTCAGGGAGAACACTACGTTTATCATCTGCAACAAAATTTTGCTCAGCATATCCACTGGATTTGAATGAAGACGCCTCCACTAGCAAGCGAGGTGCCCTTACAAGTCCTAGTGAAGTGCATATGCATTTAACTGGTGATTTTGCAGAGATTCATCGAGACAGAAGAGCAATTGTTGAGAATGCTCAATCACTGGATATCACTTTTAACCATATCTTTGGTTTAAGTGACTTCCATGGTTACAACCTTCATCCTGTCTTTATGTGTGAGCAGAACATCCGAGTGGCCCAATTCCTTTCTCTTATTCGTCTAGTGGATCAGGCACTAGCTCAAGTGTTGATGCCTTTGTTAATGGACTTCATCAAATCTTGCACATCTGGTGTAATGATCCCGAAAGACCCTGATCTAGTGTTCAGTACTAAAGAGTGCGAAGACAGTTTGTTTTTCATCCCGCGATCATTCTACCTCAGTCCAAGGCATGTTCTAGAAGTGATTAGCCCAATCTGGGTCATCCCAGTTAAAAGACCGTCGTCTGTGGAAATCACAGAGTTGCAAGTGGACTAGCCTCCTACTGTTGAGGACGCTCCGATTCTAGACGTTGATATTCAAATGGTAGAAGCCCCCAGCGCTCCAGTAGTTGAGATTCCACTAGTTTATCAAGTTGCACAAATATAAGATGCAGCTCAATCTTTTGATCAATCGATTCAGGAAGTACAGGACAAAATTGCTGAAGAACCCGAGGAATCTTTAATGAAAGACAAATCAAAGGGAAAGGCAGCAGTTTCAAGCTCATATGGACTCATTCCATCTCCTGAGCGTCCTTCTTCTTCTTTAGAATCAGACTTAGATAGCAACTAAGAGGCAAAAGATTTTAGAAATGCAGTAAGGAACTCGCTCCACAATATTGAGGGTTCTTACTCCAAGATGATAGCCAATGATGAGATGCACATCAAGCTTGCCTCCGATACAAGAAGCCGAGATATTCTAAATGTTGCGACCAAGAGTACTGCATCAGTACTAGATCGCATGGTTCCCTTAATTACCGGCCTATCTAAATTATTTAATCGCTCACTAGCTCAGAATGCTTCAGCGGATACTGAAAGACACAATATTTCCATTTTTGTAAGTCAAAGTATTGTTGAGCAAGTCTCCCTCTTTGTTGATGAAGTCAGATTACTCCGACGAGATATCGCTGAGCTACGCTCTTCCCTTGATGAAGTCAAGAAGGGGGAAGAAAAAGAAAATCCAAAAGATCTGAAAGCCAAAGGAAAAGCCTCAAAACCAATGTCTAAAACAAATAAAAAAAGTTGGCGCTCCATGTTTGAAGAGACTGTGAGTCTGAAAAATATGCTAACAAAGAAGCAAAAGCCAAGATACTTTAGAGGCAGGCATAGGCTTCCCGATCTAGACGTTGATTTTCTTGAAGGTATGGGTTTTCATGCTTCCGTTGAACCCTTGAGGAGACATCTTAACTGGAAGCCTTCAAATGATCGAGTCCAAGATCTCTATCATGATCTTATCCAGACGCTTGGAATTCCTCCAAGAGATTGGGTTGATGTTAGAGCTAAATGTAAGCGCTAAAGAACATCGTGAGGACTACAACAAAATCTATCATACAACAATGATTAACACTGACAGAGTTCTCCTAGATCTAGCGAATGAGATGTTCCAGGAAGAGATGTCGAAGAAGCGACAGAGAAGATGAATGAGATCTAGGTTTTTATGTTAGACCCCAAAAGAATGTAAGCTTATGCTTTCATAGAACATTTGTATAAGCGTTTGAAAGTATTATTAATTTATTAGGCTGGTAATTTTTATCTTTATAGATTTTAGACTAAGTATTAGATACCAAGTCTATGATAGAATTCTAGGTGAGTCTGTCAGAGATGAAGTTGAAGATCAGCGTTTGAAGTCTAGTGAAGATGAAGATTTGTCTTAAGCACCTGTCAAACGCTAAAGGACTTTTTTAGGGACAATGAATCAAGCGCTCATAACATTCATGCGATCAAGGATCAGATTCACCTGAAATACATTCTCAAGTCATGAAGGACTTAAATGCAATCATCAACTGACATTTATTTCCAACGGAAAATAAATTCAAAATGCATTAAATGCCTGATAAGTGCATTAAATGTGATAAGGGATTATGACTTGTGGACAAGCCACCTTTTGACTTGACTGTCAGAATTCAGAGTTCAAAGTCTGCTAGTGTCCAATCGGTAACAGCAGAAATTCAGGAATGTTCGAAAAAAGGCTATTTATGTGCTGCGTGAGAGAGACGTGCCTACATGTGTCCAACGGACAAATCCCAAGAAATCTCTATAAATAGTACCCTTTAGCAAACCCTGAATATGAATATACGTACATGCACAAGAAAAGGTCAAAACTTTGCTGAAATATCCTTGAGAAAAGCTTATAAACTCCATAACCAAAATCTTTCAAGCTTTTCATATACATTCCAAAGACAGTCACTGATATCTCAAACATCTTCATAGAAGAACCTTACACTCTTATTGAGATATCCCAAGTTGTTTGAACTTCCTAAAATCAAACAAACTTGTGATTAAAACCCTCAACCTCTTTCATCTGTGTAAGAAAGTTGTTGATCTACAAGTAGCATTTCTATGTGAGAGAAGCTTGTTGAAGAAGATCTTTATTGGAGCTGAAGTCTGTGTGATCAATGAGCTCAAGATCATCTTACTTATCCTCTATTTTGTAGAAGCCTCTGTGTGATCCTTCGATTATCATCTTAACGGATATCCTTCGAGTGTAAGGGAGAAGAAGGACGTAGCTGGGATTACATTACCTAGTGAACCCTGCATATCTTGTGTTATTTACTATTTTATTGCTTTACTTTCCTATTCACATCATATCTTTAAAAAGGCTTTAAAAACTGTTCAACGAATGTTTGGCTAAAATAACGCTAAGGTTAAAAATTATTTTCGTTGTGCCAACCCTGATTAAGCGACTTAAGCATTGCCCTACTTTGGTAACTGTCGAAATCACTAAGTCTAAGTTATTTTATGTTTAGCGCCTGACCTAGCCCTTAACTTACCAAGCATTCAAACTCTTAAAAGTAATACAAAATTTTTGAAGTCGAAAAAGACTTCATGGTCTATTCAACCCCCCCCCCCTCTAGACCCTTTCGTATGTCACTTTGGACCACCAGTAATAATACAACATTTTATATGCAACCATATGCTATTTGATATGAATTGAAACTTCAATTTAAATGTAACCATACGTCAATTGATGTGTAATAATACGTCCATTCATATGTAATAATACGGCATTTTATATGTAGTCATACATCAATTGATATGTAGTAATACTTCAATTTATATGTAACCATACGCTATTTAATATGTATAATACGTCAACTCAAATGTAATAATATGACATTTATATGTAGCCATACTTCAATTGATATGTAGTCATACGTCAATTTTATATGCAACCATACGTCAATTTTATATGTAACCATACGTCAATTGATATGTAATAATACGTCATTAAACTATACCCATACATCATTAGACTACACACATACGTCATTTTAATTAAAATAATAAGTCATCTTAAATGTTGACATACGGCCTTTATATTTAATAATACATCCTTTTAGTTGTAACAATACATCATTTCATATGTAATACATCCTTTTAGGTCAATTGTGACCTAAACACTAAACCTTAAACTCTAAACCCCAAACCCAAAACCCTAATCCCTAAATCCATTGACACACGTGAATATATTTGAACATCTATTTATGAACGAAAATATCAATTTGTAAAGTTTTATGTTGTGATCATAGGAGTTGAATCGACAATGTTACATTTCTTTCAAAAACGTAAGGTGTGTAGACACCACTACTAGTAATCACTTGACTTAGTAACGTGTGTACTAAAGACTATGTGTATCCACACTACTACTAGTTTTCACTTTACTCTGTGTAAATGTTTATAGTTTTGAGATATTTGTAGACATGATTATACTTATTTCACAAATGTAATGTGTGTAGACACTACTAAGTACACTTAATATGACGTATTAATACATAATATTGACGTATGCATGCAAGTCAATTGACGTATTATGTTTTGGAAATCGATGTATGATTGTCTATCAAGTGATGTAATAATGCATTTAATATGACGTATTAGTGCATTTCAATTGACGTATGAATGCTAGTCAATTGACTTGCAACCATACGTATTAGTACATTGAAATTGACGTATGAATGCAAGTCAATTGACGTATTATTGTATATCTACTGACGTATAGGTACACTTAATATGAAGTATAAATACATAATACTGACGTATGATTGCAAGTCAATTGACGTATTATTTTCTAAAAATGACGTATGGTTGTCTATCAATTGACGTAATAATACATTTAATATGATGTGTTAGTATATTTCAATTGACGTATTATTGTCTATCAATAGACGTATAGGTACACTTAATATGAAGTATTAATACATAATATTGACGTATGAATGCAAGTCAATTGATGTATGAATGTCTGAAAATCGACGTATGATTGTCTATCAATTGAGGTATGAGTGCTAGTCAATTGACGTATTATTGCCTATCAATCGACGTATAGGTACACTTAATATGACGTATGAATACATAATATTGACATATGGTTGCAAGTCAATTGACGTATTATTTTTTGGAAATCAATGTATGGTTATCTATCAATTGACGTATTAGTATATTTCAATTGACGTGTGAATGTGATAAGTGCAATATTTATATATTTTATTACCTCTATCTTTAGAATTTTATTGTGATTATATGGCCATTGGAACTGATTTTATCTCATTTTGTGATTTGGGCAAGAGTTGAAGTGCAAAATATCAATTTCAATCAAAATGACAGATTTGGCGATGTTTCGGAAATATTAATATATCTGGAGATGCAGACATTAGTTTCTATTGACTTTTATCTAGTTGGAAAGCTAAGACAAAGGCCTATATTTCTTATGAAGAAGTCCAGACCCAGTTCGGAAGTTAAAGGGCTCGAAAGTGTTGAAGAATTTAATGAAGATTTCTGTTCTGGACTGGACTGGAATGCGCAGCTTTGGTGAAAAATTCATAACTAGAGTTATGTGTCTTGGATTCAGTCAAGGCCAGTTGGAAATGAAAGCTAACACATAAAGCTACAAATGTCTAGAAGGAGTCAAAGTCAGATTCGATGAATTAGAGGTGACAAATCAGAATGTAAAGGGAAGAATATATTCTCCATGCTTTGATGTTAAAGAGAAGAATATATTTTCCATGCTTTGATGTTAAAGGGAAGAATATATTCTCCATGTCTTGATAAAGGAAGAGGGAATATATTCTCTCTATGATTATGTCATCTTTTCATTACCTATATATATGTCTTGCAAGAGTTGAAGAAGAACAACAAAAACAAGAAGAAAACAAAGAGAAGAGAGTTAGAAAAATAGTATTTTCAAGTTTTATGCTTACAATTATGAGTAGCTAAGTTTTTCTTTCGATTCAAGGGAGTTCATTTTGATTCACATGTTGTGAGACACGGAGCTTCATCTATCTATCTACGGTTTGATTATCTTTTGTTTCTTATTCTTAATGTTCATGCTTGTTTAGATAATAATCTAAGGTGCACATTAGTTGATTATCTATTACAATCTATTGCTAACAAATCTTCATAATCCGTAATTGTTATGTTTGATTTGTGCATGTAGCAATTAGGTTTTCATGATTAGGATCCCAATGTTCGTTGATAACCTAAGGGAAACATTAGAGTAAATTAAATAGTTGGCGCTTGCTTAAATTATTGTTTATCCTTAGTCGCTTCTAATTCGTTATGCTATTATTAACATGATTAGGATTGCTTAATACCGAGTCAGTTGATAATAAGAATTTAACCGGGTGCTGGGCTTTGGTTAATGATATACGGAAGTTAATAGGGATATAAATAGCTGGTTATTTATGTTCTTGGCTAAGTAATCAAAGAATAGATAGTATTTTAGGTGTCTATGATCAACTTGAATTGAAGAACGAACTATCCTTGAATCGATGGTTTACATTTATTGAACTTCCTATTTAATTCCTGTCATTATTAATTCATCAAACAAGCCTCCCCATTGAATATTATTTTGATCAACCAATCTCTAGGGTTCGACCTGGACTTACGAGTACTACAAATTCTTGTGAGAACAGTAATTATATTTTGGTGCATTCGACACGTACCAAAATTTGGCGCCGTTGCCGGGGATTGGTTTTCGGTCAAAATTTTATTTTATTCTAATTATTATTGTAATATATATAGGCTGTTAGATTTATATATTTCTTAGTTTTAAGTTTTATTGACTAGTTTGTGCATTGAAAAAAAAAACAAAAAAAAAACACTGTTTTTCGAATTCGGCCACGAACTCTATATCAATTTTGAAGGAAACGTCGTTTTAAAAACAACTCAGCATACTTTAGTATGCTGAGCACCAGCCTCTCGGGCCCAAATTCCATCGTTTACTAGTTTTTTTTTTTGCGTTTTTGTGTTTTCAGTCGGTTTTTAAGTTTTATTTTTATTTGTTTTCGATATTTCTATACTTTACCTTGTTAGTTTTTGTGTTTTATGACCTCTAAGAGCCAGGAAATTGATCCAGAGATTGAAAGAACGTTCCACAGATTAAGAAGAGAGGCTAAACGGGCAATTGAAGAGCAAAACTCAATACCGAAAGAGTCAATCCCTTCTCCAAATGGAAGCACCGAATCTCTGCACCTGTTTTCAAGTGATTCAGACGAAGAGGAAGTCATGGCAGCCAACAATAGGACTCTAAAGGAGTTGGCTGCTCCAAATTTTAATCAACAACCTTTATGCATTGAATACGCTACTTTAGATGTTGCTTTTGAATTGAAATCTAGATTGATTCACTTATTACCTAAATTTCGTGGTCTTGCAGGAGAGGATCCAAATAAACATCTGAAGGAGTTCCATGTTGTTTGTTCAAGCATGAGACCAACTGGAGTGTCCGAGGAGCAGATTAAATTGAGAGCTTTTCCATTCTCCTTAGCTGATGATGCAAAGGATTGGCTCTATTATTTACCATCGGGGACGATAACAACATGGAATGAAGTGAAGAGGCTATTTTTGGAAAAGTACTTCCCAGCTTCAAGGGCTGCCAACATAAGAAAAGAAATTTGTGGCATAAGGCAGTACAATGAAGAGTCATTATACGAATATTGGGAGCGTTTTAAGAAGTTGTGTGCAAGCTGCCCCCACCACCAAATAAGTGAGCAATTGTTAATTCAATATATTTATGAAGGCTTACTGTATATGGACAGGAACATGATTGATGCAGCGAGTGGAGGAGCGTTAGTAGATAAAACCCCCACAGCTGCCAGAAATTTGATTTCCAATATGGCGGCAAATTCACAGCAATTTGGCATGAGGTTGGACCACACACCTAAAGCAGTTAATGAGGTAAGTACATCTAACCTTGAGCATCAAATTTCTGAGTTAACGTCATTAGTTCGTCAGATGGCGGTAGGAAATATGCAAGTAGCGAAGGTATGTGGTATTTGTTCAGTTACAGACACCCCACTGATGCGTGTCCAACATTGCAAGAAGAAACGAACCAGCAAGCCAATGCCATTGGAGGATTCCCAGGTCAGCAACAAAGAAAGTACGATCCTTATTCCAATTCATACAATCCAGGCTGGCGAGATCACCCCAATCTCAGTTATGGAAATCAAGTTGGACAAAATCGTTATCAAAATTCTTTCCAGCCTCGACAGCAACATCAAACGAATCAATCTTCAAATTCAGGTATGGCTTTAGATGAAATTGTTAAAGCTCTCGCTAACAATACCCAACAATTTCAACAGGAAACAAGAAACAGCATCCAAAATTTAGAGAAACAGATAAGTCAGTTAGCAACTTCGATGAGCAAGATGGAAGCTCAAGGTTCGGGCAAATTACCCTCCCAAACAATCATAAATCCTAGAGAGAATGCCAGTGTAGTAACTTTGCGGAGTGGAAAAGAAATTCAGAGCCCAACTCAAAGTGTGCCGGAAGAAGAAAAACCCACAGAAGCTAAAATTAGTCTCGAAGCTCCTAAGGTTAGTTTTCCTTCAAACATGCATAATTCCACTAACACTGTTCCTGTTTCCATCCCCTTTCCGAGCAGGTTAAGTAAATCCAAGAAACAAAATGAAGAGAAGGAGATATTGGAGACATTCAGGAAGGTAGCAGTAAACATTCCACTGCTTGATGCTATTAGTCAGATTCCGAGATATGCGAAATTCCTTAAGGAGCTATGCACCACGAAGAGGAAGCTACGAGGAGACGAAAAGATTAAAGTGGATGAAAATGTGTCTGCAATAATCCAGCGAAAACTGCCACCTAAGTGTAAGGATCCAGGTACGTTTACTATCCCTTGTGTGATTGGTAATAATAGATTTGAACGTGCCATGTTAGATTTAGGTGCATCAATTAACGTCATGCCTTATTCAATTTATGCATCTCTTAATTTGGGTCCCTTGAAACAAACTGGTGTTATTATACAATTGGCGGATCGATCTAATGCATACCCCGAGGGGGTGCTTGAGGATGTGTTAGTGCAGGTGAATGAATTAATCTTTCCAGCTGATTTTTACGTTCTGAATATGGAAGATAATGGATCCCCAAATCCAGCCCCGATCCTCCTAGGACGCCCCTTCCTCAAAACAGCAAGAACAAAGATTGATGCTCATGATGGCACTTTGTCAATGGAGTTCGATGGGCAGATTGTCAAATTTAGCATATTCGAATCCATGAGGTATCCCCCTGATGTGAATTCAGTTTATTCTATTGATATTATTGATGTGTTAGCCCAGGAGGTTTTTGAGAAAAATCAAGTGGATGCATTGGAAGTAGTACTCAGTCATGGTTTATGGCAATTCGGGGAACATCTGAATTTTAGTGATGAAGTTGAAGAGATGATTATGGCTTTGCAGTCCTTACCACCAGCCCCTAGCAGGTATAATGTGTCAAAAATTGAATTATCATTTAATCACACAAAATTGCTGCCATCTGTGTTGCAGGCACCGAATTTAGAACTTAAGCCCTTACCCGACCATCTGAAGTATGCGTACTTAGGGGAGACTGAGACCTTGCCAGTAATAATTGCAAAGAATCTGACTATGGTGCAAGAGGAAAGACTTGTTAGAATACTTCGAGATCATAAGACAGCAATTGGGTGGACTATAGCAGACATCAAGGGAATTAGTCCTTCCATGTGCATGCACCGGATTTTGTTAGAGGATGACTCAAAACCAAGCAGAGAGGCTCAAAGGAGGTTGAATCCATTGATGATGGATGTAGTAAAGAAAGAAATCCTGAAGTTGTTGGATGCAGGAGTTATTTACCCAATTTCAGACAGCAAGTGGGTCAGTCCTGTTCAGGTTGTACCAAAAAAATCTGGAGTGACGGTAGTGCAGAACCAGAATAATGAGCTAGTTCCTACGAGGATTCAAAGTGGGTGGCGTGTTTGCATTGATTACCGCAAGCTGAATGCAGCAACGAGAAAGGACCATTTTCCTTTACCTTTTATTGATCAAATGCTTGAACGATTAGCCGGTAAATCTCATTATTGTTTTCTTGATGGTTACTCAGGTTATAACCAGATTGTGATTGCTCCTGAAGACCAAGAGAAAACCACATTCACGTGTCCGTTTGGAACATTTGCTTATCGGAGGATGCCGTTTGGACTTTGCAATGCACCAGCCACTTTTCAGCGCTGCATGATAAGTATTTCTCTGATTTAATCGAAAAGTACATTGAAGTTTTTATGGACGATTTTACTGTGCATGGGGATTCATTTGATTCTTGTCTTGAAAATTTATCTCGTGTGCTTGATCGTTGCATTGACACAAATCCTTGTTTTGAATTTTGAAAAATGTCATTTTATGGTAGAACAAGGGATTGTATTAGGACATGTTATTTCATGTAGGGGTATTGAGGTAGATAAAGCTAAGGTAGATTTAATTGTGAACTTACCCTACCCCACATGTGTGAGGGATGTGCGATCTTTCCTTGGCCATGCAGGTTTTTATCGTAGATTCATCAAGGATTTTTCGAAGATTGCATTGCCTCTATCCAAGTTGCTACAACAAGATGTGATTTTCGAATTCACCCAAGACTGCAAGGATGCTTTTGATAAACTGAAATCAGCGTTAACCACTGCACCTTTGATGCAGCCACCAGATTGGTCTCTTCCATTCGAAATAATGTGTGATGCGAGTAATTATGCAATGGGAGCAGTTTTAGGACAACGAGTTGGCAAACAACCTCATGTGATCCATTATGCTTCCCGGACCCTTAACGCGGCTCAGTGCAATTATTCAACTACTGAAAAAGAACTTTTGTCTATTGTTTTTGCTTTAGATAAATTTCGTTCTTATCTACTTGGATCTAAAGTGATTGTATTTTCTGATCATGCAGCTTTAAGACATCTTTTGGCGAAGAAAGAATCAAAACCGAGGTTAATGAGATGGATTCTTCTTCTTCAAGAATTTGATTTGGAGATTAAAGATAAAAAGGGGGCTGAAAATTTGGTGGCAGATCATTTGAGTCGATTAGTGCGAAAAGAAAATCTGGTGCCACTACAAGAATTCTTTCCGGATGAGCAATTGTTTGCTCTGCAAGGTATGGTTCCTTGGTATGCTGATTTAGTGAATTATTTAGTTTCTAGAACTTTACCTGATGATTTGAGTAGAGCTAAGAAAGATAAAATTAAGAGTGAGGCAAAATATTATGTGTGGGATGATCCATACTTGTGGAAGTTTTGTTCCGATCAAATTATTAGGAGATGTGTGCCTGATTCTGAATTAGAGTCTGTCTTGAAATTTTGTCATGCTTATGCGTGTGGTGGTCATTTTGGACCTAAGAGAACTGCAAGAAAAGTGTTAGATAGTGGTTTCTATTGGCCTACTTTATTCCGTGATGCTTATGTCATGTGTAAAAATTGTGAACAATGTCAAAGAACGGGGAATTTAAGTCATAGGAATGAAATGCTTCAAACGCCCATACTTGTTTGTGAGATTTTTGATATATGGGGTATTGATTTTATGGGACCTTTTCCTTCCTCCTTTGGTTTTGTTTATATCTTACTTGCGGTTGATTATGTTTCGAAGTGGGTGGAAGCTAAAGCCACCCAAACTGATGATTCTAAAGCTGTTGTAGGTTTTCTCAAGTCTAACATTTTTAGTAGGTTTGGCATACCAAAAGCATTGATAAGTGATCAGGGGTCCCATTTTTGTAACCGAGCTGTGGACACTTTGCTAAAAAAATATGGGGTGTTTCATAAGACATCCACACCTTATCACCCTCAGACAAATGGGCAAGCCGAGGTGTCCAATCGAGAAGTCAAGTCCATCTTGGAAAAAACTGTAAATCCTAATCGAAAAGATTGGAGTCTTCGACTTGAAGATGCATTATGGGCGTACCGGACAGCCTATAAAACACCTATTGGGATGTCTCCATATAGGTTAGTCTTTGGTAAATCGTGTCATCTTCCGGTGGAATTGGAACACAAAGCGTTTTGGGCTGTAAAGAGTTGCAATTTAGATAGAGATCAAACTGGTATACATAGGAAGTTGCAACTACAAGAGTTAGAGGAGATTCGCCTTGATGCTTATGAGAATTCCCGAATTTACAAAGAGAAGACCAAGTGGTTTCATGACAAGATGATCTCTAGGAAAGAATTTGTGATTGGACAAAAAGTGTTGCTTTACAACTCAAGACTCAAATTAATGCCTGGTAAGTTACGTTCTCGTTGGGTTGGACCTTTTGTTGTGATTAATGTTTTTTCTTATGGTGCAGTAGAGATTCAAAGCTTAGAAACTAACAAGTTGTTCAAGGTAAATGGACATAGACTTAAACCTTTCTATGAAGGTTTCCAAGAGCATACAATTGAAGAAGTTTCATTGATCAATCCAACTTACTTGGATTAAAAGGCTGCAAAGTCGAGCCAATGACTTTAAAAAAAGGCGCTGCTTGGGAGGCAACCCAAGAGTGGCTGAACGACCACCATCAGATTTGCTTTCTTTTTCCTTATCTCTTTTAATTTCGTTTGTTCATTTTTTTTAATTTATTTTCATTCTGTGTTGCATTGAGGACAATGCAGATTTTAAGTGTGGGGGAGATGGTTAGTTATTTGTTTTATGAGTTAAAAAAAAATATTTCTTTATTGTGCAGCCAAGTAAGGTAGTGAAAAATTATTTTCCTTCATTAGTGGTTGATTGAAAAATAGACTAGATTCAATAGAGAAGTTAAGTAGTGTTTAAATTGTTATGATTGTTGAAGTACAGGCTTTTAGAGAAATTCGTGTGAATTCGTAATTTAGCATAACTTTGTATGTGACTTTTGACTTGCTGAAATCCCTTCAAATTCCTCAAGGTTAATCTGGTTGATAGTGACTTAAAATAATAATGGATGAAATTCCTCGGTGTAAAGCTTGAGGCGTAAATTGCGTAATGTTGAAAATATAGTATAACGCCTGGGATTATCTACACTGAAGGGATTAAGCCTGAGGAGTTTTCAAGCTTGGTAACCTAAGACTATCTAGTCTGGGATCTATCGGCCCAAACCTGCTACCGTGTTGGAAATCTAATAGGGCTATTCAAAGTATGTCCAGAATGAAATGATCCGCTTGTTGAGTAACCGGGTGCATTCATGAGGAATGTTTGTATTCGCGTCAAAAGACAAGTGTGTGCTTAATAATAAAATGTTGCTCGTTTTAATTTATTATTCATACTTGAGGAAATATAAAGGGATGATGTTGAGTTAAATGTTGCATTAATAGTATTGCGGTTACAAAATGAAGTGAATTCTTGAGAAGTTTGTGTGAATGCAAGAGTACTGGTGGACACATGATTGACCTTTCTAGCGAATTTTGTTAATTTTTGGTTATGAATTGATGATGTTTGGAAAGAAAATTTCATGAACTTGCTTGTTTGTACATTGAGAGATTGATTTTGTGGATATATCTTCTGCAAACCCTCACGAGACTAAACTCGTCCACTAGGGGTAACCTAGGGGTTTAAAGGCTTGTTGCATATGCTAAATGCAACTGTGTTACCTACAAAAGTGGTTAGCTTTAGTTTTAGTTTTTTTTTTCTAGTTTCTCTTTATCTTTGCCCGAGGACGTGCAAGAGCTAAGTGTGGGGGAATTTGATAAGTGCAATATTTATATATTTTATTACCTCTATCTTTAGCATTGTATTGTGATTATATGGCCATTGGAACTGATTTTATCTCATTTTGTGATTTGGGCAAGAGTTGAAGTGCAAAATATCAATTTCAATCAAAATGACAGATTTGGCGATGTTTCGAAAATATTAATATATCTGGAGATGCAGACATTATTTTCTATTGAATTTTATCTAGTTGGAAAGCTAAGACAAAGGCCTATATTTCTTATGAAGAAGTCCAGACCCAGTTCGGAAGTTAAAGGGCTCGAAAGTGTTGAAGAATTTAATGAAGATTTCTGTTCTGGACTGGACTGGAATGCGCAGCTTTGGTGAAAAATTCATAACTAGAGTTATGTGTCTTGGATTCAGTCAAAGCCAGTTGGAAATGAAAGCTAACACATAAAGCTACAAATGTCTAGAAGGAGTCAAAGTCAGATTCGATGAATTAGAGGTGACAAATCAGAATGTAAAGGGAAGAATATATTCTCCATGCTTTGATGTTAAAGAGAAGAATATATTCTCCATGCTTTGATGTTAAAGGAAAGAATATATTCCCCATGCTTTGATGTTAAAGGGAAGAATATATTCTCCATGTCTTGATAAAGGAAGAGGGAATATATTCTCTCTATGATTATGTCATCTTTTCATTGCCTATATATATGTCTTGCAAGAGTTGAAGAAGAACAACAAAAACAAGAAAAAAACAAAGAGAAGAGAGTTAGAAAAATAGTATTTTCACGTTTTATGCTTACAATTATGAGTAGCTAAGTTTTTCTTTCGATTCAAGGGAGTTCATTTTGATTCACATGTTGTGAGACACGGAGCTTCATCTATCTATCTACGGTTTGATTATCTTTTGTTTCTTATTCTTAATGTTCATGCTTGTTTAGATAATAATCTAAGGTGCACATTAGTTGATTATCTATTACAATCTATTGCTAACAAATCTTCATAATCCGTAATTGTTATGTTTGATTTGTGCATGTAGCAATTAGGTTTTCATGATTAGGATCCCAATGTTCGTTGATAACCTAAGGGAAACATTAGAGTAAATTAAATAGTTGGCGCTTGCTTAAACTATTGTTTATCCTTAGTAGCTTCTAATTCGTTATGCTATTATTAACATGATTAGGATTGCTTAATACCGAGTCAGTTGATAATAAGAATTTAACCGGGTGCTGGGCTTTGGTTAATGATATACGGAAGTTAATAGGGATATAAATAGCTGGTTATTTATGTTCTTGGCTAAGTAATCAAAGAATAGATAGTATTTTAGGTGTCTATGATCAACTTGAATTGAAGAACGAACTATCCTTGAATCGATGCTTTACATTTATTGAACTTCCTATTTAATTCCTGTCATTATTAATTCATCAAACAAACCTCCCCATTGAATATTATTTTGATCAACCAATCTCTAGGGTTCGACCTGGACTTACGAGTACTACAAATTCTTGTGAGAACAGTAATTATATTTTGGTGCATTCGACACGTACCAGAATGCTAGTCAATTGACGTACTATTGTCTATCAATCGACATATAAGTACACTTAATATGACATATTAATACATAATATTGAAGTATGGTTGTAAGTCAATTGACGTATTATTTTCTGGAAATTGACGTATGGTTGTCTATCAGTTGACGTAATAATACATTTAATATGACGTATTAGTACATTTCAATTGACGTATAAATGTTAGTTAATTGACTTGCAACCATACATATTAGTACATTCAAATTGATGTATGAATGGAAGTCAATTGATGTATTATTGTATATCTATCAACGTATAGGTACACTTAATATGACGTATTAATACATAATATTAATGTATGGTTGCAAGTCAATTGACGTATTATTTTTTGAAAACGACGTATGGCTGTCTATCAGTTGACGTAATAATATACTTAATATGACATATTAGTATATTTAATTGACGTACGAATGCTAGTCAATTGACGTATTATTTTCTATCAATCAACGTATAGGTATGATAAGAGATGTTTTTACGTGTTTTTAAGACCGTAATTCTTATGATTTGGATTCACTTATTGCTTAAATCATGTCACATTTGCATTTAATAGGTGTGTTAAGTGAATACAGGTAATAAATGAGAATACATGAAGAAAAGGGAAGAAAAACGATGTACAAAACAAGTTCAAGCATGTTTTTCAACACCGAGGCGGTTTATACATCTCCTACCACATTCGAGCGATAATTCCGTACATTTCGAGACCGACTTAGACAAAGTTTCCTTCTACAAAGTTTTAGATGTATGTCTTAGCTTCAAATAGGAACTTGAAACATCCAAATCGGAGGTCTATTGAGATAATTGTGAAGGAAATACGATTGCTGCGCCGAACAGAGAAGTACATGTGCTAGGATACGCCCCAGCGCCCTCCTAGTCAAGCCTAGGCATGGATAGTCCGAATGTTACTCCTTTTTCAGCCTAAATTCCAGCCTTATATGATGGGTAAGAATCACTTTTGGCCATAATTCAGCACATGTGTTGAGGGGTTGTCATAAGTGTGTTTCTTGGTAGATTTACTTTATGGGCGCCAAATCAAAAACAACCTCCATGTTGAAACGTAATTTAGGTATACTTAGAGACCGAATTGGACAAAATGTCCTTCTGAAAAGTTTTAGATCTATGTGTTATCTGAACATGGGGACTTGAATCATCCAATTTGGAGATCTGTGGAGAAGTTTATGAGGAAAATACTAAGACTGCGCTGGAAAGCAAGAAAATGGCAGCATGCATGTGTTTTGTTGAAGTTTTCACATGGTTATGCTTGGTGGAATTCTTAATGGCCGAAAGTTCAGCATTTTTTAGCTGGTTAGAATCTTAAAAGCCAAACTTTAAGCATCACCTTAGGTGGAATTTTCATTGGGGAACTTTAATGGGAATTCTTAATGCATACTTTAATGGAATTTTGGCTATAAAAGGAGGGGGAACCCATACTCTTCATCATTCACTATCAATTTCAGATTCTTGGAGAAGAGGGGGAGGAAGTGACCGATCCATAGAGAAGAAAACAAGGGGAGAGAGAAGGATTCTTGATTCATCATCATCATTGGAGAAGGAAGATTCAATTGAAGTTCCATCATTATTCACTTTTGAGGGAGTTTTTATAACTTTTCATTTCAATTATGTCTATGAACATGTGTATTAATTCATTTATGTTTTTCATATTATCCATTATGAACTAAATTCATAAGACTAGGGCCATGTAAGGCCAAATTGTGATATATGTTTATAATAGATGATTGTTGAGATTGTTCTTATATTGTTATGTCATGTGAATTTGTGTTTTTGCCTATCTTGCATATACTTGATCACTATATGTTAGAATCTTATGCCTAAGTTAATATTTCGGGAGAAAATTGACTTAGGGTGCAAGAAATTCACATCATGACCCGTAACTAATGAGGAATTGCCCTAGACATAGGTAAAGATTCCCGGGTGAAGTTGTTCGATTCAAATCGAGTGAACTCTAGTACGTTAATGCATGTTTAGTGGTTAGATTTCTGGATAGGAATATTTGGAAAATCACGATCTAAGCATAGGATTTTATACGCGAGACATCGGTTATTCTCTACCCTCGGAGTTCTCACCATAACAATATAAGCTTAATCCTTCAACTAGAATCTTTATAAGTATAATTGATCAATTTGAACCTAGCATGTGCCTTAGTCTCCCTTTATACTTTGTGTAAAATCAATTGTGTAATCTTGTTCTTATTGTATGCATTTTACCTATAATTTACTTTAATTATATTTGTTCTTTTTTTCGTTAAAATCATAAACTAAAATTCAAGTCTCCATGGTTCGACAACCCGGACTTTTAGTCCACTTATTACTACACACGACTAGTGCACTTGCTACAATAGCACGTTAGCTTTTAGCGTGTCAAGGTACACTTAATAGCACGTATTAGTACATAATATCAACGTATGAATGCATATAAATTTCAGCTTACGTTCGAAGGAAAAATTGTTTAGTTCTAAATATTTCTTGATAATGTGTCATACTATTTCAGAAAGCCCTATATGTCTATGTTTAAAAGAAAAAATAGTTTATTATTTGCGCATCGTACAGTGCGTTATTGGCTTTTTCGTGAAATCACGCAAAACTGCCAACAAATTTTAGCTTACGTTTGTAGATAAAACTGCTTCATCCTAAACGTATATTGATAATGTGTCATAAATAGTAAGAACTCTCTATGTATCTATTTTCAAAATAAAATAACGATTTATGATTTCAATCATCCCACAACGCATAATAGAATTTCTTGTAAGCTTGCGCAAAACTATCAAATTTTTTTAGCTTAGGTTTGAATAAAAAACTGTTTCATACTAGATTGTTCTTGACAATATGTTATACATTTTATGAAAGCCCTATATACATTTTATGAAAGTCCTATGTGTCTACTTTGAAATAAAAAAAACGGTTTATGATTCCGAGCATTCTACAATGCGTTATAGACTTTCTCGTGAAGTCGTGCAAAACTGTCATTAAATTTTAGCTTATGTTTGAATCAAAAACTGTTTTATACCTGACATTTCTTGATAAAGTGACATACTTATTTAGAAAGCCCTATGTGTCTACTCTCAAAAGAAAAAAAAAGGTTATTGATTCTGAGCACGTTACAACGCGTTATAGAATTTCTCGTAAGATTGCGCAAAACTGTTAAATATCAATTGAAAATACGTCGATTGTGCACGAAATATACGTCGAACATGGCTTATGCGTACTGCAGTTGCTGTTCGTATGAAATTAAAAAATAAAAATTGTACTTGAAACAGAGTCAATATGGATCTCGATTTATTCCTTTCATCATGGAGAACAAAATGGTGTCACTTTTGAACAATTTCAATCGCCGGAAAAGTTTATGCAATCGGATTTGTGGTGAAGGGAAAAAGAAAAAAAGAGAAAAGAGAAGAGTGAGGGGCATTTTCGTCTTTTCAAGTGGATAGGGAGTGAATCCAAACTTATATTAGCAACTAAGGAGTGAAGAGTGTAATATTATGAGTAGGAACTGATTTTTAATTTTAAATAGGATAGAGATTTTTGACCAATTTTCCCTCATTTTAACATCAAGAAATAAGGAGCGAGTTGGAATTTGAAAATGTTGAGGTACTTTCTTCGGGTACAAATACAACGGAAAAATCCCGTACGTAGACCACCACAAAACGTGAAAGAAAATGGGTAATGGGGACCCAGAAAAGAAACACGAAAAAGTGAAAAATCATTAAATAAATATAATTGCAATCACAATAATAAGACTGGAAATAATAATGCCAATTGCCGCGGCCACCCCATAACTTCAGTGTATAGAAAGTAGTAAAATACTCTACTTGTTCATGAATGGTAATAGGAAAGAATTTCATTACAAGATCTTCTTCTTAGCTGTAGGAAAACAAAAACATATATACCCCCCCCCCCCCCACCCCACCCCAAAAAAAAAGAAGAGGAAAATTGGACCAATTTTGAAATCTCTGCTCTGCAAATAAATAATAGTTGTTCTTTCCTACTATTTACTTATATATATATATATGTATATATATATATATATATAAGAAGAAAAGGCAGGCCCACATCATATTATGGTTGGAGTTCATAAAGCAAATTGCTTTTCTACAAAGCCGACGGAAAAGAAACTCTAGTATAGTACGTACTCATCATCCTTCTCCTTCGCCTACACTCCGCATCTACCCCCTAATCTTCCACCCAGCCCAGGTACCATTTAATCTTTTAATTTCTTTTGAGGTGTGGTGTGGGGGGCATGTGTTCCATGTTTTCAATTTTGTTTTCATTCTGTTTTTTTTTCTTTTTTTAATGTGGTAATCGAAGTGGGTTTTAGTTTTGATGCTCGTTACTTTTTGATTATTTTGGAATTGAAATTGTTTGCTAAAAGGTTAATCTCTTTTACTACTTTTTTGTTTATTTCTTCAGTAGATCCATCCCTCCCTCCAGGAAAAGAGTATCGGTATCTCAATGTTCAAATTCTAAATGTCAATGATAGCTTTTGATCTTAAGAATTTGTTTCTGGAATATTCATATTGTCAGTCCTAATTGAAATAATTGATTTAAAGAATTATTTTAGTCTTTTCAATTCAATGTTTGCGTTTGAGAATTTGTTGGGTTTTAAAATGATTTGTTGGGGCTATGCTTACATCAATTGCTTTGTGATTGAGACCGTATACTCAAAGCGGTTGTTTGGCCCGTTCCTGTTAATGAATTTGACCATGCTGTCCTTTAGTTGTCTTGTGAAGCATCTAACTAATTTGGGTGATGGTGGAAATATGAGTGTAAGTTAAAAGGATTGGATTTGTTGATGCTGGATGAAAATGGAGGATGACAAGTTAATTGAAAAGATTCTTCCTTCATTTCATCTACTACTGGCAGCTAATAGTTAAAAAGATAGCTAAAATATGATACACACGTCTAAGTTATATTCAAGGTATTTGTTAGTTTTTACAACATTTGGATATTGTTGTTTTATGAACAAGTGTAGCCTGTTGATTTTTCACTCATGATTTGATAAGTTTTTCGCGTGTGTATTATTCTTGACTGATTTGCCTGAACTCGGTGAATGTCATTTAATGCATCATTCTCATGGACTATACACAAGCTATCATAACTAGTATCAGATGTTTGAACTCTTTTTGCACGCACCATCATTATGTCATGAATTATGGTTCCCAATAATCCTGTTTAAGAATCATTTTTTGGGGATTTTAGTAATCTTGGGAATAAAAATGGTAATGTTATAATGTGTGGTTTCGAAACGTGAAACACTTTCCTTAAAATGATATTTCCTCTCCCTATTAGTTTGCTGCCAGGTTACGCGGAAAATCAAAATCACTTTGAGGATACGACAAACACCCTAAAACCTTCAAATAACTATTTCAAACGCCTCTTTTCCCAATCTTCTCACAAACGACCTTTAGTTAAAAGTGTAGGACATATTTGTGATTAGTTCTAATTTATTTCGTGGCATCAGATTTGATGTTTTTATAGAGCTTGAAACACCTCTTTATAACCGTGTCATTTTATAGAAGAAACAAGCCTTGGACTAGAAGTCATAATTGTTGGAAGAATCAGTTGTGAACAATTACAAATATATCTGAATAGTTATAACCTTTCCCATGATCCATATCATGAGATTTTTCAAATAAGCATCAATTCTCAAAAGATATGACTATTTAGATTATGGCCCCCACTAAAAGACATGTGTTTATTTAATAAATATTTTTAACTGTAATCCAAACTCTGATATCGTCGTCTGATGAAGGCTTGCGTATTTATATCAGGTAGCTATTTGATGAGGAGCTAGTTGTCAGGATTTGCAAAAGGCCAGATTTCCTGATTTCATGAGCATGGACAAAGCATCCCCCGACTGTCCATACCCTGGATGCTTCTTCTGTGTAATGAAGGAAGCTAACCCTAGCAAGCGCAGAGCAAGTTTATTAAAGTTCTTCAGAGAACTTCCTTCACAGGACGATGACGGTCAAGTTCTTCCTATTAGTGGCCTATGGAACACTGCTATGGCACATCCTAACGATCCTGAGTTCATTGAGTTGGGAATTTTTGAATGCATGACGGCCCTCATCTGGAAAGGCTTAAAAAACCGACGATGGCTATCTCATGATCAAAATATTTATATCCCTTACTACGCAGCGCATATAATTGGATCTTACACTATGAATATGGAAGAATTTGCTGAAAGGGCTGTGCATGCTGGGGTTATCCCAGCTTTGGTTGAACTTTTGAGAGGAAGGCTAACTTGGGTCGAACAAAGAGTGGCTGTACGAGCTTTAGGCCACTTAGCTACATATGCTAACACTTTTCCTTCATTAGCAAGTCATGGTGAAATCTTGGAGCTATCGATGCAGCTGGCAATGAGTTCTCTCGAAATTGTTTACACTCACTTTTATCAGTATGTTGATAGGAGGCTAAGTTATCACTGTGATCTTCTCACGCGCGGTATGGGTGGTGTTGAAATGGAGTCGAGAAAGGCAGAGGAATGGGCTAGTCAGCTGCAGTGTTGGTCTCTTCAGCTCATAAACTGTTTTGCTTTCAAATCTGAATTTCTTCCTACTATATGCAAACAAGAATTTTTAGTAAAGCTTCCTGGTATGTGGGGTGGGCTTGTTAATGAAAATTCACCAGCTGGTATTGGATTATTACGAACAATTTGTCATCATAAGCTTGGTAGGGGCCCGGTCGCTAGCTGTCCTGGAATCATAGATGCCTTGTGTAATATAGCGCGATCATCAGACGACTGGCAGTATATGGCGATTGATTGTCTTCTTTGGTTGCTTCAAGATCCAACTACCTGTCATAAGGTAATTGCTTCGCTTCAATTATTGGTGCAGTTGGCCTGCTTAAATGTTTTCCTACTGATTTGTTGTTTATCTGTCATCATCGTTAGTGCACTTTTATGCCCTACTAACTTTTTACTTATCTGTCTTAGAATTCATGTTCTATATTTCTTTGACTTGTGAGCTTAGAATAATCATTGTTTGCTTTGGTTAATCCAATGTAGAAAGTAGATATTTCATCTTATATGTTTTGCTTCTTAAGAATATGTCAATGTCGCTTCTCGATTCTATTAAAGTTTCCTAGGTGGTACATTCATGACATTATCTCTCAACCTTTAATTTCCAATGAGATATCACCATATGTGGAAACTTCACACTACGATTTATGTACAAGGAAAATGACTCATTTTGTATTGCAAATACAACTATAATTGTCTACCAAAGAATAAAGTCCTAAAGGAAGAGTTACGCAATAGAGATGGAGATAAAAGAGAAGAATGAGCATATAAATAGCCAATATAGTTATTGAATAAAATTATTTAAGATGCTTTGAGTTCAGAATGGCTTCAAAAGCATTGGAAAATCAATTCCCACAATTTCCTAATGTAATAAAGATAGGCTGCATGACGCCTTATACTGGCTTCTTCTGAAAGTGATGCCATACTCGTATAAAAGAAGAAAATTCAAATATGAGGAATGATTATAAAGATTTGTTTGACCAAGAAAGCAGAAACAATCATTCTTTTATCATGAATATTTTAAAGGCCTCATAGTGTCACTTCATAACTATGGATAGTTCGAAGAGTATCCTATGTTAGCCGAATTTAGAATTCTGTATTTTAGGATACTTTTAGATGTATCTTTGTAATCCTTGAATGTTTAATGTGATGAAATACATGCAGATAACATACTCTACTTTAATTATACTTAAAAATGACAGCACATAAGAAACATTACTTAATTGTTGAATCTCCAGAAAACTTAGGCTTGTTTGGTTATGTTTTGGGAGTGTTTTCCCGTGAGATTATTGGGTGAGTAAATTTATCGGGAATTTGTTTTTTTGGGTAGTGTGGTTGGTTTATTTTGAAAAAATAGTATTTTATTCTTTTTTCTGCAGAAAAGTGTTTGGTTTACCCATTTTCAAATATATTTGAGTGAATTTTTGGTTAGATTTTGTTTGTTATTATCTTTAGAGGGGGCAAAAGTTAATGTAGCAGTGATTTTGCACATTAAAAAGTTGTGCAAAATTACTTTGTCAAACCTGGGAAATGCTCTTTTTTTTAATCATAAAAATAACTTGTGCATTTATAACAGAATAACGACTTACATGGTTTGCATTAATATCCTGAGGTGATATTCGCCAATATAATTATCTGTTTGAAGTAGATAAGCAAATCAGTGTATTTAGTACACGATTAATAGCGCATTAATAAACAATTTTCTTGTAGATTTTTTACAAACATATTCGAAGGAATGTTAGTGTGAGTGAACACGTGTTAAATTTGTTGTTTCGTCAATTATTCTAATCGAATCTCTTTCTGTATTGATATTGCATTTAAAAATACTAATGTCAGTTGATTTAACATAGATCGGACAAATGCTAGGAGATATGTGTTATCAACTTGCTGAATAACCAGGTTTCCTAACATTAGGTTGGAATAGTTTTTTGTAAATATAACATAATAATGTGGAATTTGATATCATTGCTTAGGGTCCGTTGGGTACACTTTTGATGTGTCTATGCTTTGTGGTTCCTTTTTTTGCAATGTAAACAAATAACTTAAATCTAATCTGTTAACTAATTATATTTAAATAAATATATGGTCTTTCCAGTGGTTAAGTTACACGAGGCTAATATGCGCTAATAACAGTCACCTAACAAAACCATGTTAAAGTTTTCAATATCCAATTGATGTCCCACATGAATTGTGGGACGAAAATTTGACTAGCTTATAAGTGGGTATTATGGACTCCTCAGCAACTTGGGTGTATCATATTCCAAAAACGAGTACGAATGAAAAGGCTAGCAGAGCAAATTACACTCACCTCTTGCTTGTGTGCCCCCACCCCGTGGGCATGGGCCGGGACACCCAAACATCGAAGGCAAAACATATGGTGGTGCCAAAAGCTTATTGATTGTCCACCGATGCCTTCTATAACCACCACTAGCAATTCTGTTCTGTCACGTATCAAACACCTGCAATCCCGCTGCTACAAGTCATAAACGTTTCAACTCCGGTAATCAGGAGTGGGCCACTGCGTAGGCCCTGCTTGGTTCAGTGCAATTGATGATGACACCATCTTTTGTGCTGGTCGATCATCTGTGAGTTATGTGCATGTGACGTCAAATGGTTCACAACAGAGAGCACGTGAGAAGTGAGAAAGTGTTGAACAAAGTATTGTGGTTCATGGGTGGGAAATGTGCTGGGATTATCAGGAATATTTTGACAATGTTCGTCAATTATAGGGGTATTTGTAATTTCATGGTATGAGCGAGGGGTTGGTAATTTTGTATTGTAATGTGGATGGCTCTGATGGGTGTCTCGGGAGTATTTTGGTTTCATCAGCCAAATTTTTTTCTTTCTGCTTCCAAGTTTTAAGTTGAGGGTTAAATGGTCATTTACAACCTTTTGAACCGATGACCAAGCACTCGAGGGGTTAAATGTAATTACCAAACGGAGAGGGGTGCACCTTGTTATCCTAACTAGTTGGGGTGGAAGTGTAATTAACCTTAAATGTAATCTATTTACTAGCTAGACTTCAACAAATCTACTGTCTTTCCTGTGGTTAATTTGCCTTACCATTTTAATTATAATTTTAGTGACCAACATTGTTATCACATCAAGTTTTCTTTAGTAACTGTCTTAACACTCTGGATATAGTTAAATTATCACCGTAATAATCTAGAACTTCCCGTAGGAAGTATTTAAAAGGAATAAAGTCTGACATTGCTTCATCTTTATCAAAATCCTCCCTGTTTGGTGTTGGTCAACCCTTGTTTAACACAACAATTAGTGCCTATATGCTTATTTTTTACAAGTTTATCTCACTTAATTTACTGCTGTTATCTCTTCTAAAGGGAAACAATCATGAATCAAAAAAGAAACTGTTGGAAATCAAGATTGATCTAAAAAATAATATTTGATATGATTTAGATTAGGATTTAAATTATGGATATAATTGGGGATTGATTGGTGATTTGATTTGATTGTGATATGATTTGGAGTGATTTCCTCCATCATCACATGTTTATTTCACCTATATATAGAGGTGACTACTGTAATTCATACTCAAGAGAGAATGAAAGTCTTATAGCCCTTGGGAATTGTTTCGTGAATGTGGGCCAAATCGCCGAACCACGCAATTGTTGTGTTTTCTTCTACTCTCTTCACTTTTACAACCTATCATGAAATTTCAACATGGTATCAGAGCAGGTTCAATCCTGCACCATTTGCTTCCGCATAGCACGATGGTCATTCCGTGCATTTCATTCCTTGGTAGCAAACTGGTCATCTTATATGGATTGTTCCATATTTTAGTGCACGAAGTGTTATTCCGTGCATGTTTTATCTCATCATGGATCTCCAACGTCATCAAGTCCAAAAAGGATCCAAATTTTTCTTAAAGGCATTTCTTTTAGTTCAAGTTGAACACTTTAATTCAGCTTTATGTGTTCAACTTGAGGGAGAGTGTTGGAAATCAAGATTGATCTCAAAAATCATATTTGATATGATTTAGATTAGGATTTAAATTATGGATATAATCGGGGATTGATTGATGATTTGATTTGATTGTGATATGATTTGGAGTGATTTCCTCCATCATCACATGTTTATTTCACCTATATATAGAGGTGACTATTGTAATTCATACTCAAGAGAGAATGAAAGCCTTATAGCCCTTTGGGCATTGTTTCGTGGATGTGGGCCAAATGGCCGAACCACGCAATTGTTGTGTTTTCTTCTACTCAACCTATCATGAAATTTCAACAGAAACAATGGACCATTTTTCTTTTATGGCAAATCATTTCAGAGAACACTGGCAAGGTTCTTGGTTTGGAAGACGGAGGTCTGAAGTTCTTTATCAGCATTGACTTTTAACCTTCGTCTCTAACCAAGTTCACATTGATGAATCTGTACTGCTAAACAAAACCTGTCTGGTATCTTAGCTGCACTGATTATGTTCCTTGAAACCATAGCAGGCAAGCAAAATCTGAATTCGATGATCGCAATTTAGTGAACTTTGTGTCAAACTATTTCTTTTCATGTGTTGGGGTGTCAAGCGTATCCCTGGCAGCTCATTATGAAGTAGTATATCATCATATTGACTGTTCTTCTGGCTGAAAAAGTTGAAAATAATATTGTGATCAGAAAATTGCAGCTTACCTTCTGATTGTTAATATTTGTTTTATTCGCATGAATGATCTATCGTTGAAGCCATCTTGATTTCCAATTCAGTTCTAGCTTTACATAATGATAATAAACACGTCAACACATTTCTGAGGCAAAGTGAGAGTATGACCGAAGTTTTTGCTACTATCTTGCTCCAAAATTCTTTTTTTCCCACGTCTATTCTAATTTAATTGTGAAAATAATGCAGGTTATTGATAAGGTGGTACCTACACTAATTGACCTTGCAGAAATAACTAGCTTAGGGGATCACAAAAAACTCGGCGACTCAATTGTTAATGTTCTTCAAGAATGTATTGGAACAGCCCAAAGCTCAATTAGTCCCCATTTAAAAGAAGAAATTGAGGAAGTCCTTGCTTCTCGACAAAGATTAAAATGGGAAAAGAATATGCCAAAAGAGGATCTCCATATTAAACATGCTGCTGGTTTAGTGGTAAAACTCGAAGGAAATTCTCTTTTCTCATCAGGAGATATTTCTGGTGCCGCCTCAAAGTATTCAGAAGCATTAGCTTTGTGCCCAATGAGGTCAAAGAAAGAAAGGGTAGTTTTGTACAGTAATCGTGCTCAGTGTCATCTTTTATTACAACAACCTTTAGCTGCTATAAGCGATGCTACACGAGCGCTGTCGCTTCATAATCCAGTCAACCGTCATGCCAGGAGCCTTTGGAGACGAGCACAAGCCTATGATATTCTTGGATTAGCCAAAGAGAGTCTTTTAGATGCTATTTTGTTCATAAACGAGTTTTCTCAATCGAGTGATCCTGATATGCCTTTGAGACAAAACAAGGTTCCCGAATATGCTGAACGTTTAGTTAAGAAACAAATGCGGGCTGCTTGGTTGTTTAGAGAGGCGGCTATTAAACATGGAGGTGTCCATGGTGAAGGTGGTGATGGTGGAGATGTTTGTGGACAAGATAGTGATGATTCTGAATGGGAAACAGCGAGTGAAAGTGATATGGGAAATGATGTAAACGATGAATTGATTGACAATGATTTTGAGAGGAAAGTTAGGCACGGTAAAGCTTCAAAGAAAGGTACCTTTCTTCATCATTGTTTTCGTAAACATTTTTTAGATGCATTAGCTATTTATACATTTGGAAAAGAAAATTTTGTGGTCATGTAAATATGGAAAATCATTGTGCTCTAAATAACTTTTGGTACTCCATTAATTAAATGATCAAGCTTTGTTTTGTCTATTGATATAACTTGGCCTAGATTTTAATTTTATTGTTCTAGGACTGTGTTTCTTTAGATTATCATGTCTGATTTCATTTTATTTCCAATGGGTTTAAGGTTTACTTTACTTTCACTCAATGAAATAACAAGAGAACTCTCATGTATAATGTTAAGACTACATGAAAAATCAATACATCACAGGCTGCTCCGTATTTACATAGTTATTTTCTCAAATCCTTTTAACTTTCAGCTTTACCCTGTAGCATATAAGTCATCCATATTCTAAACTTTCTGCATATCTGCAATCTTGATCTGGACCCAGATACTCTCTACACTTAAATTTATCATAAAGATTACCTTTTTTTCCCTTCGTCATTTTTGATGTTCTGATGATCTAATTCAGAATCTTTTAATTTTCCATTGTGAAAAAAACAGTAATATGCTCTTGCAGTTATTAACCATGTATTTGTTAACCGTCGAGGTCTGGTTCTTTACATGCCGCATTACTTTCTCATACCCTTGTGTGTGGTGCATATGTCACACATGTGCACGTATTTCAATTGCCTGATCGGTATTTGAGAGTGCAATTTTTCGAAAAGAAGAGGTTTTTTTTTTGTAACTACGCCAAAGCTCAGGCAGATTCTAAGTAATGCCGTAAACCAGTTCTTAATGACGCTATTCCCACGTCATTTCTATACAAGAGTATGCAAGTGATGTCTTCAAAATTTACGATTTGTGATCCCAAGTCTCAACATAAAAAGCGTTGTGGGCTTAGATATACAAATTGTTTTTTGTCATCTTTGATTTTGCTTTTATTATGATTTTTGAGATATAGAAGTTTGATTCTTTGCTAACCGAATCGGACTTTGAAATAATGCAGAAAAGAAGCACGCATACAATTTGCAACTTACCAAGGATGAAGAATGATATATGGATGGTCAGTAGAATTTATTCTAGAAAGAATATCGAAAACTTGCGCAGGATGAAGCATCAAATAAGTGGTGCCTCTGTTTATGGAACTGGTGAAAGTAATCTCTTCTGGTTAAAACTACAATTTACAGTATATGATTTGTGTTTTGGTTTTTTGTTTTTTATTTTTTATTTTTTTGTTGATTTGTTGTGTGATTTAGGTGGTTATACTTTGTAGTCATGGTTTTAGAGATTGTTCTCTGTTTATCATGTAATTTATTTTCTTCTCTATTTTATTTTTTTAATAATTCCATAAATTTTGTGTATAAAACCCTAGGCCCACTTGAGGATTGCTGGCCTTGATTGAGTGATTTTCTTTTTCCATGACTAAAATCTGCTCCTCCGTTTTCCTTGTTACCCTTTTATCTTATTATTATTAACTAGTCGCAGAATTTCTATTTCATTTTTATTTTGTTATATGAAAAATTATTACTATCATATGTCCTGTTGATATTATGCGACTATAAATATTACCTATGATCTTATGCCAATTATTATAAGTTATTAGAAATTAATGCAATGGAGAGAAAAAGAATAATTAACAAAAAAAAAGGAATATTTAGAGAGAAATAAGAAGAAAGGTGAGTGGGAAGAAGAGGAGAGAGAGAAGAAAGAAAGAAAGAAATGTGAAGAGGAGAGAATGGGTTGGAGAACTAAAGTTGTAGTGGGTGCAAAATGTCATACTAAAAAGTTGGCAGACCAAAACATTTCACGTTATGGACTCAGCGGATAGACATGTGCATCTCTTCCTCAAAGAAGATATAGAGGGCAAATCATGCTCCGAGTTGTGACTATAAGTCCGAATTTGTCAAACTAAATAGCATAGGGTAACCCCCTGCCCCCCCCCAACCCAATTAGAATTAAAAAAAGGCTGGCAGACCAAAAAAAAAATAGTTACTCTATGGCCTCCTCACTTTATATACAATATACGTTTTAAGTTTTTCGTGTGTGGAATGGTAGCTTCATCAGTTTCTCAGGACGCATTTCGATGCTCATAGTATTGAAACTGGTCTTAAGGCAGTATACATGCAATCGTATTTGTAAGGTAGAGTGAGTATAAACACTAAACAGTTATGGCAGAAAAAGGACCTCATACAACACTTGAAAGAGCTTAACGCAAAATAATTGACCATAAGGTTTTACCCATTCTTTATTGTTGGAGATCGGTGTAATTAGCTCTGCTATGATCAAAGATCAATACATCCTTACTCCAAAAGATAGGCACCAAAGCGTAAATGTAATGCTTATTTTATCAACACAACTACTATCACTTCATCATTATATATACTAATAAATAATATGTGTGTAGCACTTAACTCATATAATCTCGTCAAAATAATTCATTGCGTAGATGTTGTTTGATTTGTAAAAAGGGTTAATTACATTTAGGGCTAAATACAAATGCCCCACAGAACTATCCCAATGTCGCATATACCCTCTTAAACTTTAAAAGGTACCAAAATGGTCCCTCATGAAAATTCATGAGTTATCCAAATGCTCTCATCCAAACACAACCTTGCAATATTAAGCACTATATTAACTTAACCAATGATTCCTTCATTTTTTTTAAATGAATTTATCAATTTAAGTCTTCAAAATTAACAAATCATTTGAATCTTGTAATCTGTTAATTCAAGAATTATGAAGAATTATTATAATTATTTAAATATTCTTTAATTAAATCTTATCAACAAACAAATCATTTAAATCTTGTAATCTATAAATTTATAATTTATAAATTAACAAGATATTTAATTTACATTAATAAAATTAACAAATTGTAGATTTAAACTACGAAGATTTGTGTTTTCTAATAGTATCATATTCAGTTATAAGTTATTTAATTGTATCAACCAACAAATCCTATTTAAATCTATTTGCTTTTCTTACAAATCATAAAGTTCAATGAAAAAAGAATTAACCAAGTTTATTTGGTGCTTAAATATTGTAAGGTTGTGTTTGGGTTGAAGTATTTGGAATTGCTTAAAATTTTTCAAGAAGGACTATTTTGGTACCTTTTAAAGTTTAGGGGGTATATGCGACAATAAGAATAGTTCAAGGGGGGCATTTTGTATTTATCCCTTACATTTACTATCCCTCTTATTTAGTGTTAATTGCAATCCAGTTTGCATATTTTGTGCACATAACAAATACTCACCTTTTATAATAAAATTTTACAATTGCCCTCTTCGGTCAAAAAACTAATGGAATTTGCTGACATCATAATTTTTTTTTTTAATTTCCTATTTTGCCCTTGGGGGTGAGTGTAATTTTTCATATTACGTGGGATGTAATTATAATTTTTAATTTAGTATTAAATAACTAATTTTGTAAAGATTTTTTAACATCTTGATAATGAAGTGAAAATTTGGATTTATGCCAATTCGATTAATTTTTATAAAATAAAAATAAATACCAAGTTTCTATTTATTTTAGGAACAATATCATAATTCAATACAGATAAATCTGAATTAGTAAGTTGCCAAAAAATAAAAAATCAATACTAAATTAAAAGAAGTAAGTTGAAAGAAGACATATATATATATATATATATATATATATATTTATAAAAAAAAATTAAAATTTATTATCGAAAAATAAAATAAAAAAAGTAGTAGAAGTTAGGTGTAGGGGTTGAATGCAAGGTCTATTATAAAAGAGGGGTGTCTGTTACATGATCCAATAAAGCGGAAGGGTGTTATATTAACCCTTTTTAAATAATTTTTCTATTTTTTAAAACAAGGGTAATATTGATATTTTACACTTTTCATCACGTTTGGCTAACGGTCGTTAGTCAGAGGGAGGTAAATGTAAGGTTTTATTATAAGATGAGAGTGTTTGTTATGTTCTCAAAATAAGCGAACTGGACTGTAATTACACTAAATAAGAAGGGTAGTTGGTGTAATTACCCCTTTTTAATATTATATATTCCAAACTTAAAATAACTTAACTAAATGAATTGTAACTATTCAAAAAATTAATATTGATTGACATAAATTGAAACATTACATATTATAATAAATAAATTAAAAGTTAAATATTGGTTGACATAAAGTGATCAATACATTTAAAAGAAGTAAGTTTATTGAAACTTAAAACCTAGACAATCATGTAAATAAGTTCTATGTAATTCCATGCTATGTTTGTTCTTTCTCTTAGTTACATTTTATGGATTGAGCTCTCTCTTCTTCTTTCATCTCCTGAAGTTTTTGTGTACTTGCAATTGTCTTGTCATTCTGGCTAAAAAATTATTAGATATATGTATGTAGCTTTCTTCATTATATTTTGATAGATTTTCTATCTTTGATTTCTTTAGTTTCTAAACAAACCATAGCATGTTTCTCCTCAAGTGTTTATATTTTGAACCTCAATTAAGTTCTTTGAAAAATCACAATAGGTGGCTTAGATTATGCTTTCCTTTTTGTTGCTTCGCTATTACAATTTCATTTAGAAAAATGTAGGAGAAGTAAAAAGTATGTATGTTGCACGTAAAAGTTAATGCATATTATAGAAAATAATAATATAACATAATGGAGAATATTTTTATTTTCATTTCTAAATCTGTTTTTTGTTATCATGATATTTTGAATTCCATTTCTAGCATTTTTTCCTGAACAAGGCTAAAGCATATTTCAAATAAATTTTCTTCTACTAACACTGATGATTTAGCTTCATAATTATATATTTCGTAGAATATGAAAACTCTCTGAAATCTTTACAAAAATTTAATTGATTGAAAGAACACTTATATATTTGAAGGCAGTAAAATAAAATTACAATTTTTTGAATAACATATTTAGAGAAACTAAATAATTGATATTCAAACGAGACTATAATTTTACAAAATAATTCTTAGTAAATAAACTATAATTATTTAATTTGTATAAATTATTTGGTTTGACCTTGATGACCCGTGACGTTAAGTTTTTAACTTTGTTTCTTAATATTCTTTTTGTATCTTTTCTTGAATATTCAAGTATCTAATTCCCCTCATTCATATATGATTGTTGGTGTTTTTCCTTTCCTTCTCTTTAATTTGTTGAAATGAAATTGTAAACAAAGAAAAATCACAAGTTCTTAAAATTATTTTATGGGTTAATATCACTAATATTCCCCAAAGTATCAGGTTTGTATCACTTTGATCCCTAAAGTTAAAATATTATGCTACAATCCTTAATGTTAAATTTTGGTCTCACTTTAGTCTTTTCCAGTTGGTTTTGGCTAGAACATTTGGTTTTTCAAAAGTAGGCCAAACAGTTAGTTTTTCAAGAGTAAAATGGTAAGATTATATTTTCACATTGCACTTTGACCCTTTTCTTTTCTTTTTTACTATTTTTGACACTTTGGCCCCGAAAAAAAAATGCGGGAAAATTCTATTCTCCGCAATTTTCCTTAATAAAAAATATATACAAACTACCTTATTTGAATTATTTTTGTTTAACTAATATAAAATTAGTGTATACTAGTAGGCAATGTGTAAACTAAATGATTAAAATTCAATATATTTATTAATAATTAATTCCAAAATAAAAGAATAAAAATAACTACCTTATTTTAATTGTTATTATTTAGCAAATATACACTAATAATTAATGTCTGAATATTATTTTTTACTCATTAAATAAATAAGTGATCACTTAATCATTCACTTGATTCACCTATGAGATTCCATTTTTATACTCGTTTTATCGTTGTGTGTTTGCTCTATCGATTCCCAACAAATTTCACCACCAACCTCCCCAAAAGTCGCCTCCGTCACGCGCCTCTTTGGTCTCGGTTGGATATCTTTTTCTCTTCTCGTTGGTTCGCCTTGATTTTCATTGAGTGCGGTCTCCTATGCTACCAGTGTGATAAACACCACACCGCACCTTTAAAAGTACGAGAAAATTGCATTAACCTCCCTTGAACTATGGACTTTTGGCAACCACACCCCTTCATACTTGCTATATTGGCATAAACCTCCCTATATTCGACTTTTTCACTAGATTTATTACTAAAAGACTAAAAAGCCCTTCAAATTTGGGCTAAAAAAAGGTACAATTAAACAATGAGTTGGAGCATGGAAAAATACCACTAAATTGCATAGTAATAAAAAATAAATAATAAAGCATCTTAAATTACAAAGATTCTAGAAATATATTTCTAAGATTCCTAATATTTAAATTAACTAAGAAAATGCAATTTAATCGTGAACCCTTTTATGATCCGAAATAATATTACTTAAAAATATTAATTTTAACTCTCACATAATTCAACTAATGCAGAATTTCATAAAAAAGTAAGTTATTATTCTGATTATGCTAATTTAATTTGCTGCACCATTTTCCTTATTTTTATATATGGCAATCATCATTAGAAAAAAATTAGTACTTCTTTTTATTTTTTCATATTGAATTTAGTATAAATTCGCATTCATGTTTAAGAATTTATGGTGATAATATGGGTATTCCTTATTTTTCAATTAAGACCATCTTTAAGAATTAAAGAACAAATAATATGTTGTGCTATTTTTAAAATTTGAACTTTGAATAAATATACCATTGTTTTTATGAAATACTCATAAATTATTATTTTTGTACAACTATTACTATATCTATTTAATAACAAAAACATATATAAGAGGTGCAATTTTTTATTTTTTTTGTAATATTATTTTTAGTCAATATAATATACTACTTCTTAGCATATTTTCGAAGAAGTTGTTGACTTATTATGAAGAAGAATGTTTTAATAAGTAGAATTTTAAGTATATAAAAATTAGTCAAGTTCTTACTTCTATACTTTATGTTTCTTTTTTTAAATGAGAAAAGTAGAATTTTTCGGGTTTATGAAAAACGTTTGAATTCTATGAACATACTTAAAGCAATAAAAAATTTAGATCACATAGAGAATTCACGGTTAATCAAGAGAAAATATTTATAGAGTTTAGAATTATGTTTCTAGAAATTTAAATTGTGGATGCTACATTATTTGCTTTTATTATTATTATTATGTCATTTTGATAATTTTTCATTCACCAAGACATTATAAGTGAAAATTAACCTTTTAAATTCAAAAGTGAAGGGCAGTTTGGTCTTTAATTAAAAAATATAATGAAAAAAGTGAAAGAGGGGAGGTCCATGCCAATTTTTCAAATGTGAAGGGTGTGGATGTCAAATACCCATAATTCAGGGGAGGTGAATGCAATTATCCCTTAAAAGTATCCCTTGATTTCGCGACAAGCCTGAAAATATTTTGCTATTTAAATATTCAAACTACTTTTTGGCTAAGTGGAGGAGAAGTTAGGAGAAAATATATTTCGATTTTAATGTAGAGAGGTTCAAGAAGTAAGAAGACGAAAATCACCAAAATGATTCAAATATATATAGAGGATGAAAATTATGGCTTATTTAAAGCCCTAATGTTTGTCCTCTCTGATCTAGAAAAGAAGTCGAAAGATTTCCATCTCTTCCTTTATTGGAATTCTTAAATCTCTCAACAACTTGATTTCTTTTTTTTTTTTTTTTAAGAAAAACGGTAGAAATATTATTAAGCAATGTCAGATCGAACGAAATCAAAGACACGAGGAGGGGTGATGGTATCCCCTTCCAGCAAACCCAAAGCAGTTCTAGCGAGACCGTGAGCAGGCCTATTGCCTTCACGATCGACGAACAAAGGAAAACGAAACTGAATTAAAAGATGCAACAAGTAAAAAACAATCATCAATAATAGACCCTATAGGAGATAAATCTAATGCCGGAGATCGCAGACGCCGAATGAGAGATAGACAGTCCCCTTCCAGAACTACGTCGCGCGATCCGCGACTAATGCCCGGCTTCAAGGCCTCTACTGCAGCCAGCGCCTCAGCCACTTCTGGAGTAGTACTAAAGTCAAGCCACTGCTGTCTCCAAGCACAACAGGAGCCCGTCGAATCCCTGCCAATAGCCGGTGGAATCCATCGCAAGTCCTTCTCTTCTTCGACTAGAGGTGGGCATACCTCCAACGCTTCCTTATACGAACTGCAGTACACCCTAGCTTTGCGAATAAGAACATCCAGATCAGTTGTAAGTTTCTCCATAATCGACTTGTTCCTGTTATGCCAAATAAACCAACAAACAGTGATGAAAAAGTTGAACTCCTCCTTCCCCAATTTAGCCTGAACATGCCTATGTTAGGAATGTGCCCTAAAATCCAATTATTTAATGTGTTTATTATGAATAAATAAATAATATATATTAGAAGTTATGAGTATTACTAAATGTCCTATGGGATAGGCATAGTCCATAATTACATATGAGAATCCAAATGGAAGTGATGTTCCATGAAAGACTTGGATTACGTATATCATGTGTTATTATAAATTGGTTATAGTCGGTGATAAGAATGTGCGTCTTATCTGCTAAAGACTATAATATGCTATATTCGATGATTTGTCTTAATCATGGGAATAGGGATTCCATATATAGTATATTCGTGTAAATCAATTAGATTGAAACACTGAACCAGACCAATCAAATTATTTATTTTGACTACTATCGAAAATAAATAATTTGAACAATAACTCTTAATCCTATGATTGTCGTGGACTAATGCATCTAGTGCACATTGCTTTGATGTATTTAGAAGTGAGGTCTTCGGTGGCCAATATACTTTATACATTGGGTAATGACATAAAAATGTGATTGGAAAGGACATTCATATGGGATCTATAATCTCTATAAGAGATAAGATATATCCCCTATAATGGATTTGCAATGTTCGACTTTTCTAAAACTTTGGCCAAAGTGTTTCAAGTGAAGTGTCGCTGTAATTATATGAAAAATAGTTTTTCATTTGGAAAGTTGATAAGAAGCAAATTGAGCATTATAGGATAAGATGTGAGAAATAAAATAAAAGTAGTCTCAGTTTTATTTCTTCATGGATATTTTAATAGAGGAGTTAATGAAATATTTGTTTACGAAAGAATTGGAACTCAAAAATAAATTGAAGTTAAGTTTAGAGTGCAACAATATTTATTTAGTGGAATTAAATATTGTTAAGTAATATTAAATATTATCATGTGATAATAATTTGATTTAATTTACTTGGAGCTAAAATTAATTTTCCCTAAGGTCCCTTCGCAAACCTCAAATTGAAACTCTACGAATAAATACTAAAGAATCCATTAGATGGATAAGTTTGAACTTAGATGAAAAATTAATGTGGGAAATATGTTTGGAAAAAGATATTTAATTAAATATTGATTTAATTTAAAATAAAAAATAAAAAAATTTGACGCGTGAACAGTAATATTGCGTACTGTTCACGCGCCAAAGCTAAATCTGGTGCCAGACGGCTGGCACCAACTTCACTTTTTGGGTTTCTCTTTTCTCCCCACTTGTTTTTTGTTTTTTCTTTCTTTAAAACCCCACTTGATTTTTTTAAAATCTAATTTCATCTTTTTTCGCCCTATATAAAGGGGTGCCATTTACAAGTTCAAACACATCACACAAAAACGAAAGCAAGTAGTTCTTGTATATTTTTACGAGAGCAAGCTAGCTTTTAAGAAAATAAAATTTCTCTTACGGAGTTTTATTTTAGTAGTATTTTTGGAGCTCACACTCCCGAGTTTGTTGAGGCATTGCGAAGAAGGCTTTGCGGTGAACGAGTTCTTCTTCTACCGGCAAGTTCCAATCTTCGGTGTAAGGTTTGTTTTCTTCATTTTCAATTATTATTGTTTTATAGTTATTCAATTATTGATTTTAATTAAAGTGTTTAATTATGTAGTCTTTTAATTGTTAGCTATAGATAGGCAATAATAATTATTAATTAAAGTGTTTAATTAATTTCTTTAAACCATAGTATGTATACTTTATTTTTTGATGTCATGCATATACGCATAAGAGCTAAGTCTCTATTTTAATTCCGCTGCGTACCAATTTGGGTTCGATTTTGAATCGATTTCCCAACAACTGGTATCAGAGCTAGACTCTTGATACGTATATGTGAGACATATTGGCATGATGAGATGTTATTTATTTTAGAATTTTGATTCTAGATATTAAAGCTTTAGACATGTATCGATTATTATGATATAAGCATTTTTTTTGTATGATTGGATCAATTGTTAGTTATAGTTGTAGTATTATATTGTGCTATTAAATTCGTCTAGTTAATTCTGTCGAGGAGATTGGGTTTTAAGCGCGACCGTTGTGACGCCTCCAATCTTTCCTGAGAATTAAATCTAGTTAATTCTGTCTAGGAGATTGGGTTTTAAGTGCGACCGTTGTGACGCCTCCAATCTTTCCTGGGAATTAAAACTAGTGTGGTTTTCTAGTAAAATATTTACTCTCTATTTCTATTTTTGATGAAATATGACTTTGAGTTCCACAACAAGTCGTATCAGAGCCTCAGCTCTTGATCCGTACATGTGAGACATGTTTACATGATTGCATGTTTAAAATTAAATGATACTATGGAATTTTATGAAATTGGATTCTAGATATTAATGTTTTTATTGTTAAAGCATGTTTATTTTGATTAGATCAATTGTTTAAATTGTTTAAAAGTGTGAATACATGTTTATAACATTAATATATTTATTCAACATGATAGAGTTGATTTGATCAAATGTTTTATTTAAATTGTTTAAATAAATGTTGAATATTTTTATGCCAATCATATATTGTGATATGATGATTGAATGAGAGTAAGATTCAAGAAGTTGAATCTTAGTACTTAATGAGCATGAGATCACGTTGTTCAAATTGTTTGAAAATATAAGTATGTGTGATTGTATTCAACATGAGAAAGTTGATGTGATCAAGTGTATTATTTAAATTGTTTAAATATATGTTGAATATATGATGTCAAATTGTTTTTGACATGATAGTTGAGTGGGAGTATATTCCAAGATAAGGAGAAACGTTTTGATGAGATCATATAATTCAAATAGTTGAATTTTTCCTCTTTAATTAAATTTCTTGGAAATTCTAATTTGATTAGTACTTATTATTATTTAATGTATTCATTATATGATAATGAAAAATCCACGAGTTTTGAAATATCAAGTGGGAGAGAGATTCAAGAGTTGAATTCTCATGGCCTCCATTACTGGTCTAACGGTGTAGCAAGTGAATATTATTCAACTTCTTAAAATAAATAAATAATTATTTACATTAAGAGTTGAATTATTTATTTACGCATACTTCAATCTGCCGTGGAGTATCTTGAATACCATATGAATATCTAAGTAATGATGTACACTTGATTGGGAAAACATATTAGCCTCCCCGAGGAGCTCTGTTATGTCATCCCAAAGGCTGAAGATTAATATGGTGGGTTAATGATGTTTAGTAAGAGTTACAAGAGAAAAACATATTAATTGAGAAATGTTCTTGCCTAAACTTATTACATTTTTCGGTCCTGCCGCCAGGAAGGAAAATGTATAAAACCAGGTCATCATTGCATGTACCAAAATGTGGTTTGTGGATCCCATATTTGGTTTTTATTGCTAAAGACTCGACTCATAACTTGTTTATAATTTATTTATTTCATAATTGCGTTAGCTAGTCCTTTACAATCGTATTTCGAGAACATTAGTTCCTAAGGTCTAGATATGTCAAGTGGGATGTGAATCTTGAAAGTGTATCTACTTATGGTATATATAAACTCGTTCATATATCTACATGTTCTTTTAGTTCCAATTGACAATGAATCACTGACTGTTGCGGACCGTTATGAATGGTCACCTAAAGTCATTGAGATGACTAAAAGCTATATCCTGACCACTTAGTCAACCATTCTCAAGCACTTGATGCAAGAGATGGTTCTTCTGAAAAAAAAATTATTTTTTCAAGGAGACGTTTAATGGCGGGATTGGACAGTTAGACATGGGTAATGAGTAAGTTGAACATTACCAAGATGTCTTAAGGAATACTAGATGAATAAACACCTCATGAAGATGATGAGGTGAATGAATAAACTAGAATTGCTTAGTATAATAATTGTCAGTCAACCCCAATAGGATAGGATCCTAAACTTCCATGTATTGATCTTTTGTGAATTTTATAAATTCACTGTACAATAAATAATGAGATTATATATTGCATGACTTTATGGAAGAAATGGATGTTGAGAACTAAAGAAAGATGGTACGAGTATATCAATTAGCAAAAGTGGGGTTTATGCTTTAGAGTAAAGTATTGATCTTGAATAATGTCTTTGTGTACCTTTATTTGTAGAAATATAATTTCTGTTAAGATAGTGAATGTTTGGCTCACTAATATTTAAAATAATAAAAGTTATTCATAATAAATTGTTTATTAGTAAAGGTACTAGGAAAGATATTATTTTTTGATTTTGTTAAATACTCTGTTCATTATTATAGATACAAGTATGTGACTTACCATTAGAAAGATAATCTCTAATGACTAATAAAGTGTATGTTTAGCAGTAAGTCATATTAATCTTGATATGATCTAAAGACTGATTTATGATGGACTTAAATGTTCATTGGATATAGAAGGGTCTACCAGTCTACGAATCATGTTGTGGAAGATATAATGACTATGAGGCCATAGGCCAAACCAATTGTGCTGCTAACATTGCTTGATTGGTTTACACTGATGATTGTGAATCTATTCGTGTTTAAGTCAATAGAGTTCTTTGAGTTTTTCATGCGAGATGATTACTCAATGCATTTGTATATGTATATGATACATAAGTCTTAAAATGTTGAATAGTTCAAATTGATTAAGACTCATGTCGACAATTAATTAGATGAACGTATAACCATTTTGATATGATCACAATGATCAACATTTGTCTAAAGAGTTCTTGGATTTCTTAATTGCAAATGAGATAAGATCTCAACTTATTGTACTAGGTAACTCTAGTTGAATAGTGTTGCAGATAACAAGAAATAGGACATTAGAGAAAATGGTAAGATCAGTTTTATGACTCTTCCAAAAAGTTCCTTTTTGGGATCTGTATTCAAATAGTTACAACCTATTGTACTTGTTTATAAGTCAGTTCCTGAGATAATTGTGGAACCATTGATTGGGTTAAGCCTGATTTTAAGTTCAAGCACATATGTTGGGGAAGGATCTTGACAAAGATAAATAAATGACAAAGGTATATTTGTCTCTAAAGTGTCCTAAAGAAACAAAGGGTGGTTAATACTATAGTTCAATCATTACGAGTATTTTGTAAAGTACAAATACTAAATATCTAGATGATGGACTACTGATTAACCACAAGAGTTAAAATGAACTTGTATTTCTGAGGATGATAGTATGAGATACTACATGTTGACAACCTAGAATAATTGAGAACATAATTGGGACATAAGATGTATCCAATATAATTATTGATTGTGGGTCTAATATACTTGAGTGAGCCACAATGTAGTGGGAGTATTATCATTAACATGACAGATATCTTCAGGAGACCCTAGGGGTGGAACCTGAATATGAATCTGATACTCTTAGCAACGATGTAGCTCTACTAGATATAGATGTTGACTAATGAGTCAAAGTAACATATGTATGATAACTTGTAGAGGAGCCAAAAAGCATTAAACTCATGAGATGTAAATGAGTCTACAAGAGAAAGAAAGGAGTGGATTGGAAGGTAGAGTACCTCAAAGCAAGAATATTGGTGAAGTTTTATATGATAAAACATGTCAGCCAGTAGTCATGCTTAAATCCAGAATGATACTCATATCCATTACTCTCATTATGATTATGAGTTAAGAGATGGATATGAAGACAATATTCTTGAACGGGCACCTTCAAGAAAAATGTTATATGTTGCAACTCGATGAACTTTTTGTTGAAAAGTCATGGTTCATATGGTATGAAAACTGAAGTAGTTCATTTATGGACTTAGATAAACATCTATATCATGAAACATCAAAATTAGAAGCTATCAAATTTTGAATTTGAATAAATGTCGGATGTACTAAGTGTATATAAGAAACATCCTGAGAGTTATAATGTTCTTAGTACAATATATGGACAATATCCTAATTATTATAAATGATGTATGAATATTATCTGTTGCCAAGTTTTGATTGTCTTAATAAGATTGATATAGATGACCTAGGTGAAGTTAGCAATGTTTTTAAAAGAACGAAGTGCTAAAATAATCACATTTTGCATATAAGAGATAATGACGAAGTATAATGTGATGGATTTCAAGAAGGGTTTATCTCCTTTTAAGTTTGAAATTAATCTTTCTCTAAAGAAAGAACACATGAGATAGTACCACATATTTTTTTTGGATTGTCTTATGTGGTTTGAGTATTACATAAAGGTCAACAGTTATCAATTAAATTATAAACCACACTGGCTAGGAGTGAATCATATATTATAGTACTTGAGAAGGACTATATGTTATATGATGATCTATCTCAGTGAAGAGTTGAAACCTATTAGATACACAAGATCAAGTATTTATTTAGATAAGTGATCACTCCACTGGCATATGTATTTACCTTTTACTGTAAGGAACTATTGGTTGGAGAAATGTATAATTATGAATTAACCATTTTCAACTACATAAGCTGAATATGCCGCGACTTATGAAGTTGCTAAAATAGCTTATTGGCTTAAAAGAAATTTTTATGAACTAGATGTTATTAGAATTTGACTAATACCAATCATATACCGATGTGATATTTGGTTGCGTAGTTAATTCTATATATTCTAGTAGTCATAATTGAAAGTGTCACATATTAGAGAATATGTAGACTACAATGCGATTGTAGAAACCGAATTAGTTTTCATGTATAATCTGACAAATTCCCTTTCTAAAAGTATTGACACAAAAGAGTTTTATTTATCTAAATGGGATGAGTATGCTGGATATACTGCTAATTGGTTTTAAGGGCAAGTGGGAGATTGTTAGGAATGTGCCCTAAAATTCAATTATTTAATGTGTTTATTATGAATAAATAAATAATATATATTAGAAGTTATGAGTATTACTAAATGTCCTATGGGATAGGCATAGTCCATAATTACATATGAGAATCCAAATGGAAGTGATGTTCCATGAAAGACTTGGATTACGTATATCATGTGTTATTATAAATTGGTTATAGTCGGTGATAAGAATGGGCGTCTTATCTGCTAAAGACTATAATATGCTATATTCGATGATTTGTCTTAATCATGGGAATAGGGATTCCATATATAGTATATTCGTGTAAATCAATTAGATTGAAACACTGAACCGGACCAATCAAATTATTTATTTTGAATACTATCGAAAATAAATAATTTTGAACAATAACTCTTAATCCTATGATTGTCGTGGACTAATGCATCTAGTGCACATTGCTTTGATGTATTTAGAAGTGAGGTCTTCGGTGGCCAATATACTTTATACATTGGGTAATGACATAAAAATGTGATTGGAAAGGACATTCATATGGGATCTATAATATCTATAAGAGATAAGATATATCCCCTATAATGGATTTGCAATGTTCGACTTTTCTAAAACTTTGGCCAAAGTGTTTCAAGTGAAGTGTCGCTGAAATTATATGAAAAATAGTTTTTCATTTGGAAAGTTGATAAGAAGCAAATTGAGCATTATAGGATAAGATGTGAGAAATAAAATAAAAGTAGTCTTAATTTTATTTCTTCATGGATATTTTAATAGAGGAGTTAATGAAATATTTCTTTACGAAAGAATGGGAACTCAAAAATAAATTGAAGTTAATTTTAGAGTGCAACAATATTTATTTAGTGGAATTAAATTTTGTTAAGTAATATTAAATATTATCATGTGATGATAATTTGATTTAATTTACTTGGAGCTAAAATTAATTTTCCCTAAGGTCCCTTCGCAAACCTCAAATTGAAACTCTACGAATAAATACTAAAGAATCCATTAGATGGATAAGTTTGAACTTAGATGAAAAATTAATGTGGGAAATATGTTTGGAAAAAGATATTTAATTAAATATTGATTTAATTAAAAATAAAAAATAAAAAAATTTGACGCGTGAACAGTAACATTGCGTACTGTTCACGCGCCAAAGCTAAATCTGGTGCCAGACGGCTGGCACCAACTTCACTTTTTGGGTTTCTCTTTTCACCCCACTTGTTTTTTGTTTTTTCTTTCTTTAAAACCCCACTTGATTTTTTTAAAATCTAATTTCATCTTTTTTCACCCTATATAAAGGGGTGCCATTTACAAGTTCAAACACACCACTCAAAAACGAAAGCAAGTAGTTCTTGTATATTTTTACGAGAGCAAGCTAGCTTTTAAGAAAATAAAATTCCTCTTACGAAGTTTTATTTTAGTAGTATTTTTGGAGCCCACACTCCCGAGTTTGTTGAGGCATTGCGAAGAAGGCTTTGCGGGGAACGAGTTCTTCTACCGGCAAGTTCCAATCTTCGGTGTAAGGTTTGTTTTCTTTATTTTCAATTATTATTGTTTTATAGTTATTCAATTATTGATTTTAATTAAAGTGTTTAATTATGTAGTCTTTTAATTGTTAGCTATAGATAGGCAATAATAATTATTAATTAAAGTGTTTAATTAATTTCTTTAAGCCATAGTATGTATGCTTTATTTTTTGATGTCATGCATGTACGCATAAGAGCTAAGTCTCTATTTTAATTCCGCTGCGTACCAATTTGAGTTCGATTTTGAATCGATTTCCCAACAGCCTAACCCACAACAAGGTTGTTGATGGGCAGAAAGAAATGATAGTCCAAGGTAAGTCAGAAAGTCCCCACACAAGTCTCACAAACGGGCACTCCAAAAACGCATGTTTTGAGTTCTCTCTATCTGAACCACAAAAAGGAAAAAGTCACTCCATTCGTACTTTTCGTCTATCCAAGTTGAACGCTGTCGGGAGTGCATCATTGCAAAGGCGCCAACCAAACGTCTTGATTTTCGGTGCGACGGCTGATTTCCACAAGAAATTCCAGTCCGATGGGGAAGATCCCACCGAGCTGCCTGACTGAGCACTCCTTCCCTTATTAGCTGAATCCCGGGCCAACCGATATGCGCTTCTAACCGTGAAGATCCCCGATCTCGAAAAGTGCCACACTAACTTATCCTCATTTCTTCGGCTGCCAAGAGGGATAACACAGATTGCTTCCACATCTTCCGGCCAAAACGCTTCTTCCAGTAGATGTCGGTTCCACCATCCCGTAGTATCATCAATCAGATCGCCCACCCTAGCGTCATCCGGTAAAGCACGTACCGAGGTCAACAAACTGAAATTCCATGGACTGAAATTTCCTACTTTAATGAAATATTTCCAAGAATATATCTAATTAATTGCCATATTCATTTTTATTAATTAACATAACTAATAAACTTATCTTGGACAATTAAATCTATTAATAATTAATCAAACAAAACAACTGAATTTGTAAATTAGTAATAAATTAATTTAATTTTCTCAATGAAATTAACTAAGAATTAATTAACTACTCTAATCCACCAAAGATCAAATCCACTTACACTAAACGTTATATCGAGTTAGTGTGCAACCCCTTAGGTTCACAAATGAGCTAGCAATAGGTCCACCCCAAATGTGTCCAAGTTAATTACTATAGATAGTAATTAATTAAGTCTTGATTCAGTTACAAAGCTAAATTCAAGGCACATTTTGATCGTGATTCGATATCTAGCTATGTAATCACGAAAATCTAGACATTGATGATTATAGGAAAACCTCCTTAAGAGGATATTATACATTAACAACTCTTGACGAGATAGTGATATCCCACTTTCTCACAATCTCTATAACTTAGAACAGTATTTTGGATCACAACCTTGGAGGACATTCCACAATCACCATCTAATGCGTGAACGCCCTCGTAGCTATCTATGATACATAGGACTTTATCTAAAGGAAGTAGTAAAAGCAAGATAAAGACGAAATATCATATATTGGTAATCTCTTAACAAAGTGTCGAAATTACAATATATGCTCGCCACTAATTGGCTTGTTGAGCCTATCATACTAACAACATTTGCATTAATTTCATTTATGTGGGGGATTGTTAAGTAAAAGTGGAGTTTCACTCAACTTTGATCACAAAATTAAGTGCTTCCATATCTCGGATATGAAATTTTATGGGCTTATATTCATTTACCATTCAACTAGATAAATTAAGCATTTTGAATTACTCAAATCCGAGTTGGGATGAATGATAAATAATAATTGAAGTTAGTCACTTGAAATGTGTTATAGATAATTGTTTGGTGTAGGAACTCATTAAATGAGTATCTCAAATAGAATAAATCTTGAAAGTGTGTTGGACTTATATGTCCATGGTGAGAGTATGGGTTGGCCCTTGGGCCATCCAAGTTTTTGGAAAGATGTAGGACTTAGGTCCATGTTTGTTTAACCGCCTTCCCCACTTGCTCGCAATCCAATGGATGGGACTTGGGCCTTAGACTTGGTCTTTGTCTGTTGTAGGCCGTGGGTTGTGGATTTGTCTTGGCCCAATTGGGATTTATCTAAAAGAAATTTAATTATTTAATATTCTTATTCATTTTGAAATAACTTTGACCATAAGATTTTTTTTGACCAAACGATGATGATGAGCAGATGCTGTGGAGAAATGCAACTACCATACAATCAATGACCACGATCGTATGCTACGCGGTCCATGATAGTGTTAGGTGACCGGTAAGCCATCTAGTGGTTTGACCATTAGATTATGAACACTATGACAATTTTGTCTCAATATTATATTGAACTCTTTATTGGCAACTTTTTCTTTATCGCACATACTTTCTATAGTTTAGATAAAGATCTCATTGATCACATATAGCTAGGGGAGCGGTCGTAATGGGGACTATGGAATGCTCTAGATGGTTATGATCCTAAACCGTATTCAAAGTCATAGTGACTATGAGATATCACAGTCTCGTCAAAACTTGTTTTTGTGTCACATTCTCATAGGAGAGTGCTTTATTCCATGGCCAATGACTAGGTGGTTAGTACATGCACAAAGATCCATACTTGGGGTGAGTATGAGATTCAACAACCCTGCCAGAATTTCTTGTTGGTTCTGTATCGAACTCGGAATCCCACGATTAACATAGGTGTGAGATTAGTAAAAACCTCGGACTTGAGGTGTCATGGCTGAGATGTGAGCCACCAACTACACTTTGATATACACATGAATTCCAAGAGAATTATATTGTGGCGTATGTTGGGTGTAGTCAGACAATATGACAAAACATCTGACATCAGATACAGTATCCATCAACAGCTTGAAGACTGATATTTTCTATGATGTTGTGTAAGTTGAATGATAGATAAAAACCTTTGATCAGAGCGGTGTCTTGAAAGAGGAATTGGTGGTCCCTACTTAGAAGATCTGATCATTAATGTTCCAACACAGTCATAGCTTCTGAGTTATTAGGGTTTCGACCAGCGTCAAACACTAGCCTACATACAGGAAAAACATAAAAGGATTCAACTCATATGAAGATCATTTTGCTGGAGAGATTTGTTATTCATCATTAATATCTGGGAAGTCATGGAGACATAGCTAGACATCGTTCCATGATCAATAGGTGCCTTGAATTAATATGGTGAATTAAATCATGGCCTAATTAATTATTTGGCTAAATAAGTTAATTAAGACAATATGTGGATTGTCTAGCCTTTTGGGGATAAGACCTATTGCCAGCTTATTAATGAGCCTAAGGGGTCACACACCTAATTTAGTGAGTTAATTAATTCTTGGTGAATTAATGGAAATTAAATAATTGGGAAAACAAATAAATTGATGAATTGTTCTTAGTTAATAAACGTCTTATATTTAATATTGGAATAGTAAATGATGATAAAACTAATTAATTAATTAGTGGTCTAATTAATTAAAAGAAAAGAATGTTTATTAATTAAGTAGGCTTAATTAATATTTGATCTTGTGACTTAATTAATAAATTAGATTTAGACAAGACCAATTAATTAATCAGTGGCTAATTAATTAAACATAGGCTTGGACTGAAAGAAAGAAGAGAAGCCTTCCAAGGTTTTGTAACTCTGGCTTATATGCTTAAGGAGATGCCTAACTGAGGATAAGAGGATCCTCAGTGTAAGTTCCTCAGATAAGCTTGTCAGACAAAATTTTTGCCTTCTTCTTTTCCTCTCTCCTTCTGAATTAGACTATACTAAGAATTCCTGACACGCGAATTCCTAGCAAGTGTACTAGGTCGTGCAATGTAATAGAGTGGACTATTTAGCCCGGGGTGTATCGTGCCCACAGGGACAATTGGATTCAATGCTCGTAATTGCTATATTATCTAACTCTAAGCTAAATCAAATTATAAGATGATTGATGTTTAGACTATGAAAATAACTAAAAATAACTAAAATGATTATCAAGGTAATAAATCAAATGGGAAGAGGTGATTGGGTTATGATCCTACTATGTTCTATCCTATGCTCATGAACTTCTCAATTATCCGGATTCTTAGAACGTTCTTACTATGGCGAAACCCCCTAATGTATTTATTATTCAATCTCTTGAAATAACAAGCCTATACTAGTTAACAACTTCCTATATCTCTATAGCGAAGATTGAATTAACTAACATGCATTTAGGTTCAAAGGAATTCCTTGTTTACGAAGATCCTACATTCAATCGGGTCATCTTATCACAAAAAGCCACACAACGCAATCGATTCTATCTCTAGTCAATTGTTACGTTATGATGTTTGATTTTTCGATCTCCCTTTATCTATCTCTTCTCGGTCTCAAGACAAAGCATTATATCAAACACATGGTGATCATTCATGTGAAAGCATTAAGCATAAAATCAAACGTGTAACAAGAATGTAATAAATCCGGAAATTAATGATTCATTAAACACAAAACATCACAAAGTATTCACATAACCCAACCACAAAGATGCTTAGCTCATACTTACAACAACAAGTGATTCAACAATTCTATAAGACATGGTTGATACACAAATCAAAGAGAAAGAGTTGAATTACTCCCTATTACAAAGTTTGAATCCAAGCTTTGATGATGAAAATGATGATGATGATGACTCTTCAAGCTTTCTTAGGACTTCCCATGGCTTCCCCTTGGTGTTTTAGAGCATTTTTAAGTGTTTTCCAAGAGAAAAGTGTGTTAAAAAGGAAGAAAACGGCGGACTTAATTTTAGGGCTTCGGGAGAATTGGACCGCGGCACAAACTCTTATCAGACCGCGGTCCTCTGACGCAGAATTCACAGCTTTCGTATTTTGATCATAACTCTCTCTACAAATGTGGGATTGAGTTGATTCAAATTGCTACGCGAAGCTACGAACTAGATCTACAATATTGAAGAAGAAACCTTAGTATGATTCGGCCTGTAAGAGGACGAAAACCTTATTTATATATGAGCATTGTGTAAAATCTTTCGTCAACTATCTTCTTTTGTTTCTTTCTTCAATTTCAAGCTCAATTCGGATCTCTTTTCTCGTCTTTCATGCGTAAATCAACTTTTATCCTACAAAACAAAATATATACCAATCAAAGAATTATGAGGGATAAAAAATGATCAAAGTAACGATCAAATCATATTACAATGGGGCATAAAATACTGTAAAATATGGACTTATCAATTCCACCCCTTTCTTCATAAGAAAAAAGTTTAACTTTCTCTTGATTAACACTCGTAGAGAGGATCAAGGGTATGATCTAAGGTATGGATATGCCTAGAGACACTTTGCAAAAAGAGAGCGTTGGAGCAAACGAGAAAAGCAGAAGTCGTTGTGAAGAATTTCTGTGGTGGATAATCTTCAAAAAGGTGATTCGAGAAAAACTCCTTTTGTTAGGTTCGCAAAATTTGATGGTACAATGTCAGCCTTGTTTAGGGATTGTGTTTTATAAATTTAAATATTTGTTTTCACTGCGTACACAATCTCGGGGATTAGCCACCGTATCCCAATAGTGGTATTAGAGCCAGGTTTGACATGGCTCAGATTTGAATATATTTATATGCTGTAATTTTAAGTTTTTATCGCATGTAAATGGTTAGATTTTCTGTTTTAAGTTTTGGATTGATTAATGTTTTTAATCTGAAAATTGATGGATGCCCTTTTTGAAAGTTAAAAAAATTTGATTCGGGTGAAAAACACCCAGCCTGTGCGTCGCCGACAGCGCCGTCACCTTGCGACGGTAGTTCACGAACAGGCGAACAACAAACTGTTGCTATTCATCATTGCAAATAGCGAACAGTCACTATTCGCGAACAACGAAGTGTTTGTTGTTCTTCGCCGTCGGAGGTGGCACAAGGATGGGGTTGCCATACACGAAGGTCGCGAACGAAGTGGCAGCGAGTTGCTGCCTCGTGAGTTGACTGGGCCGCCTGCTGGAGGCAGCCCACCCTGGGCTAGAGTACCCATGGTTTTTCCAAAAGTGTGATTTGTGCAAATTGGGGGCTTTGGGCTATTTTGCAATAGTTTGAAAACTACGGGCCCAATTGTAATGTTATAAAACTTGGATTTTTAATTACAATTTTAAAATTACAATTTTGGGCTTGGACCTAGAATTGGATTATTTTAAAATTATGGGCTTTTATTTATTTTCCAAAAATTAACATAACATTGGTGTTTTATTATTTTTGGAATTAAATAAAATTGGAGTTTTTGAAATTGGGCATTTTAGATTAAATGAAAAGCGAACTCTTTCATGGGTTTTTCTAAAATTGAATTTTAAAAAATAATTAATTGATCCATTAATTGATTAGATTATCCTTAATTATAGACGGTAAATTTATAGTTTTAAGTGCATGACGCGAGCATGAATTATGTGACTTATGCGGTGATCCGAGTCGAGCCTTAGACTAGTCGTTTTAATCTAAGGCTTGAGTGCCATGTTTTCTATTTATGTACATGAGAGGGTGTGGCCTTTTGTTTTGTGTATTGATTTAAATAGAAGACGAAGATGGAGACACATTCAAGATTTGGAGCTGTGAAGACCATAGTGTAGGGTCCGGGGTGAAAGTGTTACGTGCCCAGCGAGCCATCTGTTGGCTTGAACAATAACACTGTATCAGTCTTATCATTTAGATTATATCAAATGCATTAAGAATGCTTCTTTATTGTTATAACTGGTGTTAGTATAGATAAAGATCTCATGGATTACATATGGCTAAGGGAGCGGTCAGGGAAAACATATGAAACACTCTCAAAGACCGTAATCCTAAATCTGTTACAAGTCATAGAGGCCGCGAGATGTGGGATATCACTAGCCTCGCCAAGACTTGTTCATGTGTGTAACTCTTCCAAGAGGTCAACGAGTTCCATTGTCGATGGCTGGTATAGCCAATACATGCATAAAGATCCATACTTTGGTATGGGATTGAACGGCCCTGCAAGGATTCCTTGTTGGTGCTGTCAAACTTGAAGTCCTTCGTTTTTCGTAGTGTGAGATAATCCTTAGACCTGAGATGTTATTGGAAAGGGTGCTACCCACTCTGCTTTGATATGCATGTGCACTCCAGGAGAGTCATACGGCGTGTATGTTGGGTATAGTCTGGTAGTTACAGCGGAACAATTGACAGTCAGAGGGGATTCATCCAAGGTCACGAGTACCTGTTATTTCCTATGTTGTTGAGTGAAACTGAATGATCGAAAAGTTTTTGGCCATTGCATTGTCTAATAAGAGGGATTGGTGATCCATGCTTAGAAGACCAGATCATTAGTTAAACCAATATAGTCATAGCTTCTGAGGTTATTAGGGTTTCAACCATCACCAAACCCTAGGTCTTAGACGGGAAAAATATGAAGGGATTCGACTCACACAAAGATCGAAATCTAGAGAGATTTGCATTTTCATCGTTAACATCTAGGAAGTCGTGGCGACGTTGCTAGACACCGAACCACGACCAATAGGTATCTTAGGTTAATAGGTGAAATTAATCTAAGGCCTAATTAATTATTATGAATAATTAATCTAGCCTTTGGGGGGACTTATTGCTAGCTTGTTAATGAGCCTAAGGGGTCACACACAATACTTAGTGTAGTACCTATTGACTAATTAATTCTTTGTGAATTTATGGAGAGATTGATTAATTGGAATTAATTAATCGGGAAAAGGAATAAATTAATTAAGTGGTCTTAATTAATAAAATTCTTATAATTTAATATTGGATTATTAAATTAGGAAAGACTAGTTAATTAATTAGTGGTCTAATTAATTAATATATGAAAGACGAAATATATATATATATATATATGTGTGTGTGTGTGTGTGTGTGTGTGTAATATACATAGGCGTGTATAATATATATGTATAGATTTCGTGAAGGATTTTATCTTGTTCACCAAGTCTATGTATATATGTGTGTATATATATATAATATCTATCCTATAATATATTTAGTAGGATCTATGCTAATTAATTAGGTAACTAATTGATATGGAACGGTCTTATAAATATATGTTAGGTAAATATTGAAAATATGGAAATATCTTATTTGATAAGATATGATATATTTGATATGTATCAAATATATGGAAATATCTTTTTAGTTAGAAAGATATCCAGTTAATTGGGGAAGAGAGTTTGAGAAAGAATGGAAACTGTTAGGAATTTCATGTTAGATGTTTTGATGATGACAATTAAGAGTTTATGTTAGACCCCAAAATATGTAAGTTTGATTTTAATAGAAATCATGTATAAACTTTGAAGCGTTAGATTTGTAATAGGCTTCATAGGCTTCGTTCTGTTTTATTCTAGATTGTTAGGCTAAGTAGTCTTAGGCTAAGCGTCTGATGAATTCTGAGTGAGCTTATCAGTAGTTAAGTTTGAAGACTCAAGCGCTTGAAATCTGAATGAAGATGAAGTTTCCAAGCGTCTAAATATCCAGCTATATCAAGCGTTACCTTTTTAGGCGGAAGCAAATTCAAGAATGGATAAGCGTCTATGAATGATGGATTTCACCTGAATTTATTTCTAAGTCCAAAAGGAGTTTAATGCAAATATTCTCGGTGCATTAAATGCCAACGGGCATTTAATTCAAATACATATGCTGATAAGAGCATTAAATGTGATAAGCACTTTCAGACGTACGGAGAAGCCACCCTATTAGACTGTCAACTTTTCACAGACTGCAGCACCAACTTTTGTGCAACAGATTTTCAGGAAAAAGGACAAAAATTGTTCACTCGCAGAAGTGAGAGACACGCGCCTGTGCATGTGTTAAACGGACACTTTTTCCAAGAATGTCTATAAATAGGACTTCAACAACAAGCCAAACAAAATGATCAATTCCAAGCCAAATTGCTGTTGCATTGAAGTCTCATTCCTTAAACTCTCAGAAAAGCCAGAATATTCAAGCAAACATTCTCCTTTCTTTTCTTCAATTCCTGAGACAGTCAACCAATATCTCAAACATTCTTTTCGAAGAAATCCACACTACTATTAATATATTCACAAGTTGTTTGAGCTTCATCAAAATCAAACAAACCGTTTAGAAAAACCCCATCCAAGCCTCGCAATCTGTGTGAAGTCGAAGTTGGATACTTGCATTATCTCTGGGTGAAAGAAGCAAGGGGATAGAAGTGATTTGGAGCACAATCTGTGTGATCAAGGAGCTCAAGTCATCAACATCCATCTCTACCTAATTTGTAGAAGTCTCTATGTGATTCTTTGAGAACCATCTTAGTGGATTGTCTCCAAGCGTTCAAGGAGAAGAAGGCCGTTGTTGGGATTACACCACCCAACAAACCTTACAAATATCTTGCTCTCTACTTTATAGTCATTCTTCATAGTATTATATCTATGTATAAAACTGTTAAGTAAAACTCAAGAGAACACTAAGCAACTAAAACATTTTCTTGTGACGTTAAAGCTTTCAAAAGAGAAGACTCTAAAATTATTCCCCTGTGCTAACGCTATTAAAGAACTGAACGCTTAAACCTATTTGGTTAAAGTATTCTAATCTTAAAGTCTAAGTTATCTTTCTAAAAACAGTCTTCATCAGACGCTTGGCCTAAGCGTCTATATTTGAAGTAAACGCTTAGTCAAGCGTCTACATTTCAAGCGTGCAAAATATTTTAATACGAATCTTTTTGAAGTCGAAAAAGACTTTAGGGTCTATTCGACCTCCCCCCTTCTAGAACCTTTCGTATGCCACTTGGGACCAACAAGTGGTATCAGAGCGGTTAAAGTTGAAATTTTTAAAATTTCCAAGCGTAACTGCTTGTTTAGATCCCGTTTTCAAAATCTAGTCGCTTTCAGTTTGTCATTCATGGAATTTTCTAAAGTTCCTAAATTGATTGAGTCAAACTATGACTCATGGAAGGTCAAAGCTTTTACGTATCTTTGTTCATGTGATGATGAAATGTGCGATATTTTTTCAGATGGACCAATACAAATTTGGAAGGTTATTACCAGAGCGCCTGGAGCCACAGAAGAAACTCCAGATGGCTATGTTGAGAAGCCTAAACAAGAATGGTCCACTGATGAGCGTCGAAGAGCAAATCTGGACAATGTTGGTCGAAATGCTTTGTATACAGCTATTGGTGACAACGACAATTTATTCAACAAAGTTAAATCATGTAATACCACTAAAGAAATCTGGGATAAGTTGGCTATAATCTGTGGTGGTTCAACTCAGATTAAAGAGAACAAGCTTTCTATTGCCAAGGAAAGGTTTAACAGTTTTAAGATGTTACCTAACGAGACCCTAGAGCAATTGGACATAAGATTCACAGCTCTTGTTACGGAACTTACGTCGTTGGAAATGGATTTACTAAACAGAAAAATGGTGGTTAAGATTTTCAGAAGTCTACCTAGTAGATTTTTGATGAAGACAACCGCAATGAGAGAATCTAATATGTTGGATCTTTTGAGTCCAGAAGACGCCTTTTCAGAACTCAAGGCATTTGAGTTTGAGTTAAATTCAGCCAGTGATGTTGTGAGTAGTCCAGTAATTGAGTCTGGAGCGCTCGTAGCATCAATCAAGGGTAAATCGGGTAATAAGGTAAAAGGTTCAGATATCAATGAAGATGAGAAACTAGCACTTCTAAATAGATTCAGAAAGTTCTTGAGATATAAAAAGAAAGGAAATAGTCCTAAGCATCAAGGACACAGTTCATATCAAGCGCCTGCTCCCAATACATCAACAGTTTCAAGCGCCTCAATATTCTGTTCCTACATCCCAAGCGCCTTTTCAGTACCAAGCATCTGCTCAAAATCTCTCAGCGCCAGTGGTCTCAAAACCACAGAATGCAAGATTAACAAATGAACAAAAGATGAAAACTAATCTTTGTTATAACTGCAGGAAACCAGGGCACTACCAGGTAAATCGCCCTTATCCAAACGTATCTAAGCCCTCAAGGTAGGATTACTTGGATAGAAACCAATTCAGGAGTAACCTTCGTCAACAAGGTTTGCTAGCTGAATCAGAACAGACATCCGCACCTGAAGATTTGGAGTCTTCAGAAGAGAGTAGTGATGATGATGAGCCAGTGGATGACTCAGCGCTTATTTGTCTCATGGCCAGAGATGATGAAGCGTCTCCTTAGGTAAACACTGAATTATCTCTTCCTCTTTCTTATGAAGAATTGCTTGGAAAAGTCAGAGAATATTATAAGGATTGCCAAAATGCCGCCAAATTATACCAAAATCACTTTGATATTATTTCATCCCTCAAAAGTGATAAAGTGACGCTCAAAGCATTGCAAGTTAAGCAACAGTGCATTGAGAAAAACCAATCGCTTGAGAGTGAAATAATCCAGTTGAAAAGTGATCTTGATATGATAGTCAAGAGAGAAGCTGAGCTGATTGCTAGACTTGCTAAATCAGAACAGCTCGTCTCATCATTGTCCAAAGAGTCAAGAAAGCTAGACAATGTGACTAAGGTAACACGATTACTTGGGGAAAAGACCGGTTTAGGATGCAATAAATTCAGTAAACAACCAAACAAATCAAATGTTACGGCAAACAACAAAGGAAAGGGTATTTTCTTTGTTAAAGAAGGTTCACAAAGACAAACGCTAAATGAACCAAGCGGCAATGGTAAGAGGCCAAATGAGAAAGCCAAAGCTGACTCAGGCAAAGAAAAGGCGAGAGTGAATGATTCACAAAGAAAGGTTCATCCAAACGCTCAAAAGGCTAAGGATAAACCTAAACACTGTGAGTCAAGCGCTAAGCGTCCAGCATCAAAAGTGCACCCTAAGCCAGCGCCAAGGAAATGCCAACGTCAATATCCACAATGGTCTAGATCATATTATCGCTACTATGATGATTATGACTATGACTATGATTATAATTACTATTATAATTGAGGATATTACTACACACCCAAACAGCACACACAACAAAATGTGAAACCCAAGAAGACCAGTATTCCTACAATGAAGACTAGGCAAATATGCGTTCCTAGAGTTCTAATTCAAACTAACAATGCTACTAATGGTAAAGGACCCAAGCAACAATGGGTACCTAAACAGAAATAGAACTTCCCTTTTGATTGCAGGTACTTAGAGCTAAAGCTAATACATCTATTTGGTACTTCGATAGTGGATCGTCAAGGCACATGACTGGTTCCAAAGATCTTCTGATCAACTATCGAGCAGCCAATGGTCCTCAGGTTGTATTTGGTGACAACTCCAAAGGTAAAACCAAATGTATAGGTACCGTGCATAAGGGAAACATCATGATAAGTGATGTTTATTATGTTGAAGGTCTAAAGCACAATTTATTGAGCATAAGTCAATTTTGTGACAAAGTCTTTGAAGTCATATTCTCAAGTGACTGTTGCTATATAAATGACGCTAAGACTAAGTCTACAAAATTGAAAGGTAAAATAACAAACAATGTATATTTGGTAGATTGGGGTTCAACACTTGATAACAACGCAACTTGTTTTATTGCTAAAAATAAATCTAAAACGAGTTGGTTATGGCATAGAAAAATGAATTACCTCAATTTTAAGACAATCTCTCAACTTATAAATCTAAATCTTGTAGAGGGATTATCAAAAGGACCATTTCACAAGGATCGCCTTTGTGACGCTTGTCAAATGGGCAAACAAGTCAAATCATCCTTCAAGAGAAAACCTCATCTATCTACCTCTAGAATACTTGAACTACTTCACATGGATTTGTTTGGACCCATTCAAACTATCAGTGTGAGTGGTAAAAAGTATACTTTGGTGATAGTGGATGATTTTTCTCGATTCACTTGGGTGGAATTCCTTTCATCCAAAGATGAAACATGTGACAAGTTAACAATGCTTATTCGGCAACTTCAAACATTGAAAAATCTTAAAGTTGCAAGAATAAGAAGCGATCACGGTACTAATTTTACTAACAAGTTGTTGAGAAGTTTTGTGCAGAGAATGGAATACATCATGAGTATTCAGCTCCCAGAACTCCCCAACAGAATGGTGTTGCTGAGCGCTGGAACAGAACGCTCAAGGAAGCTGCTAGGACAATGTTAGCAGAGTCCAAGCTTACTCCTAGGTTTTGGGCCGAAGCGATTAATACTGCTTGTTACACTCAAAACCGTTGCATGATCAACAAACAGCATGGGAAAACTCCATATGAACTGTGGAAGGGACGTAAGCCAAATGTTTCATACTTTCATGTTTTTGGTTCTAAATGTTTTATCCATAATAATGGATCCCAAAGCCTAAAGACATTTGATCCTAAAGTGGATGAGGGAATCTTTCTAGGCTACACCAAGAATGGAAAGAATTTTCGCATCTTAAACAAGATCAAATCGAAGGTTGAAGAATCTATTCATGTTGTTTTTGATGATGCTAACCAAGAACCGAGTAAGGTTGATATGAATGATATAGGAGTTGAAGATCTATGTCATCAAGCATCTAAGATTACCATTGATGATAATAGTGACGATGATGATGAGATCTCAGTGCCACTTCCTGAGATTACTCGTGAGGATATTTCGGATAACAATGCAAGATCTACTGATGAGCATGAAGAAAGTGATCATCAAGAGAAAACAAGGATTGGTGCACTTGAAGCGCCTACGCAAGAGGGAAGTCAAGCGTCTGATCATCAAGCGCCTGTTCAACCTCTTAACCCATTCCAACCAGACAAACTATGGCTGCATGATCGTCCACCTGAGCAGATTATTGGAGATATTAAAGCACCTGTTAGGACTAGAGCCGCTACATTTAATGAGGTTATGTTCGCAAGATTTCTATCTCAAATAGAACCTAAGAAAGTGGATGAAGCGCTAAGTGATCAAAATTGGATTGAAGCGATGCAAGAAGAGCTAAATCAATTTGAGCGTAGTAAGGTTTGGACGCTAGTACCAAGACCAACTCACCAAGGAGTTATTGGAACTAGATGGGTATATAGAAACAAGATGGATGAGAATGGTCAAGGATATTGTCAAGAAGAGGGAATTGACTTTGATGAGACATATGCTCCTGTCGCCCGTCTTGAAGCAATTCGTATGTTTCTAGCGTATGCAGCGTTCAACAAATTTACAGTGTATCAAATGGATGTGAAGAGTGCTTTCCTGAATGGTAAACTCTAAGAAGAAGTATATGTGGAGCAACCACCAGGATTCATCAACAACCATGGTAAGGGTATAGTTTACAAGCTAGACAAAACACTTTATGGGCTTAAGCAAGCACCCCGAGCATGGTATGACACTCTCTCTATCTTTCTCATTGGTAAAGGCTTTTCAAAAGACAGCGTTGATACGGCGTTATTTAAAATTACGAATGATGAAGATATTCTCTTAGTCAAAATTTATGTTGATGATATTATATTTGGCTCTACTAATAAGCGTTCGTGTGAGAAATTTTCAAAAATGATGCAAGAACTATTTGAAATGAGCATGATGGGTGAATTAACTTTCTTCTTAGGATTACAAGTTAAACAGCTCCCTAATGGCATATTTATTAACCAAGCTAAATATACAAGAGATATGATTAAGAAATTTGGTATGGAAAATACATCATATTCAAAAATTCCAATGAGCCAAACGCTTAAGTTAGATAAAGATGAAAGTGGAAAGAATATTGATATCACTAATTATAGAGGTATCATTGGATCACTTCTTTATCTTACTGCTAGTAGACCTGATATTATGTTTTTGGTATGCATGTGTGCACGGTTTCAAGCCGATCCTAAAGAGTCACACTTAATTGCTGCCAAAAAGATCCTTAAATACCTAAAAGGCACACAAAATGTGGGCTTATGGTATCCTAGGGACTCTCCTTTTGAACTAATTGGTTACTCAGATGCAGATTTTGCAGGCTACAAAATAGATCGTAAGAGTACGAGTGGTACATGTCAATTTCTAGGTGATAGGTTAGTTTCATGGCATAGTAAGAAACAACAATCCATAGCTACCTCTACTGCCGAAGCTGAGTATGTAGCTGCAGGAAGTTGTTGTGCACAAATGTTATGGATGAGGCAACAACTTAGAGATTATGGTATAGTCCTAGGTCTAACCCGTATTCATTGTGATATCCAAAGTGCTCTAGCCATGACTCAAAACCCTGTTCTTCACTCCAGAACCAAACATATTGACATTAGATACCATTTTCTTCGTGACCATGTTCAAAAGAAAGATATCTCCATGCATTTTATTGGAACTGACAAACAATTGGCAGATATTTTCACCAAAGCGCTCAACGAACAATGTTTTCTCACTTTGAAAAGTGAATTAGGTATGATTGATTTAAACGCTTAATCATTATGCATCATATTTTATTAGACATATGATTTAAAAGGAATCCACTTTATTTATGTCCAAAAGATTTTGAAAAGTTGTTACAAGGAATCAAACTTAAGGGGAACCTTAAAATTGTACTTGAAACATATACCAAGCGTTAATGATTAAAAACTTTCATATGCATGATCATCAACGCTCTGAATTATTTATGCCCAATATGTTGATGCTAAAGTACAAAAGTATCTTGATTTCAAGCGTCAATATAAATTTGACAACGATGGTATCTGTTAACCGTTGAACATATCCCACTCAACACTTAATATAAAATTATTTATAAAACTCATGCATAAATTTTACAAGCTTCTTGAAGTAGTGGATAGACTCAACAGTCTATATTGTACTCTATCTACACGCTTCCATCACATCAAACTGGCGGGTAATCAAAACTTTTCAAAATGGCCGTTCAGAAATAGCATGTGTCTATGTACGTGTCAGTGTATCATTAGACGTGTGTACTACACTCTGAAAATCCCAAACGTTTTTCAAAATTTAACTCTCGGATGTCAAATCATTATATATGGGAGTTACCAAATGTAACTTCTCTCTCTTACACAAAACTCGCGTCCGAAGTTAATATTTTCATGGCTGAGATTCAAAATCAACAGAAAGTCTTTACACGTGTCTAAATCCTACAGAGACTAGAAAACACAAGTTTCAAAATTTTTCTTTTGTGTCATTTAAAACACAGTTTTTGCAGAAAATTATTTAGTTTACTCTCTGCAAATTTTACTCTCTTTCTCTCTCTCTTTCAAAGCAAAAGAAACATCTCAGTTCATCTCTTTCACCAAAAATGGCACCAAAGAAATCTGCTTCTACTTTGGCCGAGCCTATCATCAAGGTGACTGAAGGCCTTGTTGTCGATTGGAAATTTCTGAATGAACAACCTCAGATCAACCCAACTGATATGATGAACATGGTAACCAAGGATGGGCTCAAAACATTTGTTACTAAGTATTCCTATCTGTTTCCAATGGAAATCGACCTCTTCTGGAAAACTGCTAAACTCTCTGCAGACAACAAGTCTATCTTTTGTCTCATCCCTCTATCCAAGATGGAGCCACCAGAGGAATTTGTTTTGTCTGCTGCTTCCATTGCCAAGAACTTCAATCTCCCAAATGAGGGTGAGGCATTGGATTGCGTCACTTTGAATCAAATCAAAGAAGCATGGACAACCATGAGTGCTTATGAAGGTGTACCCTACAAACAACATTTTGAAAAGAAAGATCTGGTATCCAAATACCGACTGTTGGCTGACTTCTGCAGCAAAATTATAGAATGCAGAGTGGGTACCTTTGATAAGGTGAACCCAAAGAAATTTCAGATGATGACGATGATACTCCTCAATCTCAAGATAAACTGGAGTGAGTATGTATTTGGAAGGTTTAGAGACTGTTTAAGCGCCCCAAATAAACCTTATGGGCTTATTTTGAGCGATCTATTGCGTCAATCAGACTGTGTCTACTCATCTGGTCAACCGTGGAACAAGACCAAGATGCTGGGAAAAAGGATTCTAAACAATCTGCTCAACCCTCCCAAGGTTGGTGGTGCTGCTAGACCACTCTCTGAGCATTTGGAAGTATGCGAAGCGTCAGATGAAGAAGCTGAGCATCTCGTTCCAGAAGAAGCCGTGAAGCGTCCGGTTGCAATGAAGAAGAGGGCTCGTAGAAAGCCCAAGGCTCAAGTCATTCCTTCTCCTCAAAAGAATGATGGGGACACTGATGAGGATGCAGAGGACAAGATTCCTCTCATCCGGCGTAGAAAGCTGGAAGGAATTATTAAACAAATAAACTTTGAAGAATCATCTACCGCCCCTCCCGCTCAAATGCTCAAGCTCATTGAAGGAGTAAATGTAAAGAAGATCTTTAAGCATACCAGGACAAGCAAGCGTCAAGCTGCTCCTGTACCTGAGAAGCCTGAGACTGTTGAGCCAAGCGCTCACGTTGCTGTTGAGACAAGTTCTCAGGGTAAGTTTATTTCTTCCCACAGCATTTCTATTCCTACATCTGTAGAAGATCCTACTCTTACAGAGGATAGTTCATGTGTTACAGCTTTAGTTCCAGCTGCTTCTGAAGCATCAACAGACGTCCATCTAGATGTTGAGATGACAGAAGTTGTGGCTATTGCCAAAGATGTTGCTGCAGAAGCTGCTACACTTGAAGTAGAGCAACCTGCTCCCCAAACGATTCAAGAGTCAATTAGTGTTCCGGCTATAATAGAGGCACACTCAGAAGGTCAGAGCATTGCTGAAAATGTTACAAATCCAAGGCACTTCTTCAAGCTGGACCCACTGAAGACGATTGACCACTCAATAAATTTTATGCCCCCAGCGCTCGAAGAAGACTTCATTCCGGCTGGATATAATGAAGAAAGATACATTAATGCTGAGAATGAGGTAGCCTCGCTAATTGACTTCGACAATCAGATCAGAGATATAGTGTTCCACACAGAGCTGACAGAAATTGAGAGGAAGTACTATCTGGCCCTTCAACTTGGTAAATCTCCTGAGCAGATACCATCTTCTCTTATTCTTCAACAAGACAGATAAGGCGAAAGAACTCCTAGATGTGATGGGGATCTCGCCTACTACCTGGATTATGGGCACAGTAAGTCTACTGGTTTTGCTCTGAGAGACTACAACATCAGAGTGTATGATCCTTTTCGCCTCGAGTTTCTCAACCCTTCAGAGGAAGTCTTAAACAGAGAAGGTTACACACATTCTCCTCTTATAGCAAACAGTGATGAGAACAAGAATTCTATAAATCCTCTTCGACTGTGGAAAAATAAAGGAATTCATGCTAGTGAGCATCTCGAATCTCTAACGGATTTGATCCAGACTAAAGCTGATGCATATTTTGATAGCGTCTAGAATGTTAACTATCAAACTGATAGATATCACTTTGAGTCTATCAGAGATATCCATCATGAAGGCATTCGAGCTATGGTTAATGCTGGCACATACTACTGTATGGCCGAAGTTAACTGGGTTGAAGCGTATGTGGGTCATAGATATACGTTCACAGAATTAGTTCAAGCTCCCCATCTATTTGGCATAGGCATGCATGACAATAAGCGTAAGTTTGCCAGGTATTGTCTTAAGAAGCGTCAACTGAGAGTTGGACCTGTTCTTAAGCTCCCACTAATTCGACATCAAATTGAGCAGTGTTTGCGTCAAGAGCTTCACAGACTGTCCATTCTCCTCTTCACTTCAACGCTAATACATCAACCAGTGGCAGTACTTCAATATCTAGGTTGAATTTTGCTCCAAGCCACTGCGATGACAACTTCAACATGATGGTGAAGATTTTGTCTCCCGTATCTCTTTTCGACAGAATCTTCACTGCAAACCTCAGAAACTGGAACGGTTCAATAATCTACCCCTTTCGAGGATATCCCTTGCTCCTGTCTATTCGCAAAGAGGTACTCAATCACAATGAGTTTGTCCTCTCATTGCTGGAAAGAAATCAGGGACTGGCTTAAGCTATCTATCCGTATCTGGAAGAGTATTATAATCTGTATGTTCCTGAATCTCACCGTCTTCAAAGTCTTCCAAAAGACAGGTTGATCGGCTTTTCTAGGAATTACTGCCCAGATGCGATTTTCTCTATCTGCCAAGCGCCGTCCAAAATCTTTCCAAATCATGTGCTGGATATCATTGGTCCAATGTACATCAGGGCCATAGATAGTCCTCTGCGCACATTCATTCAAGGGATCTGCATCTCTCGTTCCAGGCTGACTAAACTACTGGAAGCTGCTTCAGATTTTTATGCTACTCTCGCCTCGTGGAACTTCCAATTTGATGACTTTTGTCAAGCGGAGTCAGTAATTGAGGAAATGCCTGCTAAGTGAGTTGAAGTGTCTGCACCCTCCGAAGTTGAAAATATTCCAGCGTCTGCTGACGAACCAGTTCAAGCGTCTCAACCAGAGGACATTCCTGACGCTCCTGAACTTGTTATTGCTGATACTGCTGAGGATCTTCAAAATGACGTACGAGGTACAATTTTTGATCCTGCATATCAAGCTTCCCTTGACTCACTCAAGCATACATCGAGATTCAAGCAACTGGCTCCTCAAGCGGTTCTATCGGATGTGGGTCAAGCGTTTGGACCTTTGCTGAAATCTGTCTTAGAGGAGATGAGCAATCAAGCTACTCAGATGAAGAATCACTGCACTGGATTAAGACAGATCTGGCAAAAATTGAGTCTCAAATCTTGAACGCTCAAATAGGTCATATGAAAGGTTCTGCGCAAGCGACTGTGGATGAGTGTCATAGAGACTTTCAAGAGATGAATGATGCTACCAATGCTAAGCTTCTAGCAATGCACTAATACTTCGATAAGCGTTTTAATGATGTTATAGCTTCATTGTCTCAGATTGCCTCTCAAGTTAGTCTACTCACAGATCATTTTCTAAAGGCCGATGATGGCAATAAGGGGGAAGAGAAGAGAAAAGGAGAGAAGAAAAGAGCTTCTGGTTCAAGAGCTCAAGATCCTCCTCCTCCGCCAAAGCGTCAACAATTTTCTACTCTCTCTGCGTCAAGACTCCCATCTTGGATACCTGCTTATGGAGTAAGTGATTCTGCTGGAGCGCCTAGTAGAACGCTAAGAGAACCTCCACTAGCACTATATCCAAATCTACCAATACCTTCTAGAGCACGCCTTGAACAATTTGACATTCCTCTTCAAAGAGCGTCTACTCCAGAATCTACAGATCCAAGAATCTTAGCCGAAGAGAGGCAGTTGACTGACTTCAATCGATGTTTTAGAATTTTCTTAAGGTATATGGGTATTGACCCGACTGAATGGGAAAGACACTTTGTAGCTTTCAAGAAGAGACAAAAGGAAGAAAATAAGCTCATAATCAACAAAGATCATGAAGCAATGATAACTTTGGAAGATAGCCTAACTGAAGCTATTCGAGCTGAAATGCCCAAGCGATACATAGTTAGACCAAGTAATTAAGGCTTCTTGATTTGCATTATCTATATTCTTGTCTCTTATGTAATTTTTTTTAGTTGTAAAATCCTTGTAATCATTGACATATATAAATGCATTTTTCAGCTGAAACATCTCGTTGAAGCGTAACTAACTTTAACTAACCTTATCTAACCAAAGCTAAATTTTATTTTTGCTGTTTAACTCTTGAACTATAAATGAGTAAGTATTGCCATCATCAAAAAGGGGGAAATTGTTAGGAATTTCATGTTAGATGTTTTGATGATGACAATTAGGAGTTTATGTTAGACCCCCAAATATGTAAGTTTGATTTTGATAGAAATCATGTATAAGCTTTGAAGCGTTAGATTTGTAATAGGCTTTATAGGCTTCGTTCTGTTTTATTCTAGATTGTTAGGCTAAGCAGTCTTAGGCTAAGCGTCTGATGAATTCTGAGTGAGCTTATCAGTAGTTAAGTTTGAAGACTCAAGCGCCTGAAATCTAAATGAAGATGAAGTTTCCAAGCGTCTAAATATCAAGCGTTACCTTTTTAGGCAGAAGCAAATTCAAGAATGGATAAGCGTCTATGAATGATGGATTTCACCTGAATTTATTTCCAAGTCCAAAAGGAGTTTAATGCAAATATTCTCGGTGCATTAAATGCCAACGGGCATTTAATTCAAATACATTAAATGCTGATAAGAGCATTAAATGTGGTAAGCACTTTCAGACGTACAAAGAAGCCACACTATTGGACAGTCAACTTTTCACAGACTGCAGCACCAACTTTTGTGCAGCAGATTTTCAGGAAAAAAGACAAAAGTTGTTCACTAGCGGAAGTGAGAGACACGCGCCTGTGCATGTGTCAAACGGACACTTTTTCCAAGAATGTCTATAAATAGGACTTCAACAACAAGCCAAACAAAACGATCAATTCCAAGCCAAATTGCTGTTGCATTGAAGTCTCATTCCTTAAACTCTCAGAAAAGCTAGAATATTCAAGCAAACATTCTCCTTGCTTTTCTTCAATTCCTGAGACAGTCAACCAATATCTTAAACATTCTTTTCGAAGAAATCCACACTACTATTGAGATATTCACAAGTTGTTTGAACTTCATCAAAATCAAACAAACCGTTTAGAAAAACCCTATCCAAGCCTCGCAATCTGTGTGAAGTCGAAGTTGGATACTTACATTATTTCTGGGTGAAAGAAGCAAAGGGATAGAAGTGATTTGGAGCAGAATCTGTGTGATCAAGGAGCTCAAGTCATCAACATCCATCTCTCCCTAATTTGTAGAAGTCTCTATGTGATTATTTGAGAACCATCTTAGTGGATTGCCTCTAAGTGTTCGAGGAGAAGAAGGACGTAGTTGGGATTACACCACCCAACGAACCTTACAAATATCTTGCTCTCTACTGAACAGTCATTCTTCATATTATTATATCTGTGTATAAAACTGTTAAGTAAAACTCAAAAGAACACTAAGCAACTAAAACATTTTCTTGTGACGCTAAAGCTTTCAAAAGAGAAGACTCTAAAATTATTCCGCTGTGCTAACACTGATTAAAGAACTAAACGCTTAAACCTATTTGGTTAGAGTATTCTAATCTTAAAGTCTAAGTTAACTTTCTAAAAACAGTCTTCATCAGACGTTTGGCCTAAGCGTCTATATTTGAAGTAAACGCTTAGTCAAACGTCTACATTTCAAGCGTCCAAAATATTTTAATGCGAATCTTTTTTAAGTCAAAAAGACTCCCGGGTCTATTCAACCCCCCCCCCCCTCTTGACCCTTTCGTATGCCACTTGGGACCAACAGAAACTAAATAAAATAAAATTACATGTATATATGTATATATAAAATACACGCCTCTTAGTGGGAACACACACACTAAGTGTGTATGTGTGTGTAGGCGTGTACACTATATATATATATATATGTATGTGCTTTGTTATTGTTTAAAGTTTCATCAATTAAGTTTCTCTCAAGAGTTTTACATAAGATAAAAAAAACAAGAGTTTTAGTTTCAATTCTTTTTCTCCATCTCTTCCACCTCTTTCACAAATATTCTTCCAACTCATGTGTTGAGTACGAAGAACACCAAAATATATTCCTACCCATTTCATAAGCCAAGATTTGATATTCTTCTTGCTAGCACTAGTGGAGATAATCGAGGGTACGAGCTAAAGTGTGGATAAACTTAGAGGCGCAACACTTGGAGCGCTAAGGCAAATCCAATCCGGAGAGGTGTAGCAGGGAGTTTCTTCAAAAGACGTTGCTGATTTTTTGGTCTTCAAGAGGTAAACACGAGAAAACTTCCTCTAGGATAGTTTTTGAATCTGATGGTACCATGTCTACCTAGCCCTAATTTCGGGGATGCCGCTTTAGTTTTTAAATTATATGTCTTCCGCTGTGCTCGGCGTCCCCGTGGGTTGTACTGATCCCAAAAGTGGTATCAGAGCCAAGGTTTCGATATGGCTCGGATTCTTTGTATGTGCTTATGTTTATGTGCTTTAAATTTTGTTTTACAGCTTGTAAAGTGGATTGGATTTTCTGATTTTATTTTTGGACCGATTAAAATCGTTTAAATCTGAAAATTGATTTGGATCTGAAAAATGTATTTTTCAAAATCTAAAATTGCGTTTTGTAAATTTGAATATGGCTACGTTTTTTATTCATGGATATTCATGCGTGTTTTGGTTCGACGGTGGAAGAAAATTATTGAACCCGCGACAACATTCATGTGTCGTCGCGGATCCACCGAAGATGCCGCTGTCAAGAGACAGCAGCAATGCGCGTGAACCGCGAACACCTGCGGCTGTTGGCGGGAGCCGTTGCGGATGGCGCTGTTGGACACAGCGCCGTCATGCGCGACGGTGTGTTCACGGGACAGCGCAGCTGCTGCCCCTCGGCAAATCGACACGGTGGCTCACTAAGGTAGGAACCCTAGGGTTTTTTCCAAATTTTGGTAAATTGCAATTTGCCCTTTGGGGTTTATTTTGTAGTTTTTTGTTTTGGGTTTAAAATGCAATTGAGTCTATTTTTGGGCTTGGACCTAAAAATAGACTTTTAAAAAATATGGGCTTTTATTCATATTTTGAAAAGACGAAATAAAATTAGTATTTTATTGACTTTCGAGATTAAAATAAAATTGAATTTTTGAAAGTGGACTTTTATTTAAATTTTGGAAGGACAAAATAAAATTAATATTTTATTGATTTTCAAAATTAAAATAAAATTGATTTTTGAAAATATGTTTCTTTTATCTATATTTTGAAAGGACGAAATAAAATTGATATTTTATTGACTTTCAAAATTAGAATAAAATTGAATTTTTATATTGGCCTCTCTTTGAAGAAATGAATTTCTTCGTGTTTTTCCAAAATATGGATTTTCATTTAATTTTTGAAAGGACAAAATAAAATTAGTATTTTATTGACTTTCGATATTAAAATGAAATAGAGTGTTTATAAAAATTTGGGGCCTTTATGATTAAGTGAAGAAGTGGGCTTCTTCATGAACTTTCAAAGAATATGAGTTTAATTCGAATTTCTAGTATGAGATAAAATTGGTATTTTATGGACTTTGAAAATTGAATAAAACAAATAATTTTTGAAATTGGGATTTTTCGGGTTATATGAAAAAGTGGACTTTTTCATTGTTTTTCAAAATGTGAATTTGTTGTTTAGTTCTTGGAAAATTAATATGATATTAATTGATCCCTAGAATAGAATAATAGTAGAGTTTGAAAATCAAATTAATTTTCGAATAAATGGAGAATTATGATTTTCCATGGGATTTTCTAAAATTTGTTTTTAGAAAATAATTAATTGGTCCACTAACTGAATTAGATTATCTTTAATTAAAGAGGGTAAATTTATGTTTATGAAAGCATGATGCGAGCATGTACTATGTGGTTATGCGGTGATCCGGGTCGAGCCAAAGAGTAGTCTTTTTAATTTGAGGCCTGCGTGCCATGTTTTCATTTTATGTACATGGGAGGGTGAGGATTATTTTTCTATTGTATTGTTGTATTTGAAAACGGAGATGAAGACATCTTGAAGATGATGGTGGAGACGTTCAAGCGTGAGGAGCTGTGAAAATTTTAGTGTAAGGTCTGGTCCTTAGATTAGATTGGTCGACACCTTGATGGCTCAGGGTGTTTTTAGGATTGGCTTGACTAGGATCACATTTACCACTTTATGTATAGCATGCTTGTTGTTATTTATCGTTAGTATCTTGTATATGGTATGCTTTGTTGTATGATTACCTAAGAAAGATAAATAACTGAAAATGGTGAGACCTTGTATGTGAAAAACCCCATATCCATATTAAGTCCATAAATGGATAAATCGGGGGCCCGGAAGCCCCTTGATTAGGTCCAGTGCCTTCCATTATTAGATGTGAGAGGGAATAGCGCGACTTGTCATCATTGACCATGAGTCGTGGAATGGTAGCAAGTTAAGTGTAGTAATCTCACAACCAGGCCTTCTACTATGACAGGCGGTCATATTATAAGTGCACATGGATCTCAGTCTACCTAAGGAGTTGACCATGAGTCGTGGGACTACCTTGGGCACTGTTATTGCGTGAGAATTTGATGGGTTGGACTTAAACGCATACTAGTGTACGGTTGCATCGTGTTCTCGGAATGTACATGAAATGTGAGGCAAACATCTCTAGAACCACCTAGATGTGGATGGGGCCGTCGTGCTTGTTCAATGTTACAACCCATTGACCATGAGCATGGAATGAGGCCAGGACATTTGACGCTCGAGCCCAGTCGAAATGGTTGCATTTCCTGTCTTTCTATCAGTGGGGTTGATGGAAATCGAAAAAAAGTGGGCGCACACGTGAAATTAAAATTTCCATAATTTCATGTGGATGTAATCTATGTTTGAATGCTAAAGTTTTTTTGTTTTCGTAAAGTAACAGTCAAAATGGCTAAAACTCCACTCTCGGTAATCCTTGAAACTAATAAGCTAAATGGCCCGAACTTCCTTGACTGGTACCGCAACCTTAAGATTGTACTGCAATCTGAAAGTCTTGACTATGTCTTAACTCAGCCTATTGAGCCTGCACCTGAGGCAAGTGCTCCAAGGGCTGCTCGTGATGCACATGAGAAATGGCGCAAAGACGATATCTATGTGCATTGTCTCATTCTGGACTCCTTGACTAATGAGTTGCAATGGCAGTCTAAGACTATGGAACACGCGTCAGAAATCGTCACTGCACTGGAAGAGCTATACGGCATTAAGACACGCCGTGAGAGATTTTCTGTCTCTCGCAAGTTATTCAGAGCTCGCATGACTGAAGAAACATTGGTCACCGACCATGTCTTGAGAATGATTGCCTTGGAGAATAAACTCAATGACATGGAGGTGCCGATAAATCCTGACTTAGCTATTGACTTAGTGCTTCAGTAGCTCTCTCCTGCCTACGATCAATTCGTAGTGAATTTCAACATGAACCAATTGGTTGCCACTCTTCCTGAGTTATTGGACATGTTGCACACTGCTGAGGAGATCCGAAAGGGTTCGTAGTGACTGTGCACCAACATGAACCAATTGGTTCGTAGTGACTGTCCACCACCACCAGTAAACACTTAAGTTCCATCTCCAAGGAGATCCAAAAGGGTCCCAAGACAGCCGAGAGGTATTATGGTCTTTTACTAAAAGACAACAAGGAGGACCTCCCAATGGATGTGGATCCAAGGTCGTATGGGGAGGCAACATCCGATAAGGACTCGGGAAAATGGTTAGAAGCAATAGAATTCAAAATGGAATTCATGTACTCCAACAAGGTTTGGACTTTAATGGACCCACTGGTGGGCATTAGGTCTATTGGTTATAAGTGGATCTACAAACAAAAATTGGGAGTAGATGTAAAGATCGCCACCTTTAAAGCTCGTTTTTTGTAGCAAAAGGTTATACTCAAAGACCAGGAATTGATTATGAGGAAACCTTCTTGTTAGTAGCGATGACTAAATCCATAAGGATACTTTAAGCTATATCTGCGTATTTTGACTATAAAAGTTGGCACATGGATGTAAAGACGACTTTTTTGAATGGTACTATGGATGAGAAAATCTATATGCATCAGTCGGAGGTCTTTATGTCTAGTAGGAGCGAGTACAAGGTGTGCAAGCTGTAGAGTATCAATATATGGTCTCAAATAAGCTTCCCAAAACTTGAACTTAAGATTTGATGAAGCCATTAAGGGTTATGGTTTTGTTAAGAATGGCTAGGATCCATGTGTGTACAATAAGGTTAGTGGGAGGGCAATTAGCTTTTTAGTACTCTACTTTAATGACATTCTACTCATAGAAAATGCCGTAGGAATTTTACAATCAACAAAAGGTTAGTTATTGACCCAATTTACCATGAAGGGCATGGGAGAAACATCCTACATGCTCGGTATGAGGATAGTAGGTTCCCGGGACTCTCTTAGTCCACGTACATAGATTGAATGTTGATGAGGTTCAGCAATGAAGAATCCAAGAGAGGATTCCTACCTATTAGACATGGCTTATCTCTTTCCAAATCAATGTCCCCGATGATGCTAGAGAAAAGAGAAAGGATGTCAAAAATACCATATGCATCAACAATAGGGAGTATTATGTATGATATGCTATGTATGAGACCGGATGTGGCTTATGCACTTAGTGTGACAAGCCGATTCCAGTCTACTCTAAGGAATGGACCATCATACCACCGTGAAGGTGATTCTTAAGTACTTAAAGTGAACTAAGGATTTCTTCTTGGTATACGGAGGGGGGAATTGGAACTAGAGAGTTACATAGACTCTACTTTTCAGGCAAACGTAGATGACTTGAAGTCGATATCGGGATTTGTATTGGTACTCAATGGTGGAGCGGTAAGCTGGAAAAGCTCCAAGAAGGAGACCACAACTGACTCCACCATAGAGACTGAGTACATAGCCGCTGCAGAAGCGGAGGAGAAAGTTGTTTGGATGAGGAACTTTATACATGAGCTGGATGTGGTTCCATCTATTGTAGATCCAATGCAAGTGTATTGTGACAACAATGGTTCTATAGCTCTTGCAAAAGAGTCTAGGTCTCACCAGCGATCCAAGCACATCCTTAGGAGATATTACTGATATGGAAGATCATTGACATAGGCGACATTCGAGTAGAATGAGTCGACTTGGCGGAAAACATAGGAAACCCCTTTACCAAACCTTTGAGTCAAGATTTATATTAAGGACACCTTAAGAAGATGGGCCTTCGGTATATGGCTAGTTGGCTCTAAAGAAAGTGGGAGATTTATAATGTTAGGCGCCCAGCGAGCCATCTAGTGGTATGACCATTAGATTGTAAACACTATGATAGTTTTGACATAATATTATATCGAACTCTTTACTGGAAGCCTTTTCAATCACATAAGCTTTCTTTAGTTTAGATAAAGATCCTATGGCTGAGATGTGTGCTACCCGCTACACTTTGATATACATGTGAATTCCAGGAGAATCATATTGCAAAACGTTGGGTGTAGTCTGGTAGTATGACGGAACATATGACATCAGATACAGAATCCATCTACAGCTTGAAGCCTGGTATTTCCTATGATGTTGCGTAAGCTAAATGAACAATAAGAGTTTCTGATCAGAGCGGTGTCTTAAAAGAGGTGGATTGGTGGTCCCTGCTTAGAAGATCTGATCATTGGTGTTTCAACACAGTCATAGCTTCTGAGTTATTAGGGTTTCGACCGGCGCCAAACGCTAGACTATAGATGGGAAAAAGATAGATGGATTCTATTCAAATGAAGATCATTTCCTAAAGAGGTTTGTTGTTCATCATTAATATCTGGGAAGTTATGACAACGTTGCTAGACATCTATCCATGACCAATAGATGCCATGAATTAATGTGGTGAATTAATTCAAGGCCTAATTAATTATTTGTGTAAATAGGTTAATTAAGACAATATGTGATTGTCTAGCCTTTTGGGATAGGATCTATTACCAGCTTTTTAATGAGTTTAAGGGGTTACACACTTAACTTAGTGTAGTAACTATTTTGTGAATTAATGGAGAGATTAATTAATGAACATTAATTAATTGAGAAAAAAATAAACGAATTAAGTGTTCTTAATTAATAAAAGTCTTATATTTAATATAGGAATATTAAATGATGATAAGACTAATTAATGAATTAGTGGTTCAATTAATTAAATGAAAGGAATGTATATTAATTAATTGGGTTTGATTAATATTTTGTCTTGAATTTTAACTAATGGATTAAATTAAGAAAAGACCAACTAATTAATTAAACATGAGCTTGGATTGAAAGAAAGAAAAAAAAGCCTATTATACGCTTAAGGAGGCGCCTAATTGAGGATAAGAGGATTCTCAGTGTAAGTGCCTCACACAAGCTTGTCAGACAAAAATTGTCTTCTTCTTTTATTCTCTCTTTTTGCATTAGAGCCTGTACACAATATTACACCCCTTTCTCTATAAGCCAATAGTTCGACTTTCTCTCGGCTAGCACTGGTAGAGAAGATCGAGGATATGAGTTAAGGTGTGGATACATCTAGAGATGCTTTGCAGAGTTGGAACATAGGTGCAAACGAGAAAAGCAAAAGTTGCTAAGAAGATTTTCTTTGGTGGATAAATCTTGAAAAAGGTGATTAACGAAAAAAACTCTCTGTTAGTCTTGTGAAATCCCATGGTACCATGTCATCCTAATCCTTGTTTATGTTAGGATTATGCCCTCAGATGCCATAGAGGATAGAATGATAGGGCATTTATCTTGTAATTAACTTATTTCGATATTATTCATAAAGGCATTATTTAGTTTTCAATTAAATCTTATCTACATCTATAAGTAGTGTAAAATGTTTTGTCTTTGTTTTCAGTGCGATCTCTCTACTTCCTATGGGATAGGAAGATTGGCACTAGAGAGATTGATCTTGATTACTAAAAACAAGTTCGCAAGTAAAGTGAAGTCTTTAATGGACAAATAAAAACTTAGAACACTTGTACAATCTTATCTCTGGCATGGGAGTGCCTGTCTAGTATCATGAGATGATAGGAAATTAAGATTGTAGGCACACCAGTGGAACTGATATGCTCGAACACGACTCGCATCGGTTCTGTCACATGGATTTTCACCCTGTGACTGTCAATGACAGAACTGATTATGCGTAATAGGATTAAATGAACCTTTGACCTAAAATATCATGCTGAAGATGCATTTTTGACGTCAAATATTTCATTAGAGTAGTTAGACCCAATTCACCTGTTGGTGCGTTCGACCTCAAAATGTGGCTTGATGGGCAAATGGTAGTCTTAGCTGATATCTAAATGGGATTTGTTCTCTCATAAGTGAGTGATCAAAAATTTCCCTATGTGATTATAGATAAATAGAGATCAAAGTTTTTGGCCAAAGCAAAAAGAGACGATTGTGCTAGGCACTAAATCGTTCTCAATGATCTCGTATTATTATAATTAATACATATGGTCAAATCCAGTGAGTTTGACAAAGCCATAACTCTCACTTGACTGGGGTACACGAATAAATGGTTTATACTTACACGGTATTTATGATTGGAAGGTTGCAGAATGATCCTATCATTTGTTTACGTTTGGACTACGAAGTGGGCCACGTGACTGGCTAGTTGTTATCCACTTCCCTTGGTTTTCTCTCATTGTCAAACGAAACGAACCTAAAGAGTAGCGCTAAGGGATTGATAAAGAAAAATGAAAAAGGAATATCTATTTTTCTTCTAGGAATTTTAATCTATTGGATAAATTGAATAATTAATTATTCATTAGATGAAATAATTAATTATATTGATAAGATTAATTATTAATTAATTTTCTAGGGAAATATATTAATGAATTAATTTATCTAATTAATTTGGTTATTTAATTAATTAATTAATTTATTGGATAGAATAAATTATTAATTGAAATAGGAAATTAATTAAACAAAACAAATCTCAGGCTTCTACAAGGCGTCCAAGAGGAGCCCAATATACTAGAGCTCTTTCATTTTGACTTGTTCAATAAGTCATGAGGTATATAAGGACTTTGACTTTGAACAAGAACATAACTTTCACAACTCTCCTAGAAAGAAAGAAAAGAAAATATTCCTCCCCTTCTCTAAAACCCTAGCCGCCGTCCTTAGAGATTCAAGTGGGAAATTTTTCGTTTGTTGATCCGTGCGTGACAACTTAGAGACGTCGGTTGTTCGTATCAAGTTCAAGTTTTGAAGATCAAAACAAAGGATTGGAGATTTGGAAGCTTCAAGTTTTCAAATTGGAGGAAGAAGAAAGATTCCCCTACAACTTCGTTCTAACGAGTAAGTATTATTCGTTAAGTTTATCGTGCAATTTGAATATGCGATCATTGAATTCAACTTTGGATTTTAAAATAAAATTTTTTGAAATCCTTCTGCTGCGTTTATGTTATTTTTTGTGAAACCCAATAGTGGTATCAGAGTCAATCTCTGATTCGCATATTTAATTGTGTTTATGTGAATTATGATATGCATAATATGTGTTTTTGAAGCGTGCAATTATGTATTAATTAAATCTGCGTTTTTTATGGTTTCAAGCATGGATTTTGATTTGTTATATTTATTGTGTATCCGGATATATTTGTGATGTATGTAAAAAATCAGAAACGAGGAGAAACGGGGCTCGAAGAGCCCCGAACTGTAGTACGCAGCAGCTGCGCGCGACCAGCGTGCCGCTGCTGCTGCACACAGCCTGGCTACACGCACACGACCTGCTGATTTGGGTCTTGGATCCGGATCGGTAAACGGGCTATGTATTGGGTCAAAATTGGAATTTGGATTTGGGTAAATTTAAATATCCGAGTGGGTTAAAAGGATGATGACTCGGTATAATTTAATTAAGCCTAACGAGAAATTTTAATCAATTTCAACTTATTAATTAGATTGGGCTTAATTTAATTAATTCCAAATGGGCCAATTGGATGGGTGATTTGGACTTTAATTAAAAATAGCCCAATAGTAATTAATAGTGTGTGCATTAGGGGCGTAATCGAGCCGAGCTCGAGCCGAGCCTGGCCATTTTTCTAGGCTCGAGCTCGAGCTCGTCGAGCCGTGTTTTGAGAGCGAAAGCGAGAGCTCGCAGGCGGTAGAAATAGCTCGGCTTGAGCTCGCGAGCTCGAGCTAGGCTCGCGAGCTGAGCCCAGTTTGTGAAGCAAAATGATTCAAGTCAAGCCACAGGTGATTCGCAAGAAACAAAAATCAGAAAAACAGATCTCCATTCATTCGAAATGAAAATTAGAAAAAACAACAAAAAATTGATTACAAGTGAAAAGCCGGCGGTTGTGGCTGTGCGCAGTGGTGATGCAAGTGTCGGTGGTGGCGCACTAAAATTGTCGAGCTTCAGGCGATGCGAGCAGAGGCGGCACAAGTTGGGATGGGTGGCGCATGAACATGTGGAATTGTGTAGCTTTAGACGGTGGTAGTTGGTGGGTGGTCTGCCGCCGGCAATTTGGCATGAGGCGGGGAGAATGGGTGGTATAATTTTCCCATAATTTCTTTACCCCCTCTGTTAAACACGCTGCTATGGTGGAGAGGTTTTATGTTTCGAAGAAAATGTGATGTGGGTAGGTGAAGAGTTGGTGAAGAGTTGAAAATGAAAAGTGAGATATTTTTAATTTCTAATTTTTTTACTTATTTAATTAGTTTTACTATTAACTAATAATATAAAAATATAATAATATTAAAAATTTAAAAGCTCGCGAGCTGGCTCGCTTGAACAAGTGAAATTGGGCTCGAGCTCGAAAAAGCTCGAGCTCGAGTCGAGCTCGATTCGAGCCGGCTCGGCTCAACTTACATCCCTAGTGTGCATGTTTTTCCGAATTAATTAATTTGAGCGCAATTGAATTAAATCCAAGTAGACCAAAAGGATAGTAATTAACTTGGGATTGATGAAATCGAGCCCAATAAGGTTAATTGGAATAAAAATATTTAATTGAAATAAATTAATTTATTTTCTTGGAGATTAATAATTAATTTATAGATTAAATATTATTATTTTTTCCTCAACTTGGAAATCACTTGAATAATTGAATTAAGAATATAAATTATTTTTCTTGGATGATTAATAATTAATTCTTCAATCAACTAAACGTTTTTCCATTTAATGGTTGCTTTAAATCATAATAAAATAGAATTCCATATTTTATGTATTTATTTAGTTGGAATAATATTATTTTAATTAAAGGTAGATATACTTTATTTCTACTTAAATATAAATTTTGTATATCTAAGTTATCTAATAGGACTAGAATGCTTTTAATTGAAGTAAATAATATATAAAAGTTGGGAATTTATTAAAGGACTTTTTAGTTGGACTAAAATTTTAAATATCAACATAAGTGTTTTAATATTGCGAGCATGTCTTAAGTGTTGGTAACACTGATCATGGACTTAGGTTATGTTTGATTTACTTTTCTTCCAACGGGTTGTTGTAGAAAAATAGTTTAGAATTATTTAAGCCAGTAAAGTTTTGTTTTTCTGCATTACCTTTACATGTGATGGCCTCTTGGCTCGGGCCCTCTAGAAAAGTCCATGATCGAGTGTATATGGATTTATTTATTTAATTCCATGATAATATTGATAGGCATATTTATTAGTAGAATATTTTATGCATGTTCAATATGTGATAGTTGCGCTATATAAATTGACTAATGTGCAAAGTGAGACAAGACATTTGACAATTTAAATTCTCTCAAATAAATAATACCGAGTTAGAAAAGGTTGTGTGACATCCTCGCCCTCCACTAAGCTTTCTAAAATTAAAATTACTATAAATGTGTAATGCTTCCCAGTTATGGGGGTTATTCATTTAGAAATAATTTGAAATTTTATTACGTGCATGGAATGCCTTAATCGAAGCATATTTCACCCCAGAAACCTGTTCGGTTGCAAGGTGAAATTCAAATATTAGATTATAAGAGTTAGTGGGAATGAACTCGGGTAGTTCACGAGCTTAGAAACCTGTACGGTTGCGGTTTGGTGAACTATGGGGAAAGGTATTGAAATATTTATTGGATAAATTGATGATAGACATCACTTCAATTAATTGATGGGCCAGAAATCGGTTAGGTTGCAACCCATGTAATTAATTGAGGATCTCAATACCCGTTGTGGAATTGATGCCAATGATGATTCCCGATTTTCACATGGGAGTGTGGGATTCGAAAAATGCAGTGGGAGCTAAGAAAAATTTTAAGTCCGAAGAAGGGACAGGGACTTGTCTCATTGAATTTGAGGGCAAAAACTAAACCTGGTAAAGAGGGTAGGTGGCTTAATTTTTCTTGGTTAAATCAAATACAAGTAATCTAATTTAATCTGGTTTATTTCTGCAGTTATTTTCTCGTTTATCTCTCTCAAAAATGACAAACCCACTTTCAATACTACTCAAAAAGAATACTCTTACTGGACCCAATTATGTGGACTGACTTAGAAATTTGACGATTGTCCTCAATATGGAATCACTGGGATACGTCTTGAAGGCTGATATCCCGGCGGCTCGTGCCAGAACACGTGCTAGTGAGGAAGAGGTCCAAGCCCATGAAAAATGGGTCAAGAACGACATCCGAGTGAGAGGATACATGTTGGGGTCTATGACCAATGAACTTTAAAGGTCACAATGCGAGAGCTATCCTAACTCACCTGGTAGAGCTCTATGGTGAGCATAGTCGAACTACACAATATGAGATATCGAAAGAGCTCTTCGGAGCTAAGATGAAAGAAAGTGAGAAGGCTGATGATCATCTCCTCAAAATGATTTCGAGGATCGAGAAATTGGAAGCTCTAGACTTCACCATGAACGCCACCCTTCAAACTGACTTAATCTTGCAGTCTCTTCCTGATTCCTTCTCTCAATTTGTGGTTAACTTTAACTGCAATGAGATAGAGTGCAATTTAGCTGGGCTAATGAACAAGTTGGTTACTGCACAATCTCAAATGAAACCAAAGGGAAAGGAAACTACCTTGGTCATTTCTTCTGGACCTAAAAAGTCTAAGTCTAAGAAGAAGAACAACAAGAAGCAATCTGGCAAGCTCGGAGCTGAAGGGGGTGTTCAAAAGGGTAAGGGAAAGGCTCAAGGGTTTTACAAGAGCAAAGGGCCTAAGAAAACGGACAAATGTCTCTAGTGCGGTGAGCTTGGCCATTGGAAGAGGAATTGTCCCAAATTAGGCAAAGGCGCAAAAGGTATGAAACTTTTTGTTTTTGAAACTAATTGTTCTATGACCGTTTTTTCTATTTCGTGGATTCTGGACTCAGGGGCTAGTGCCCATGTGTGTTGTTTGGAACAAGATCTGCAAAGAAGTAGAAAGTTGGGCCATGAAGAAGTGATGATCAAAGTAGGCAGCAGGGAAAGCATTGCAACTACTAGAATAGGATCTACTTCTTTATATTTGAGTTCTGGACATTTATTATTTTTAGATAATGTTTTAGTTTTGCCCAAAGGACTTAAGAACATTGTTTCTATTCCGATCTTAGTTAAGATTAGATATACATTCCATTTTTCTAATTTAAATTGCGACATTTATTATGGAAAGAAATTAGTTGGCAATGCTTCTTTAGTTAATAATGGTTTGTATTATTTAAATGTCCATAATTCATCTGATTAAATGTTGTGACTAAGGAACGTGGTAGGCAAGAAGCTAACTTAAGACTAAAGTGGCATCTTAGACTAGGCCATGCTAGAGAGCACAAGATTCACATAATGAAAAAAGATGGGCTTTTAAGCTCACTAGGGTCGGATCCCTATACAACATGTGAATCATGTCTCTTAGGCAAGATGGCTAGATCACCCTTCACCGGGAGTTTTGAAAGAGTCACTCAAGTCTTAGGATTAGTGCACACCGACGTTTGCGGACCATTTGGAGAAATGGCTCGTGGGGGTTTCTACTACTTCATCACTTTCACAGACGATCATTCAAGATATGGTCTAGTGTATCTGATGAAGCAAAAGTTTGAATTCTTTGAAAGGTTCAAAGAATTTAAAGCTTTGGTAGAAAATCAAACTGGGCATAATATAAAAACTCTACAATCAGATTGTGGGGGAGAATATATGAGTGCGGAGGTTGGTGAATTCTTTAGAGAACAAGGAATAATGTTACAACTAATACCACCAGCAACTCCTCAACTGAATGGAGTAGCTGAGCGAAGGAACCGAACTTTGTTGGACATGGTTCGTTCTATGCTTAGTTACACTGATTTACCCATTTCATTATGGGGATACACACTCCTTACTACTGCTTATATATTGAATGTATGTCCCTCCAAATCCGTTCCTAAGACTCCGCATGAGATGTCGAATAATAGGAAACCATATCTTAATCATATTAAGATTTGGGGATGTCCTGCTTATGTCAAGAAGACCAAAGTGGAAAAATTGGAGACTAGATCCCTCATGGGACGTTTCATTGGTTATCTTGAAGATTCCATGGAATTCTTCTTTTACCTACATGATGATCAGAAAATCATTTTGGCTCTACATACCCACTTCCTTGAAGATGAATTCATCTTGGAAGGGGGCAAAAGTAGAAAGATTATTCTAGAAGAACAAAATGAAACTCCCTTTGAGACATCTGTCCAAGAACCAAACCCTACAGTAGCACAACCACCACATAAATCTGGTAGAATACCACATGAACCTGAGAGGTATGGGTATCTATTGCAGGGGAAGCCTCAGCTCCACACAGTAGTACAAGAGGGTCATGAAGATGATCCTTGTACCTATGATCGAGCGATGCTGGATGTCGACACTTCAAGATGGCTAGAAGCCATGGAAACAGAGATGAACTCTATGCAAACGAACCAAGTCTGGACTTTGGTAGATCGTCCTGAAGGTCTCAAACCTATAGGATGTAAGTGGATCTACAAAAGAAAGATAGGTAGTGATGGCAAGCTTGACACCTTTAAAGCCAGGCTCGTAGCAAAAGGGTATAGTTAAAGAGAAAGAATTGAATATCAAGAAACCTTTTCACCCGTGGCTATGATAAAGTCCACCCGAATACTGTTATCCATAGCTGCATACTTAGACTATGAGATATAGCAGATGGATGTCAAAAAGGCTTTCCTAAATGGATTCCTCGAGGAGGATATCTATATAGGGCAGCCAAAGGGTTTTGTATCTGAGACCAATATCCATAAAGTATGTAAACTTGAGAGGTCCATATACGGTCTCAAGTAAGCATCTAGAAGCTGGAATCTCCATTTTGATGAAGTAGTAAAGGGATATGGCTTCATCAAGAACGAAGATGAACCCTGTGTCTACAAAAAGACTAGTGGGAGAAAATTCTTAGTACTATATGTGGATGACATTCTACTTATAGAAAATGACGTGGGAATGCTCACTACAGTCAAGAAATGGCTTTCGACTACGTTTTCCATGAAAGACTTGGGAGAAGCAATTTACATTCTAGGAATTCGTATCTATAGAGATAGAACGAATAGAATGATAGGTCTCTCCCAAGACCTTTACTTAGAGAAGGTCCTAAAAAGGTTTAGGATGGAAAGTTCTAAGAAAGGGTTCCTTCCCATGAGACATGGAGTATACTTGTCCAAATCTATGTGTCCCCAAAGTGAGGAAGATAGAGAGGAGATGAGTAAAGTACCTATGCTTCTGCAGTTGGTAGCCTAATGTATGCAATGCTGTGTATAAGACCCGACATTGCCTATGCTGTAAGCGTGGTGAGTCAATTTTAGGCAAACCCGGGAAAGGAACATTGGATAGTTGTGAATAATATCCTAAAGTATCCCAAAAGAACTATGGATATGATTCTCATCTATGGAGGTGGAGACCTAAAGATGGAAGGTTACACTAACTCGGACTTCAAGTCTGATGTCAATGACCGTAAATCCACTTCAGGGTTTGTTTTCACACTTAATAGTGGGACTGTGTCTTGGAAAAGCTCCAAGCAAAGCAGAACCGCAGATTCCACCACTGAAGCTGAATATGTGGCAGCCTCAGAAGCAGCTAAAGAAGCTGTTTGGATGAGAAAGTTCCTTGGAGAACTTGAAATGGTTTCTAGTTCACAGCTCTGGCACTTTATTGTGACAACAATGGAGCAATAGCGCAAGCTAAGGAACTAAGGTCTCATAACAAGTCTAAACACATTGAGAAAAGATTTCACATCATTAGAGAGATCGTTGACCGAGGAGAGATAGCAGTGCAGAAAATAGCCTCAGCTGACAATATAGCTGACCCGTTCACCTAACCACTACCTCAGGCTGTTCTGGACCGACACCTGGAAGGGATGGGTATAAGATACCACAATGAATGAAATTGAGTGCAAGTGGGAGATTGTTATGATTATGCCCTCGAGTGTCATAGAGGATAGGATGAAAGGGCATCTATCTTGTAATTAACTTATTTTGATATTTTTAATAAATGCATTATTTAGTTTTCACTTAAATCTTATCTGCATCTATAAGTAGTGTAAAACATTTTGTCCATATTTTCAGTGCGATCTCTCTACTTCCTATGGGATAGGAAGATCAGCACTAGAGAGATCGTCTTGATTACTTAAAACAAGTTCGCTAGTAAAGTGAAGTCTTTAATGGACAAATAAAGACTTAGAACACTTGTACAATCTTATCTCTGACATGAGAGTGCCTGTCTAGTATCATGGGATGCTAGGAGATTAAGATTGTAGGCACATCAGTGGAACTGATATGCTCAAACACGACTCGCATCGTTTCTGTTACATGGGTTTTCACTCTGTGACTATCAATGACAGAACTGATTATGCGTAATAGGAATAAGTTAACCTTTGACCTGAAACATCATGTTGAAGAGGCATTTGTGACGTCAAGTATTTCATTAGAGCAGTTAGACCCAATTCACCCATTGGTGGGGTCGACCTCGAAATGCGGCTTGATGGGTAAATGGTAGTCTTAGCCGATATCTAAATGGGATTTGTTCTGTCATAAGTCAGTGAGAAAGTACCCTATTTGATTATAGATAAATAGAGATCAAAGTCTTTGGCCAAAGCAAAAAGAGACGATTGTGCTAGGCACTAAATCAATTTCAATGATCTCGTATTATTGTAATTAATACATATGGTCAAGTCCAGTGAGTTTGACATAGCCATGACTCTCACTTGACTGGGGTACACGAACAAAGGGTTTATACTTACACGGTATTTACGATTAAAAGGTTGCGGAATGATCCTATCATTCGTTTTTGTTTGGGCTACGAAGTGGGCCACGTGACGGGAAAATTAAGGGAATAGCCCCATTTTTCATAGCAAATTAAGTGCCTAGCCCTAAAACACAAAAATTTTAAGTGTCTAGCACCATGAAAATTGCATTTTAGTCCCTCGAATTTGCAAAGTCAAACCACTATTTTTGACCAAGTCAAAAGACCCTAAGCCAAGCAGAAACTGACACATGGCAAGTTATTTTTATTTTCCCGGTATATAAACTTTTAAGTTGTTTTCAATTTGGTCCCTTTGTTTGCTTTTAGAATTTTTTATACGTATGAGAGTAATTATACATACTTTAAAAAAAAGGGAATCCTAACCCGGCTTTATAAATCTGCATAAAAATTTTATTGCACTCGTAAATTATTTGCATGCCTGTACTCGATAATATTTTGAACTCTTTTATTGATTGTCTTAATACTTTAGAAAATTTAGATTATAATATCAAGAATTAATATTAGAATTACGAAACTAATTAATAACTAGGAGAGATAATTGGGTTAATACTTATTTTAACACACCACCTATAGCACGAGATCACCAAAACTATATTAAATTTCTTTTAGTTTTAAATATATCAATAGCAGCATTTTATTAAAATAGATCCTTCTAATTTAAAAAAATTAGAATATTTAGATCTAGAATATAGTTTAGCCGATAGAACCATTATCTCTTTAGATAAACATAAATTTATTTGTAGATTTGATTCAAGTTTTAAGCACAATTTACATTCGAAAAATAAACACTTAAATAGTTTAACGGATTTACTTATATCGTTAGCATCCAACTTAGAAGTAAATAACACTAAACTTTGTAAAACTTTAGAATCATTAAAAGAAACCGTTTTGATAAATAGAGAAATATTAAAGAAGGGTGAAAATAATAATTTAGATTGTATTAAGCAACAGTCTGAGGAAACTTTGAAAATTGTTAAAAAATATAATAAACTTTTCCCTACTAAAGACGAGATAATAGAGTTAAAATATAGTTTGAAAAGAAATAAGCTAAAACAAATAGAAATCGAAACCAAGAAAACTCTAAGTCAAGTAATAGAAAAAATAAATAAAGTTGAAGCTCAAAATTTAGAAACAAGTAAAACTTTAAAAAATATAGAACGAATAGTTAGCGGATGAATAGTATAGAAAATAGATTAGAATATAAAAGAGCCATTGAACTAGCAAATAAATACCTATATACGGAAGAAGGATTTACTACCTATCAAGGAACTAGTAATTCAGATAAATTATATCCTAAACTTTGAAATATCCAATTTGCTTTAATTTTACAAATATTTGAAAGGCTAGACAAATTGGAAAATAAGTACTAAAATAGACACTGTATCTCAAGTAATTAAAGGAGATTTACAAGATAGTATGGAAGAAAGATTAGCAAATCTAGCACTCGACAAGTCTGAAAAACTTAAAAATATATATATATTGGTAAAAAATGTTGAGATCATTTAGTGGTACTAGTAGAACTATAAGTAAATCAAGTAGTAAAGAAAAAGAGAAAGAAAAAATAAGTAATACTTTTACTAAAAGAATGTTTAGAGGATCAGGAAGTCAAAGCTCAGCTAGAGAAGTAGAATTAGAAGAGATAATAGACGTAGAAGAAAATCTTAATTTGTATAATAACAAAGGAATAGATAAATTAAAACCTAAAACATTATACAAAGTAGGAAAAATGGATTTTAACACACATTTAATTAAGAAATTTAGAGAAAAAGAAGTAAAAGTTATGACAAATGCTGAAAATAGAAGTTTAGTTAGCCCGGAATGTATAAAGCAATTAAAACAATTAAAGCAAAAGTATATACATTTAGGATTAATTATTGTAGGAATAAAGGGATTAACTAGAAAAGGAACCAGTGGAAAGGTTTTAGTTTTATTATTAGATAAAAGTTGGTCTGATGCTAAGAGAGCAGTATTTGCTAGTATGGAAATAGATATGACTAATAATTTAGGAATATTTTATGTAGCTCCAAGTATGATGAAAAGTATTAAAGATATTAATAAAATTACTATAGGATAACAAACTAGAGGATATGAAACTTATGATGGAAATAACTTAGTTGTTTCTATAGCATTTTTAGGAAGAGTAACTAATAATAGTTTTCCTCAATATAAAATTAATATAGACGGAATAATAGATGATTTAGCCTCAGTAGGAGTAAAAATGATTAAACCTTTAAATATAGATAATAACGATTTAAATGGAGAAGAATGGGAATTAACCAAACATTTAGAAGAAAATGAGACGGTTAAGATTCCAGGAGAAAGTGTAATGTATACGAATAGTAGAGGTCAAACTTCTATTAGATTTCTTAATTACCAAAAACAAGATCCCAAAGAAAATTTAGAAGATCTAGAAGAAGAAACTGATAATGAAACATAAACAAACTATATGAATATTATAGAAGAAGAAGAAGTTAGAATAACTAGTAGATTTGCAAATTGGGAAATAATATCTGACATAGAAAGCGAAGAAGAAGAAGAGGAGGAAGAAATATAAAAGACATAGAAGAAGAAATTAGACAATTAGAGAGTCAGCTCAAAAATGATTATAGAACAAAAAATATGGAAGAAATATTAAGAAAGAATTTTGAGATAAATAATTTAAGAGAATTAGTAGATGAAATGTATTTTGAAGCAATGAATTTAGATATAAATTTAGAATCAGCTGAAAAAGAATTTAAACAATATTATAATATTGATTTAGTAGATGATATATGTTCAGGAAAAATAGAATTTGAAAAATTCTTTAAAAATAAGGAAAAAATAGTAACGAAATAACTTTTATAGCCAATAGCCAAGCGAGTACTAGTAGTAATATAGGAAAAAGAACTAGAGTAGAACCAGATTATAGTGAAGTTCCAGGTAGAAATGTAGAAATGAGTAGTAGATCAGAATGGAAAAGCCCAACATATGAATATAGATCAACCCAGCCTAATAAATATGTAGGATCAAGACAACCCATAGGAAAAACCATGAGTGAAACCATGTTAGTAATTGAATTAGGAAGTCCACAAATGTGGCCTGAAGAAGTAAATATATGGGAACAATGTGTAAGACATTGGGAAATAAATAAAAAGGCAGATATGGATATGTTTAACTTTTTAGAAACATGCTTAGGACCTACAATATTATCTATCTGGCAAAGTAAGAAGAAAAAGGATCCCAATAGAATTAATGAAATAAAAACCTTAGGAAATAATCCTTATAATTTTACTAGTTTTATTAGAACTTTAATAATAGGAATAGATCCAGGAAGAGAAAATACATTCATACAAGATACGGCACTTAGAAACCTAGAACAACTCACTATAACCGATATGAAATATATTATACCTTTTAGTCAGGATTTTACAAGATTAATAGGAGAAGCTAATAAAACATTTGATGAAGAATTATGTAATAGATATTTTACAAAATTACCACAAGATTTAGGAAAAAGAATACATGAAGAATGGATAAACACCAATGGTAATATTACAGGATTAGGTATAGGACCTTGAGTACAATATATTTTCTATAAACTTCAGGAATGGTGTAAAGAAGAATTTATTAGAGAACAAATTAGAAAACAATCATATGAATTTTGTAGAAAAGCTATATATACCCCCACAACAATATGGACAGAAAGGTATAGGACCTAGAGTACAATATACTTTCTATAAACTTCAAGAATGGTGTAAAGAAGAATTTTTTTAGAGAACAAATTAGAAAACAATCTTATGAATTTTGTAGAAAAGCTATATATACCCCACAACAATATGGACAGAAGAATTACTTTAAGCCAAAACGAAAGATATTAAGGAAATCAAATAAACCAAAATCTAGTTTTAGACAATATAGACAAGGAAGAAAACCTTCTAATTATGTTAGAAAGCCATCAACTAGGAAATGCACTTGCTTTATTTGTGGAGATCCTAAACATTTAGCTAATAGGTGCCCGAAAAGACAATTTAATATGGAAAGGGCAGCCATAGCAGAACAATTAGATGAAGATGTAGTAAGTATAGCTGGTAATGGAACTGATAATGAAAGCATATTTAGTATAGTAAGTGAAGAAGGACCAGAATTCCAAATATAATAGAATATACCTATATGAATAATTCATGTGAACATAAATATATAAATGGAAAAGGAACTATGAGTATAGCCTGTAGTATTTGTAGATTATATCCTGATATGCATTTAAGATATTAGTGCAATATATGTTTTGACGAAATTTGTTTTATTTGTGCTAAAGACGTATATAATATAGAAATAGATGTTCTCCTAAACCTAGTAAAAAACCAGAGAAGATAGAAATTCTAAGTCATAAAGTAGAAAATTTAGACTTAAGAATACAAGTATTAGAATTAAAATTAAAAAATATGAAAATATAAGCGGTAATCAAAATAAAGGAAAAGGTGTAGTTATAGAAGAAATTAATGAACTTAACCAACAATTAGAAGAAACACATTTACAAAATACAGCGTATGAACCCCACATATAGGTACCCTATACTAGTAGTTTAATACTTTTAGATTGTAGAATATAGTGTAATCAAGAAAAATATATTGAAATTAAAGCCATGTTAGATATAGGAAGTACAAAGAGCATGCTTAGTTCTAATCTTGTACCAAAAGAATTTGAAGCACAGTTAAGTTATACGGTTAGCAGTAGAACTGCAGAAAATAGATTAATGGGAATAACGAAAGAGTTAATTAACATAGGAATACAATTTAAAGATTTTTCAGGAAATTATAGTAGCAATTATACATTAGGACAATTACTTATAGCGCCAGATAACATACAAAGCCAAGAATTTCTTTTAGGGTTAAACTTTATTTCTGCATTAAATGGAAGCATATTAGTAGGAAAAAATTATATTACTATTAGCAAACATAATTATACTCTCCCAACTAATAGATACATTAAATAATCAGAGTTGACTGCGAAGCGTGGTGGACATGGTAATAATGATTTAGATTTTTTCAAAGAAATAGAACAAAATAATATAGAATCTGAAACCATAGACATCCTATTAGATGAAGAAATAAGAGATATAGGAAAGGGATTAGAAGTTTTAAATCTAGAAAATGAAAGAAGTCTACATAAATTAGAAATGTTAGGATTTATAGGAGATGATTTGGCCAAAAACAAAGTAAATTATACATTTAAACTAAATATCTTAAACCCCGATATAGTAATAAGAATAGCAAGTATAGAATATACTCCTGAAGATACAAAAGAATTCAAAACACAAATAAAAGAAATGTTAGAAAATTGGTATTATAAGAAGAAGTGATAGTCCACATAGATCGGAAGCCTTTATAGTAAGAAATAATGCAGAAATAAAAAGAGGAAAACCTAGAATAGTATATAATTATAAGACTTAATGATAATACAGAAGATGATGCTTATAGAATACCTAATAAAGATGAGTTAATTAATCTCATACAAAATAAAAAGATTTTTTCAAAATTTGATCTAAAAAGTGGATATAATCAAATTAAAATGGTAGAAGAAGACAAAAAATGGATAGCATTTAGTTATACTGAAGGACATTTCGAGTGGAATGTTCTATCTTTTGGTTTAAAAAATGCTCCAGTAATATTTCAAAGATTTATGGATAGCATATTTAAACATTTAGATTTCTGTTTAGTATATGTAGATGACATTTTAGTAGCTTCTGAAAATATTAAACAACATCAGGATCATTTAAAACAAGTGTTTAATTTAATAGAGGAAAATGGAATAGTAGTGTCTAAAAAGAAAATGGAACTTTTCAAGAGAAAAATAAGTTTTTTAGGTTTGGAAATAGGAAATTGACAGATTAAATTACAACCTCATATAACTCAAAAAATCTTAGATTTCCCCGATAAACAAGAAAACTTAAAACAAATACAAGCATTTCTAGGAATATTAAATTATTCTAGAAAATTTATTCCTAAACTTAGTAAATTAGTTGGACCATTATATAAGAAAACAGGAAAGTCTAGACAAAGACACTTTAATTAGGAAGATATTAACCTAGTTAGAAAAATTAAGGAAATAGTTAAAGATTTAAAACCTTTAGAATTACCTTTAAATTCTGATTATGTTATAACTAAGTAGATAGCTCTATAGAAGGATGGGGAGTTGTTCGACTTCAAAAAGTTTCGTATTAAAAAGGTTTTGGACTCTTCAAATGTAGACGCTTGACTGAACGTTTACTTGAAATATAGACACTTAGGCTAAGCGTCTGATGAAGACGGTATTTAGAAAGTTAACTTAGAGTTCAAGATTTGAATACTTTAACCAAGTAGGTTTAAGCGTTCAGTTCTTTAATCAGTGTTAGTACAGCGGAATAATTTTAGAGTCTTCCCTTTTGGAAATCTTTAGCGTCACGAGTTGTTTCTTAGTTACTTAGCGTTTGATTGTGTTTTACTTAATCAATTTATGCAATGATATGATAGATAAGAGAATTGACTGTAAAGTAAAAGACACAATATTTGTAAGGTTCGTTGGGTGGTGTAATCCCAACTACGTCCTTCTTCTCCTTGAACACTCGGAGGCAATCCACTAAAATGATTCTCAAAGAATCACACAGAATCTTCTACAAATTAGGGAGAGATAGATGTCGATGACTTGAGTTCCTTGATCACACAGATTTCTGCTCCAAATCACTTCAATCCCCTTGCTTCTTTCACCCAGAAATAATGCAAGTATCCAACTTCGACTTCACACAGATCGCGAGGCTTGGATGGGGTTTTGTAAACTGTTTGTTTGATTTTGATGAAGTTCAAACAACTGGAAGTATCTCAATAGTAATGTGGTTTCTTCAAAAATAATATTTGAGATATTGGTTGACTGTCTTAGGAATTGAAGAAAAGCAAAAAGAATGTTTTCTTGAATATTCTGGCTTTTCTGAAAGTTTAAGGAATGAGACTTCAATGCAACAACAATTTGGCTTAGAAATTGATTGTGTATTTGGCTTGTTGTTGAAGTCCTATTTATAGGCATTCTTGGAGAAAGTGTCCGTTTGACACATGCACAGGCGCGTGTCTCTCACTTCCGCGAGTGAACAACTTTTGTCCTTTTTCCTGAAAATCTGCTGCACAAAAGTTGGTGCTGCAGTCTATGAATAGTTGACAGTCCAATAGGGTGGCTTCTGCGTACGTCTGAAAGTGCTTATCACATTTAATGATCTTATCAGCATTTAATGCCTTTGAATTAAATGCCCGTTGGCACTTAATGAATTGAGAATATTTGCATTAAACTCTTTCCGGACTTAGAAACAGATTCAGGTGAAATCAGTCATTGATGGATGCTTATCCATCCTTGAATCACTTCTGTCCTATAAGGTAACGCTTGATATAGCTGGTCATTTGGACGCTTGGAGACTTTATCTTCATTCAGACTTCAGGCGCTTGAGTCTTCAAACTTTACCACTGATAAACTCACTCAGAAATTATCAGACGCTCAGCCTAAGACTACGTAGCCTAACAATCTAGAATAAAAACAAAACAATGCTTATAATGCCTATTACAAATCTAACGCTTCAAAGCTTATACATGATTTCTACAAAAATCAAGCTTACATATTTTGGGGTCTAACATAAAGTCCTAATTGTCATCATCAAAACATCTAACATGAAATTCCTACCAATTTCCCCCTTTTTGATGATGCCAATACTTACTCTTTTATAGTTCCAGAGTTAGACAGCCAAAATAAAAGTTAGCTTTGGTTAGATAACGTTAGTTAAAGTTAGTTACGCTTCAACGAGATGTTTCAGCTAAAAAAAAGCATTTTATATATATCACTGATTACACACATTTTTACAACTGAACAAAAAATTTCATACAAGACAAGAATATAGATAATGTAAATCAAAAAAACTTTAATGACTTGGTCTAACTTTGTATCGCTTGGGCATTTCAGCTCGGATAGCTTCAGTTAAGTTATCTTCCAAAGTCATCATCGCTTCATGATCTTTGTCGATTATGAGCTTATTTTCTTCCTTTTGTCTCTTCTTGAAAGCAGCAAAGTGCTTGTCCCAATCAGTTGGGTCAATACCAATATACCTTAGGCAAATTCTGAAAGTTCGGTTGAAGTCAAACATCTGCCTCTCTTCAGCTAAAATTCATGGATCTGTAGGTTCTGGAATAGATGCTCTTTTAAGAGGGATGTCAAACTGTTCAAGCAGTGCTCGAGAAGGTATTGGTAGATTTGGATACAGTGCTCTTGGAGGTTCTCTTAGCGTTCTACTAGGCGCTCCAGCAGAATCACTTATCCCAACAACAGTTATCCAAGATGGAAGGCTTAGCACAGAAGGAGGAGATAGTAGCTGACGCTTTGAAGGCGGAGGAGGGTCTTGAGCACTTGAACTGGACGCTCTCCTCAGCTTTCCCTTCCTTTTCTCTCCCCCCTTATTGCCATCATCACTCTTCAGAAAATGTTCTGTGAGTAAACTGACCTGATGAGTAATTTGAGACATAGAATCTGTAAGATCATCCAGACGCTTTTCGAAACGTTCCTGCAAAGCGAGGATCTTAGCGCTGGTAGCATTATTCAGTGAGGTCTCTATGGAGTCTAGACGCTTTTCAAATTATTCTTTCAGGGCTAGTTGGTTGGCTCGAGTAGCGTCACTCATTTCTTGAAATTCTTTTTGATACTCACCAACAGCCGCTTGAGCAGAACCCTTCATATAACCTATTTGAGCGTTCAAGATTGGGATTCAATTTTTGGTAAATCGGTCTTAATCCATTGAAGAGATTCTTCATTCTGAGTAGCGTGACTGCTTATCTCCTCTAATACAGATTTTAGCAAAGGTCCAAACGTTTAACTCAAATTCGATGGAAGTGCTTGAGGAGCTGGTCGCTTGAATCTGGATGTATGCTTGAGTGAGTCAAGAGGAGCTTGATATGCAGGATCAAAAATTATACCGTGTACATCGATCGAGAGATCCTCATCAATATCAGCAGCAACAGAATCAACGAATTTAGGAGCGTTAGAAATATCCTCTGGTGGAGACGCTTAAACTGGTTCTTCAGCAGATTCTGGAATACTTGCGACTTCTGCTGGTTCAAACATTTCAACCATCTTAGCAGATTCGTCTTCAAGCACTGACTCTGGTTAGCGAAAATCATCGAACTGGAAGTTCCAATTTGCTGCATCGGCAAAAGAATTGGAAGCGGCTTCCAGAAGTTCAGTCAGATGTTGAAGAGGGAGGCAAGTACCTTGAATGAATGTGCGAAGTGGACTATCTATGGCCCTGATGTATATGGGACCAATGATATCCAGCACATGATTCGGGAAGACTTTGGACGACGCTAGGCAGCTAGAGAAAATTTGCATCTGGGCAGTAATCTCTAGAAAATCCAATCAATCTATCTGTTGGAAGATGTTGGAGACGGCGAGATTCAGGTATGTATGAATTGTAGTATTCTTCTAGATAAGGATAGATAGCTTGAGCCAGTCCCTGATTTCTTTCCAGCAGTGAGAGGACAAACTCATAGTGATTGAGTACCTCTTTGCGAATTGAAGGGAGCAATGGATATCCTTGAAATGAGTAGAGTAATGAGCCATTCCATTGTCTGAGATTTGCAGTGAAGATGCTGTCAAAAAGAGATAGGGGAGTCATAATCTTCACCATCAATCTAAGATTATCTTCGTAGTGGCTTGGAGCGAAATTCAAGCAAGATACGGAAGAACTGCCACTGGTAGATGTTTGAGCGTTGAACTGGAGAGAAGTAATGGACAATCTGTGAAGCACTTGATGCAAACACTGCTCAATCTGGTGTCGAATGAGTGGGAGCTTAAGAACAGGTCCAACTCTCTGTTGACGCTTCGTTAGGCAATACTTGGTGAATTGATGCTTCTTGTCATGCATGCCTATGCCAAATAAGTGGGGAGCTTGAACAAATTCTGTGAAAGAATATCGATGACCCACATACGCTTTGACCTAGTTGACTTTAGTCAAACAGTCGTCTGGTCCAGCGTTGACCATATTTTGAATGCCTTCATGATGAATATCTCTGATAGATTCAAAACGATATCTATCAGTCTGATAGTTGGCATGCCAGACGTTGTCAAAGTATGCATCAGATTCAGTCTGGAGCAAATCCGTTAGAGATTCGAGACGCTCATCGGCATGAACCCCTTTATTCTTCCATAGTTGAAGAGGATTGGCAGACTTCTTGTTCTCAGCACTGTTTGCTATAAGAGGAAAGTGTGTGTAACCTTCTCTGTTTAAGACTTTCTCGGAAGGGTTGAGAAACTCTGGGCGAAAAGGATCATATACTCTGATGTTGCAGTCTCTCAGAGTAAAACCAGTTGACTTACTGTGCCCATATTCTAGGTAGTAGGCCAAATCCACATTGTACCTAGAAGTTCTACCTCCTTGCCTAGCGGTTAACACTATATCCCAAATTTTATTGTCAGTGTCAATCAGCTCGGCAATCTCATTCTCAACAGCAATGTATCTTTCTTCATTATAGCCAGCAGGAATGAAATCTTCTTCGAGCGCTGGGGGCATATAGTTGATTGAGTGATCAATCGTCTTTAGTGTGTCCAACTTGAAGTAGTGCCTTGGCTTTGGAATGTCTTCAGCAACGCTCTGACCTTCTGAGCGTGCCTCTGTTATAGCCGAAACAGGAATTGATGTTTGAACTTGCCTAATCAGAGTTCAAATTCAATCTTAATATCACATAATGTGCTTAGTCGGGCTATATGTATATTCCCCTTGACTCATTTCTCAAGTAAGTAATTAATTGAGAAATGAGTTTCTTGAATTAATTAATCACTAGTCAAACACACTTGAATTATTAAGATTGAATTTATAAGGATCTCGACCAATAAGATTCCTCGATCCTTAATTCAATTGGGAAATTAGTTGATGGAAGAATCTCACTTGCATGGAATGCGCGATTGGAAAGGTTCACTTTGAATCGCCTACATCTAGGTCTTCAAGATAAGTAGCTAGAAACTTTTCTTTGATTTATGGGTTCTTATATTTAATGGAGATTAAATAATAAGATGGTTAATTAAAAGTGTTTAATTAATCGAGACAATTTAATTGTCCAAATTAAATCATAAAGGTTATGAACCCATTACTAGTATGTTGGTGAACCTAAAGGGTCACACACAATACTCGGACAAATCCATTTCTTAACTAAGGAAATTTAATTCAAAGTAGTTGAGTTAATATATTAATTAATTAGATTAATTAATTAAGATTTTTATTTATTCAAGTGTTGGATAAATAAATTAATTAAGTTGATAAGATCAATTTAATTAAGCTTAAGTCTAGAAAGCATTTAATTTAATTAGAAGTGACTTTTATTAATCTAGTATGGTGGATTAATTATTAAAAGACTATTTTATTAAGTCTTGGTCGAAAATTTGGTGGAGGAAAATAATTAAAAAGTTTAATTAATTTTCTTCTAGAAGGAAATAAGATTTCTTGGAGAGAAAGGAAACTAATTAAAATAGAAGAGTTCTATTTAGAAATTAATTAGTCTTCTATTCCTACATGGAAAAGGATTAATGTATAAGAGTTCTACATGGAAAAGAATTGCAAGAACCTAGTCCTATATATAGGACATGTAGAGAACGAAAAAAAGATGATGACTTTTGAAGCCAAAATTTTTGTTCCTCTTGCATAGAAAAATCGTTTCTTTTTCCTCTCTCTCATATAGTGTTCTTGAGTTCTTGATTATTCATCAAGATCTTGAATTCAAGAATTCTTCCAAAATACTTAGAGAAGTAATTATTTGCTTTCACCTTAATCCCATACACTATTCCTTAGAGTTAGAATAAACGTTTATAGATCAACCTAGCTAAAGATTATAAACGAGTGGGTATCCGGGGTGTGGATCAACTTAGAGGAGAAACACTTGGGTCTCTGAAGTGAATCAAGAATCCGATCAAAGACGTTTTTGGTGGAGGAATTCGAAATCTACATCAAAGAGAAAAACGAAGGAGTTGATTCAAGGAACGAGAAGCAAGCTAGGGAGCTTACGTTAAGGAAGAAGAAACTCTTCGATTTTTACGAAAAATCGAATAAGGTAAGATCTTCTTTATTAAAGTTTTAAATAACAAATCAAAGATGCGCAAGCCTATGATACGTGATAAGCCCGTAGGATTAATAAACTCGCATGTTTAAATCCTAGAAACTAAAATTTTAATTTTCCGCTGTGCTTAGTCGGGCTATATGTATATTTCCCAACAGTGGTATCAGAGCCTAAGGCTCGCGCATCTTTTTGCATGATCCATTTATTTTAATCGATACATGTGATGTACGTTTCAAATTTATAAATTCATCAATTTTATTGATTTGGGGATTTTCATAAAACTATTATTTTCAATTTTTTAAAGGATGTTTAAATTTGGAGAATATATATTTTATATATATGAGGTGAACGTGAATTGCAATTGAGAATTGCGCATATTCATTACCTAATTTACGTGCACAGTAGCTATGTGTGTGCATGTGTATGTGTAGCCGTATTGGTAATATGATTTGCAATTGACAACTTGGTCATTCTTTAACACCCCACTCACGTAGATCTTTCAAAATATGAAATACATGGCATGTGCATGGGGATGTGCATGTGAACATTCATGCAACCAATCAAGTGAATTTGTGGCTTTGCATGTTTGACGTGTGAACAGTAATTAGAAGAATAAGAATTGTATTCTGATTCTTTCTTTTATACATAGCATAATGGTTTTGGAAACCAATTAGTTTCGGTCGAAGCATTAATTAATAAAGAGGTTGACCGAAAAGTTGTAATTTGAGTTTTGCTACCATGCACCCGTGCTTTTACGTGATGGAGTATAGATTTGGAATCTATATGTGATCGTGTAGGATAATGGGTCTCCGACCTGTTTTTTCCTGGAGAAAATTTTAAGTTTTATTGAGAAATCCCGAATTGATTTAATTTATGAGGAATATTTGGTAAATTAAGAATTTACATATGCTTTCATGAGTTGATATGCATGATGGAATTTTGAGGTCATTAGAATTGTACAAGTATGTTTACTTTTCGTTATTTATTATTAGCCTTGCCGGCGTTCGATCCTTGATGGCTCTAGATAGGATCGATTTAGATATGGCCCAAAATATCCATGTTATATTTTATGTATGAGATGCATGATTTAATGTATGAGATGCATGATACTATGTATTAGATACATGTTTTTTAGGTTATGCTTATCTTTTATATTTCCTTTCATGTGTTGTTGGGCATGTTTAGGATAAAGACTTAGATAAGATAATCGAAGCGATGAGACCTTTTCATAATATACTAAAATCCCTTACTTATTAGATAAGTTTATAAAATCTTAATGATTTTAATTTTAAGTTAATATGGGATAAAATTAAACGGGGTTTAATATTCCATGCCTACCATCAAAAGTAATAGCATGTCGGTGCTACTTATGTAGATTAGTTGACCATTGCAAGTGGAACTTTCTATAATGAGAAAGCCGTGATTATTACTAAGCATAGAGATGCACATGGGTAATTTATCCTCTAAGTTGACCATTGCAAGTGGAACTTTTTGGGTGGGTTATTTGCATGTAGGTTTGATGGGTCTAACTTAACATAGGAGTAACATGGGGGCGCATAAAATTGAGGTCCATGTAAAACATGAGGTAAAATAATTGAGGGTTACATGGGGATGTAATTGATAAGTGTTGTCTACCTTTTTAATTATTATGTATGTGTCCATAAAATTGGGGTATGTAATAATTAAATCGGACTTCAAACTCACTAAGAAAAAATTGTTTTTCTCGAATTCTTTAATGAGGGTTATTGAATTTGAATTAAATAGTGGGAGGTAATTTATGATTAAAAGACCTTAAAATCATATCTACACATAATGTATTAAACATCTTCTTAAACTCCGTTTCGCTTTAATTTGTAGATAACTAGATATCTAAGATGGCTAAGAACCCGCTTTCCACAATTCTCGACACAAACAAACTCACTGGACCAACTATTCTGATTGGCTTAGAAACCTTAAGATAGTGCTCAACTCTGAGAATAGAGCCTATGTCTTGACTGATGCACCCCTCTCGACTCTACCCGAGGATGCTGAGGAGGAGGAAATCGAAACCCATAAGAGATGGTTAAACGATGACCTCCAAGCAAGGTGCACGATGCTTGCATCAATGTCGAATGAGTTGCAAAAGCAACACGAAAATATGGCAAGTGCTGCTGATATTTTCAAACACTTACAAGAGTTGTATGGTGAAAAGTCTAGGAGGGAAAGGTACTTAGTGTCTAAAGAGCTTTTTAGAGCTCGTATGACTGAGGGGTCAAATGTCCAAGAATATGTGCTTAAGATGATTGGGCTCATTGAGAAGCTCGCAAGTCTTGACATTTTTCTAGACAATGAACTCTCAGTGGACTTAGTACTTCAATCCTTGCCTAGCACATTCGATCAATTTGTGGTCAACTTTAACATGAACAGTCTGGAGGCGACCTTGCCTGACTTGTTAAGCATGTTAAGGACTGCAGAAGCCACCATCAAGAAGGACAAGCCAGTCCTACTTGTGAGTTCTGCCCATTCTAAGGCTAAAAAGCCAAAGAAAGGGAAAGGGAAAAGTTCCCAAAAGAACAAGAAGCTAAAAGCTAAAGGTGGGGTCAAGAAGGTTAAAGCTGATAAAGATAAGGGTGATTGTTTCCATTGCGGTAAACCAGGGCATTGGAAGAGGAACTGCAAGGAGTACCTTGCGACCCTAGGTGAGACCAAGGGTATGTTTTATGTTGAAGTTAACTTATCTGTTAACGGTACTTCTTGGGTATTAGATACCGGTTGTGCATCACATCTTTGCAATAATTTGCAGGCAATGACAAGAAGTAGGATGCTAGGAAAGGATGAGATCGTTCTGAGACTTGGCAATGGAGCAAAAGTTGCTGCCACAGCGATAGGAACGGTCAACCTGGCATTAGGCGACGACATTAGAATAGTTTTAAATAATTGTCTTTATGTTTCTAGTATAATAAAGAACATTATCTCCATCCCTGTTTTAGATGGAGAGGGTTTTGAGTTTTTAATAAAACATGGAAAGCGTTCCATTATTAAAAATTGTTCTTTACTTTTTACTAGTACTTTGACGAATTGTTTATACACTGTTCAACCAATTAATTCCGTCTTTCACATTCAACATAGTAACAAAAGAAAACAAGATAACTTAAACAGTACACTAATGTGGCATGCTAGACTAGGACATATTTCCAAAGAAAGAATGCACAAATTGGCAAAGGAAGGTGTACTCGACCTTAAGGAAGAGGAAACCATGCCTGCTTGTGAATCTTGTCTTAAAGGAAAAATGACCAAGTCACCATTTGTAGGACAAGTGGAACGTGCCACCCATCTTTTGGATTTGATCCATTCGGATGTTTGTGGTCCTTTTAGTATAAGTACTAAAGGAAGGTGTACTTACTTCATTACTTTTACCGATGATTATTCACGGTACGGATATGTGTACCTTATGAAGCACAAATCTGAAGCTTTTGAAAAGTTCAAAGAGTTTAGGAATGAAGTAGAAAAACAACTAAGTCATAGTATTAAGACTCTTCGATCTGATCGGGGAGGAGAATACTTAAGTGACGAATTCCTTAGTTATCTTAAAGAGAATGGGATTCTCTCTCAGTGGACTCCGCCTGGAACACCACAATTGAATGGGGTGTCTGAGCGAAGGAATAGGACTTTATTGGATATGGTCCGTTCCATGATGAGTTTCACTGAAGTTCCTCCATCTTTCTGGGGTTATGCCTTAGAAACTGCGGCATATCTATTAAATAGATTGCCTTCCAAATCAGTGCCCAAAACGCCTTATGAGTTATGGCGTGGTAAACCGGCCTCATACAAATATCTTCGAGTATGGGGATGTTCAGCCTATGTGAAAAGGCTAGTGGGAGATAAGTTAGAGTCTAAGTCTAGCTTATGTAAATTTGTGGGGTACCCTAAAGAAACTGCGGGGTACTACTTCTATGATCCATCGGAACAAAAGGTGTTTGTTTCAAGGAATGCCATCTTCTTAGAGAAGGAGTTTCTATTAGATAGAAAGGGCGAGATCATAGAACTTGAAGAAGTTCAAGAACCACAAATTATCTCACAAACTTTGGAAACACAAACACAAGAAAACACTGAAATATCTAACACACAACCTCCGAGAAGATCCGAAAGGATCCGAGGGCCACCTGAGAGGTATGGTCTATTACTAGAAAGTAATAAGGAGGAGCTTCAAGTGGATGAAGATCCAAGAAGCTACAACGAAGCAATATGTGATATTGATTCTGGGAAGTGGCAAAGTGCCATGGAATCTGAAATGGACTCCATGTACTCCAACAAGGTATGGACCTTGGTAGATCCACCAGAGGGTATAGTACCCATTGGTTGTAAGTGGATCTATAAGCGAAAGCTTGGAGCAAATGGAGAGGTAGTGACCTACAAAGCTAGGCTAGTGGCAAAAGGTTACACTCAAAGAGAGGGTATCGACTATGAAGAAACCTTTTCGCCAGTAGCAATGCTTAAATCCATTAGGATTTTGCTTGCAATATCTGCTCATTATGATTATGAAATATGGCAGATGGATGTGAAAACCGCCTTCCTCAATGGAAACATAGAGGAAGAGATTTACATGAAACAACCAGAAGGTTTCATATCTAGTGGGAGTGAGCAAAAGGTTTGCAAACTCCAAAAGTCCATTTATGGACTAAAGCAAGCATCCCGAAGTTGGAACATCTGTTTTGATGAAACTATAAGGATGTATGGTTTCATTAAAAACGAAGATGAACCATGTGTGTACAAGAAAGTCAGTGGGAGTGCAGTGACATTCTTAGTACTTTATGTTGATGATATTCTACTCATTGGGAATGATGTAGGAATGATGCAATCGACTAAAGTATGGTTATCCACCAAATTCTCCATGAAAGACTTAGGAGATGCATCCTACATCTTAGGAATCAAAATCTATAGAGATAGATCAAGAAAGATGATAGGATTGTCTCAGTCAATGTACATAGACAAAATGCTAAAAAGGTTTAGTATGGAGGAATCAAAGAAAGGATTCTTGCCTATGAGTCATGGGATCCGGTATTCTCGATCCATGTGTCCTTCGACATCACAGGAACGAGATAGGATGGCTCGCGTACCATATGCTTCTGCCATAGGAAGTATTATGTATGCAATGTTATGTACAAGGCCTGATGTGGCTCATGCATTAAGTGTAGTGAGTCGTTTTCAGTCCGACCCAGGTGAGTTGCACTGGGTAGCCGTGAAAACAATCCTCAAGTACTTGAGAAGGACTAAGGACTTGTTTTTGATATACGGCGGTGGAGAATTGAAACTAGAAGGGTTCACTGACTCTAGTTTCCAATCTGAGGTGGATGATTTGAAATCAATGTCGGGATTTGTATTCACCCTCAATGGTGGAGCAGTAAGTTGGAAGAGTTCCAAACAGAAAACTACTGCGGATTCCACAACCGAGGCTGAATACATAGCTGCATCTGATGCAGCAAAGGAAGCTGTTTGGATTAGGAACTTCATCCAAGGGTTGGGTGCAGTCCCTAGCATTGTCGATCCAGTACCTTTGTATTGTGACAATAATGGCGCCATTGCTCAAGCAAAGGAGCCGAGGTCTCATCAAAGATCCAAACACATAGAGAGGCGATACCATCTGATCCGAGAGATTGTTGGTAGAGGCGACATACGTGTGGAAAGAGTCGTCACAACGGAGAACATAGCGGATCCACTAACTAAGCCCTTGTCTCGTAACGTATTAGAAAGACATCTTGAGAAGATGGGTCTTAGATACCAAGGAGATTGGCTCTAGTGCAAGTGGGAGATTGTTAGAATAGTGCCCTGCGAGCCAATCCTAGATAGGCTTTCTTTATCTATTCTTGTAATAAACAATTTCGTTTTACATTATATTAATAAAAGGCATTTCTTCATCTTATGTTTATATTGTTATAACTGTATGATGAAGTCCCTAGAATTCACACATAGCTATGGGGCTTGATATCTCATTGGATGGATATCATAAAACAAGTTTCTAAGGCTGTGATTTCTAAATACTGTCCAAGTCATAGAATTATCAAGATGGGACATTGATAATTCGGATAGACTTGCGCCTATGATGCACACTCTTAATTAGAGAATGTCTCGTTTTATAGACATTAGTGTAGTTGACACAAATGCACATACGCGGGTGCTTGTTGAGAACAAGTTCACTGATTACCCTAACTGAAACTTCCTAAATTGGAATTATTTCTATATATGTCGAATTAGGAGTTTCTTAATCACGATAGTGCAAGATTAATTCTTTGACTTGAGTCATCACAGTAATCTTGTATATTGACTTACTGCACTTTGACTCCTGTGCCAGTTCTTTTACAAGGACACATATGGACTGGTGATTGGTTGTAGTGACTCGTATATGGAGGTTGGTGTTGACAACAAAGGATCCATCACTTGTCTAGATAAACAAGTGAATTTCCTATAATATTCTAAGTGGTTTGACTGAGTCAGTCCTTGGCCAAGGCAAGTAAGTAATTAATTGAGAAATGAGTTTCTTGAATTAATTAATCACTAGTCAAACACACTTGAATTATTAAGATTGAATTTATAAGGATCTCGACCAATAAGATTCCTCGATCCTTAATTCAATTGGGAAATTAGTTGATGGAAGAATCTCACTTGCATGGAATGCGCGATTGGAAAGGTTCACTTTGAATCGCCTACATCTAGGTCTTCAAGATAAGTAGCTAGAAACTTTTCTTTGATTTATGGGAATCTTATATTTAATGGAGATTAAATAATAAGATGGTTAATTAAAAGTGTTTAATTAATCGAGACAATTTAATTGTCCAAATTAAATCATAAAGGTTATGAACCCATTACTAGTATGTTGGTGAACCTAAAGGGTCACACACAATACTCGGACAAATCCATTTCTTAACTAAGGAAATTTAATTCAAAGTAGTTGAGTTAATATATTAATTAATTAGATTAATTAATTAAGATTTTTATTTATTCAAGTGTTGGATAAATAAATTAATTAAGTTGATAAGATCAATTTAATTAAGCTTAAGTCTAGAAAGCATTTAATTTAATTAGAAGTGACTTTTATTAATCTAGTATGGTGGATTAATTATTAAAAGACTATTTTATTAAGTCTTGGTCGAAAATTTGGTGGAGGAAAATAATTAAAAAGTTTAATTAATTTTCTTCTAGAAGGAAATAAGATTTCTTGGAGAGAAAGGAAACTAATTAAAATAGAAGAGTTCTATTTAGAAATTAATTAGTCTTCTATTCCTACATGGAAAAGGATTAATGTATAAGAGTTCTACATGGAAAAGAATTGCAAGAACCTAGTCCTATATATAGGACATGTAGAGAACGAAAAAAGATGATGACTTTTGAAGCCAAAATTTTTGTTCCTCTTGCATAGAAAAATCGTTTCTTTTTCCTCTCTCTCATATAGTGTTCTTGAGTTCTTGATTATTCATCAAGATCTTGAATTCAAGAATTCTTCCAAAATACTTAGAGAAGTAATTATTTGCTTTCACCTTAATCCCATACACTATTCCTTAGAGTTAGAATAAACGTTTATAGATCAACCTAGCTAAAGATTATAAACGAGTGGGTATCCGGGGTGTGGATCAACTTTAGAGGAGAAACACTTGGGTCTCTGAAGTGAATCAAGAATCCGATCAAAGACATTTTTGGTGGAGGAATTCGAAATCTACATCAAAGAGAAAAACGAAGGAGTTGATTCAAGGAACGAGAAGCAAGCTAGGGAGCTTACGTTAAGGAAGAAGAAACTCTTCGATTTTTACGAAAAATCGAATAAGGTAAGATCTTCTTTATTAAAGTTTTAAATAACAAATCAAAGATGCGCAAGCCTATGATACGTGATAAGCCCGTAGGATTAATAAACTCGCATGTTTAAATCCTAGAAACTAAAATTTTAATTTTCCGCTATGCTTAGTCGGGCTATATGTATATTTCCCAACAGGTTCCTCAGTTGCAATTGCAGCTGCTGCTGCGGCAACGTCTTTGGCAATAGCCACAACTTCTGTCATCTCAACATCTAAGTGGACGTCTGTTGATGCTTCAGCAGCAGCTGGAACTAAAGCTGTAATACATGAACTATCCTCTATAAGAGCAGGATCTTCTACAGATGTAGGAATAGAAATGTTGTGGGAAGAAATAAACTTAACCTGAGAACTTGTCTCAACAACAATTTGAGCGCTTGGCTCATCCACAATTTGAGCGCTTAGCTCAACAGCAGCAGCTTGAGAGCTTGGCTCAACCGTCTCAGACTTCTCAGGAATAGATGCAGCTTGATGCTTGCTTGTCCTGGGACGCTTAAAGATCCTCTTTACATTGATTCCTTCAATAAGCGGGAGGAGCAACAACTGGTTCCTCCAAGTCTATTTGTTTAATGATGCCTTCCAGCTTTCTCTGCTTGAGGGGTAACTTATCCCCTGCAGCCTCATCAGTTTCCTCATCACTCTTTTGGGAAGAGGGAACAACTTGAGCCTTGGGCTTTCTGGGAGCCCTCTTCTTTGTTGCAGCCGGACGCTTCGCGGCTTCTTCCAGAACTGGATGCTCAACTTCCTCATCGGACGCTTGACGTGCTTCCAGACGCTCAGATAGTGGCCTAGCAGCACCACCAACTTTGGGAGGATTAAAGAGATTACTCAGAATCCTTTTTCCCAGCAACTTGGTCTTATTCAGCGGTTGACCAAACGAGTATATACACTCTGAGTTGTATAGCAGGTCACTCAGAACAAGCCCATAAGGTTTATTCGGGGCGCTTAAACAGTCCTGAAACCTTCCAAAAATATACTCACTCCAATTGATCTTGATGTTGAGGAGTATCGCCGTCATCATCTGAAATTGTACTGGGTTTACCTTATCAAAGGTACCCACTCTGCATTCTATGATCTTGCTGCAGAAATCAGCCAACAGTCAGTATTTGGATACCAGTTCTTTCTTTTCGAAATACTGTGTGTAGGGTACACCGTCGTAAGCACTCATGGTTGTTCATGCTTCCTTGATTTGTTCCAAAGTAACGCAATCCAATGCCTCACCCTCATTTGGGAGTTTGAAGTTCTTGGCAATGGAGGCAGCAGACAAAATGAATTCCTTGGAAGGCTTCTTCTCGAATAGAGGAATTAGACAAGAGATAGACTTCTTGTCCTCTGAGAGTTTAGTAGTTTTCCAGAAGGTGTCAACTTCCATCAGAAATAGACAGGAATATTGAGTCAAGAAAGTTTTAAGCCCAGCCTTGACTACCATGTCCATCATATCTGTCAGGTTGATTTGAGGATGTTCATAAAGAAATTTCCAATCGACAACAAGGCCTTCAGTAACCTTGATGGTAGGCTCGGCGGAAGTAGCAGAAGATTTCTTTGGGGCCATTTGTAGTGAAAGAGATGAACTGAGATTTTTTTTGCTTTGAGAGAGAGAAAGTAAGATTCACAAAAAGCTTTGAGTGAAGGTGAATGATTTTTTTGCAGAAATTGTGTTTTAAATGACACAGTAATGAATTTTTGAAACTTGTGTTCCCTTGTCTCTGTAGGATTTAAACATGTGGAAAGAGTTTTAATCTCAACCATGAATTCATTAACTGCGGACGCGAGTTTTGTGTATGAGAGAGAAGTTACATTTGGTAATTCCCATATATAAAGATTTGACATCCGAGTTAAAATTTTAAAAATGTTTGGCATTTTCAGAGTGTAACACACGCGCCTGATGGTACACTGACACGTACACAAACACGTGTTATCTCTAAAATGTCATTTTGAAAAAAAATTGATTACCCGCCAGTTTGATGTAATAGAAGTGTGTGAATAGAGTACACAATAGACTGTTGAGTCTATCCACTACTTTAAGAAGCTTGTAAAATTTATGCATGATTTTTTTAAAAAAAATTTTTATATTAAGTGTTGAATGGAATTGGTTCAACGCTTAACTGATACCACTGTTTGGTATGGCATCTCTTGGTATTTATTATAACTGTTGTAATATCAACGCTTGAGATCAAAGTACTTTTTATGTTTGAGCGTCCAATATTTTATGCATAAATAATACTGAGCGTCGATGATCATGCATCTGAAAATTTTGATCATTGACGCTTACAGTTATATTCAAGTACAATTTTAAGGTTCCCCCTAAATTTGATAACTTGTACAAATTTTTAAGAAAATCTTTTAGACATAAATCAAGTGGATTCCCCCTAAATTATATGTCTAATAAAGTATGATGCAAAATGATTAAGCATTTAAATCAATCATACCTAATTCACTTCTCAAAGTGAGAAAACGTTGTTCGTTGAGCGCTTTGGTGAAGATATCTGCCAATTGTTTGTCAGTTCCAATAAAGTGCATGGAGATATCTTTCTTTTGAACATGGCCACGAAGGAAATGGTATCTAATGTCAATATGTTTAGTTCTGAAATGGAGAACGGGGTTTTGAGTCATGGCGAGAGCGCTTTGGTTATCACAATGAATGGGGGTTGGACCTAGGATTATACCATAATCTCTAAGTTGTTGCCTCATCCATAACACTTGTGTACAACAACTTCCTGCAGCTACATACTCAGCTTCGGCTGTGGAGGTAGCTATGGATTGTTGTTTCTTACTATGCCATAAAACTAACCTATCACATAGAAATTGACATGTACCACTAGTACTCTTACGATCTATTTTGCAACCTGCAAAATCTGCATCTGAGTAACCAATTAGTTCAAAAGGATAATCCCTCAGATACCATAAGCCCACATTTTGTGTGCCTTTTAGGTATTTAAGGATCTTCTTGGCAGCAATTAAGTGTGACTCTTTAGGATCAACTTGAAATCGTGCACACATGCATACCGAAAACATAATATCAGGTCTACTGGCAGTAAGGTAAAGAAGTGATCCAATGATACCTCTATAATTAGTGATATCAACTTTCTCTCCACTTTCATCTTTATCTAACTTAAGCGTTTGGCTCATTGGAATTTTTGAATATGATGCATTCTCCATACCAAATTTCTTAATCATATCTCTTGTATATTTAGCTTGGTTAATAAATATGCCATTAGGGAGTTGTTTAACTTGTAATCCTAAGAAGAAAGTTAATTCACCCATCATGCTCATTTCAAATTGTTCTTGCATCATTTTCGAAAATTTCTCAAACAGACGCTTGTTAGTAGAGCCACATATAATATCATCAATATAAATTTGGACTAAGAGAATATCTTCGTCATTGGTAATTTTAAATAACGTTGTATCAACGCTGCCTTTTGAAAAGCCTTTACCAATAAGAAAGATAGAGAGAGTGTCATACCATGCTTAGGGTGCTTGCTTAAGCCCATAAGGTGCTTTGTCTAGCTTGCAAACCATACCCTTACCATGGTTGTTGATGAATCCCGGTGGTTGCTCCACATATACTTCTTCTTGGAGTTTACCATTCAGGAAGGCAATCTTCACGTCCATCTGATATACCGTAAACTTGTTGAATGCTGCATACGCTAGAAACATGCGGATTGCTTCAAGACGAGCGTCAGGAGCATATGTCTCATCAAAGTCAATACCCTCTTCTAGGCAATATCCTTGAGCTACGAGTATGACCTTGTTTCTTATTACAATGCCATTCTCATCCATCTTGTTTCTATAAACCTATCTAGTTCCAATGACTCCTTGGTGAGTTGGTCTTGGTACTAGCGTCTAAACCTTACTACGCTCAAATTGATTAAGCTCTTCTTGCATGGCTTCAATCCAACTTCGATCACTTAGCGCTTCATCCACTTTCTTAGGTTCCATTTGAGATAGAAAGCTTGCGAACATGGCCTCATTGAATGTAGCGGCTCTAGTCCTAACAGGCGCTCCAATATCTCCAATAATCTGCTCAGGTGGATGATCACGCAGCCATAGTCTATCTGGTTGGAAAGGGTTAAGAGGTTGAACAAGCGCTTGACGATCAGACGCTTGACTACCTTCTTACGTAGGCACTTCAAGTTCACAAATCTTTATTTGTTCTTGATGATCACTCTCTTCATGATCATCAGCATTTCTTACATTGTTATCCAGAGTATCCTCACGAGTAGTCTTAGGAGGTGGCACTGAGATCTTATCATCGTCATCACTGTCATCATCAATGGTGATCTTAGACGCTTGATGACATAGATCTTCAACTCCTACATCATTTATATCAACCTTACTCGGTTCTTGGTTAGCATCATCAAAAATAACATGAATAGATTCCTCAACCTTCGATTTGATCTTATTTAGGATGCTAAAATTCTTTCCATTCTTGGAGTAGCCTAGAAAAATTCCCTCATCCACTTTAGGATCAAATGTCTTTAGGCTTTGGGATCCATTATCATGGATAAAGCATTTAGAACCAAAGACGTGAAAATATGAAACATTCGGCTTACGTCCCTTCCATAGTTTATATGGAGTTTTCCCATGTTGTTTGTTGATCATGCAACGGTTTTGAGTATAACATGCAGTATTGATTGCTTCGGCCCAAAACCTAGGAGCAAGCTTGGACTCTGCTAACATAGTCCTAGCAGCTTCCTTGAGCGTTTTGTTCCGGCGCTCAGCAACACCATTCTGTTGGGGAGTTCTGGGAGCTGAATACTCATGATGTATTCCATTCTATGCATAAAACTTCTCAACAATCTTGTTAGTAAACTCAGTACCGTGATCGCTTCTTATTCTTGCAACCTTAAGATTTTTCAATGTTTGAAGTTTCCGAATAAGCGTTGTTAACTTATCACATGTCTCATCTTTGGATGAAAGAAATTCCACCCAAGTAAATCGAGAGAAATCATCTACTATCACCAAAGTATACTTTTTACCGCTTACACTGATCGTTTGAACAAGTCCAAACAAATCCATGTGAAGTAGTTCAAGTATTCTAGAGGTAGATAGATGAGGTTTTCTCTTGAACAATGACTTGACTTGTTTGCCCATTTGACAAGCATCACAAAGGCGGTCCTTGTTAAATGGTCCTTTTGGTAATCCCTTTACGAGATTTAGATTTATAAGCTGAGAGATTGTCTTAAAGTTGAGGTGATTCATTTTTCTATGCCATAACTAACCCATTTTAGATTCATTTTTAGCAACAAAACATGTTGGGTTGTTATCAAGTGTTGAACCCCAATCTACCAAATATACGTTGTTAGTTCTTTTTCCTTTCAATTTAGTAGACTTAGTCTTAGCGTCATTTATATAGCAACAGTCGCTTGAGAATATGACTTCAAAGCCTTTATCACAAAATTGACTTATGCTTAATAAATTGTGCTTTAGACCCTCAACATAATAAACATCACTTATCATGATGTTCCCCCTATGCACAGTACCCATACCTTTGGTTTTACCTTTGGAGTTGTCACCAAATACAACCTGAGGACGATTGGCAGCTCGATAGTTGATCAGAAGATCCTTGGAACCAGTCATGTGCCTTGATGATCCACTATCGAAGTACCACACAGATGTATCGGCTCTAGCTCTAGGTACCTGCACTCAAAAAGGAAAGTTCTATTTCTGTTTAGGTACCCATTGTTGCTTGGGTCCTTCAACATTAGTAACATTGTTAGTTTGAATTAGAACTTTAGGAACCCATATTTGCCTAGTCTTCATTGTAGGAATATTGGCCTTTTCGGGTTTCACATTGTGTTGTGTGTGCCTTTTGTTCACCTTGTGTTGTGTGTGCTTTTTGGGTGTATAATAATATCCTCGATTATAATAGTAATCATAATCATAGTCATAATCATAATCATCATAGTAGCGATAATATGATCTAGACCTCTGTGGATATTGACGCTGGTATTTCCTGGGCGCTGGCTTGGGGTGCACTTTTGATGCTGGACGCTTAGCACTTGACTCACAGTGATTAGGTTTGTCCTTATCCTTTGGAGCGTTCGGATGGACCTTTCTTTGTGAATCATTTGTTTTCGCCTTTCCCTTGCCTGAGTCAGCTTTGGCCTTCTCATTTGTCCTCGTACCATTTTCACTTGGTTCAACATGTGTTTGACTTTGTGAACCTTCTTCAACAAAGAAAACACCCTTTCCTTTGTTGTTTGCCGTAACATTAGGTTTGTTTGGTTGTTTACCAAATTTATTGCATCCTAAACCAGTTTTTTCACTAAACATTCTTGTTACCTCAGTCACATTATCCAACTTTCTTGAATCTTTTAATAATGATGAGATGAGCTGCTCTGATTTGGTAAGTCTAGCGATCAGATCAGCTTCTCTCTTGACTATTATATCAAGATGGCCTTTTAATTGAATAATCTCACTCTCAAGTGATTGGTTCTTTTCATTGCATTGTTGCTGAACTTTCAACTCTGCTTTGAGCGTTACTTTATCTCTTATGAGTGATGAGATAATAGCGAGATCATTTTGATATATTTTGGCGGCATCTTGACAATTTTTATAATATTTATTAACTCTGTCAAGTAATTCTTCATAAGAGAGAGGGTAAGATATCTCAGTGTTTACCTCAGGAGACGCTTCATCATCTCTGGCCATGAGATAAATAAGCGCTGAGTCATCCACTGGCTCATCATCATCACTACTCTCCTCTGAAGACTACAAATCTTCAGGTGCGAACGCTGGTTCTGATTCTGCTAGCAAACCTTGTTGACAAAGGTTGCTCCTGAATTGATTTCTATCCACATAATCCTGCCTTGAGGGCTTGGATACATTTGGATAAGGGCAATTTACCTGGTAGTGCCCTGGTTTGCTGCAATTGTAACAAAGGTTAGTTTTCATCTTTTGTTCACTAGTTAACCTTGCAATGTGTGGTTTTGAGACCACGGGCGCTGAGAGATTTTGAGTAGACGCTTAGTATTGAGCAGGCGTTTGGAGTGAAGGAACAGAATAATGAGGTGCTTGATACTATTGTTGTACTAGAGCGGGCGCTTGATATGAACTCTGTCCTTGATGCTTAGGACTATTTCCTTTCTTTTCATATCTCAAGAACGTTCTGAATCTATTCAGCAAGGCCAACTCCTCTTCCTCACTAATATCTGAAACTTTTCCTTTAGTACCCGATTTACCCTTTATTGATGCTACGAGCGCTCCAAACTCAATTACTGGACTGCTCATTGCATCACTAGCCGAATTTAACTCAAACTCAAATGCTTTGAGGTCTGAAAAAGCATCTTCTGAAGTTAGGCGATCCAACATATTTGATTCTCTCATAGTTGTTGTCTTCATCAAGAATCTACTAGGTAGACTTCTAAAGATTTTAACCACCATTTCTCGGTTCTGTAAATTCATACCCAAGGATGTGAGTTCCGTAACAAGAGCTGTGAATCTTTTGTCCAGTTGCTTTAGAGTCTCATTGGTCAACATCTTAAAGCTGTTAAACCTTTCCTTAGCAATGGAAAGTTTGTTCTCTTTAATCTGAGCTGAACCACCACAGATCATGGCTAACTTATCCCAGATTTCCTTAGTTGTGTTGCATGACTTAATCTTATTGAATAGATTGTCATTATCACCAATAGCTGTATACAGAGCATTCCAACCAACATTGTCCAAATTTGCTCTTCGACGCTCATCTGGAGATCATTATTGTTTCGGTTTTTCAACGTGACCATCCGGAGTGTCTTCCGTGGCTCCAGGCGCTCTTGTGATAACTTTATATATTTTGATTGGCCCATCTGAAATAATATCGCACATGTCATCATCACATGAACAGAGATATGTAAATGCTTTGACTTTCCATGTGTCATAATTCGACTCAGTCAGTTTGGGAACTCTAGCAAATGCCATAGAGAAAGAATTTTAAAAAGCAACTAGATTTTGAAGAAGGATCTAAACAAGCAGTTATGCTTGGAAAATTTTTAAATTTCAACTTTAACAGCTCTGATACCAATTGTTGGTCCCAAGTGGCATACGAAAGGGTCTAGAAAGGGGGGGGGGAGTTGAATAGACCCTAGTCTTTTTTTTACTTCAAAAAGTTTCGTATTAAAAAGGTTTTGGACTCTTGAAATGTAGATGCTTGACTGAGTGTTTACTTAAAATATAGACGCTTAGGCTAAGCGTCTGATGAAGACTGTTTTTAGAAAGTTAACTTAGACTTCAAGATTTGAATACTTTAACCAAGTAGGTTTAAGCGTTCAGTTCTTTAATTAGTGTTAGCACAGCGGAATAATTTTAGAGTCTTCTCTTTTGGAAATCTTTAGCGTCACGAGTTGTTTCTTAGTTGCTTAGCGTTTGATTGTGTTTTACTTAATCAATTTATGCAATGATATGATAGATAAGAGAATTGACTGTAAAGTAAAAGACACAATATTTGTAAGGTTCGTTGGGTGGTGTAATCCCAACTACGTCCTTCTTCTCCTTGAACACTCTGAGGCAATCCACTAAAATGATTCTCAAAGAATCACACAGAATCTTCTACAAATTAGGGAGAGATAGATGTCGATGACTTGAGCTCCTTGATCACACAGATTTTTGCTCCAAATCACTTCAATCCCCTTGCTTCTTTCACCAAGAAATAATGCAAGTATCCAACTTCGACTTCACACAGATCGCGAGGCTTGGATGGGGTTTTCTAAACGGTTTGTTTAATTTTGATGAAGTTCAAACAACTGGAAGTATCTCAATAGTAATGTGGTTTCTTCGAAAAGAATGTTTGAGATATTGGTTGACTGTCTCAGGAATTGAAGAAAAGTGATAAGAGGTGTTTTTACGTGTTTTTAAGACCGTAATTCTTATGATTTGGATTCACTTATTGCTTAAATCATGTCACATTTGCATTTAATAGGTGTGTTAAGTGAATACAGGTAATAAATGAGAATACATGAAGAAAAGGGAAGAAAAACGATGTACAAAACAAGTTCAAGCATGTTTTTCAACACCTAGGCGGTTTATGCATCTCCTACCACATTCGAGCGATAATTCCGTACATTTCGAGACCGACTTAGACAAAGTTTCCTTCTAAAAAGTTTTAGATGTATGTCTTATCTTCAAATGGGAACTTGAAACATCCAAATCGGAGGTCTATAGAGATAATTGTGAAGGAAATACGATTGCTGCGCCGAACAGAGAAGTACATGTGCCAGGATACGCCCCAACGCCCTCCTAGTCATGCCTAGGCATGGATAGTCCGAATGTTACTCCTTTTCAACCTAAATTCCAGCATTATATGATAGGTAAGAATCACTTTTAGCCATAATTCAGCACATGTGTTGAGGGGTTGTCATAAGTGTGTTTCTTGGTAGATTTACTTTATGGGTGCCAAATCAGAAATAACCTCCATATTGAAACGTAATTTAGGTATACTTAGCGACTTAATTGGACCAAATGTCCTTCTGGAAAGTTGTAGATCTATGTTGTATCTGAACATGGGGACTTGAATCATCCAATTTGGAGATCTGTGGATAATTTTATAAGGAAAATACTAAGACTGCGCTGGAAAGCAAGAAAATGGCAGCATGCATGTGTTTTGTTGAAGTTTTCACATGGTTATGCTTGGTGGAATTCTTAAGGGCCGAAAGTTTAGCATTTTTTAGCTGGTTGGAATCTTAAAAGCCAAACTTTAAGCATCACCTTAGGTGGAATTCTCATTGGGGAACTTTCATGGGAATTCTTAATGCATACTTTAGTGGAATTTTGGTTATAAAAGGAGGGGGAACCCATACTCTTCATCATTCACTATCAATTTCAGATTCTTGGAGGAGAGGGGGGCAGCCCCTAATCTGATTTCTCCACCATTGTTCATCACTCTTGGAGGGGGAAACTAGAGGAAGGAAAAGAGCTTGGGGATTGAAGGCTCAACTTCAAGATCCATCATCATTCACCATTTAGGGAGTTTTTAAGAGCTTTTCATTTCATTTATGTCTATGAATATTCCTCTTATGTCTTTTATGCTTTCAATTATGAACTAAATTCGTAAGACTAGGGCCATGTAAGGCCAAATTGTGATATATGCTTACAATAGATTATTGTTGAGGTTGTTCTTATATTGTTATGTGATTTGAATTGTGTTTTTGTCTATCTTGCATATACTTGATCACTATATGTTAGAATCTTATGCCTAGATTAATATTTCGGGAGAAAATTGACTTAGGGTGCAAGAAATTCACATCATGACCCGCAACTAATGAGGAATTGCCCTAGACATAGGTAAAGATTCCCGGGTGAAGTCGTTCGATTCAAATCGAGTGAACTCTAGTACATTAATGCATGTTTAGTGGTTAGATTTCCGGATAGGGATATTTGGGAAATCACGATCTAAGTATAGGAGTTTATACGCGAGACATCGGTTATTCTCTACCTTAGGAGTTTTCACCATAACAATATAAGAGTAATTCTACAACAAGAGCCTTTATAAGTATATTTGATCAATTTGGACCTAGCATGTGCCTTAGTCTCCCTTTGTAATTGGTTTTAAATCACTTGTGCAACCTTGTTCTTATCTTACGCATTTCACACTCATTTTACCTTTATTGTATTGATCTTTGTTGTTATAAAATCGTAAACTAGAATTCAAGTCCTTGTGGTTCGACAATCCGGACTTCTCGTCCACTTTTATTACTACACACGACTAGTGCACTTGCTATTATAGCACGTTAGCTTTTAGCGTGTCAAGTTTTTGGCGCCGTTGCCGGGGACTTGTTTAATTTTAATTTTTGATTTTATTGCAATTTTTATGTATTTATTTTTTGTCTATTTTTTTTGTCGCACGATTACCTCGCAATGGCTAGCAATTTTCCAGATATGACCCTTCCGGAGAATCAATTATGGCTGCAAAACATCATTCAATTTGCAAAGGATAGCAATTTCCCAGATATGACACTACCAGAGAATCAATTATGGTTGCAAAGCGTCGTTGAAGCATGTTATGCACAAGGGTTCTTTCCACAACATTACCAAGAAAGAATTCCTATGTTGGAGGAACAACGTGATAACTCCATTAGAGAGCTCCGCCTTATGATGAAGGACGCATTGCGGGAAATGAAGGAGATGAATCATCAACTCAAGCAACTAACGAGCGACATATCTGAGAAAGTACCATGGGCATTGCTTGGTACCACTGAGATAGATCAAAAGGAGGAATGCAACACCGTGACATTGAATGAAAGGAAGTTGAAAAATTCGAAAGCAAATTCCTCCAATGATGAGCATTTGACTCCTATCCTTTCTAAGGTTGTTGACATTCTTTTACCATCTCCCCTAACCACAAGTGAATCAGTATTTGATGCCGATGATGGTAAGTTGTCCTTTAGTGTAGGAGATGACATGGTTATTTGTGATAGCTATGAGGTTTTTGAGCATCCACTTGATTATGATTTGTATTTACACATTGATGTTTTTGATCCTTTTAGTGTTGAGCACTTTCAGGAAAAACGAACCAATCATCTTCTACATCCCTACATCATGGACTCCGCATATGTCAAAGTGATGGGTGAAGAAAGTTCACACCATCACCCAACGCACGGGGAAGAAAGAGTAATTGAGGTGTTGAGGGACCATACAAAAATTCGGGAGTGGATGATTGCTTGGTCCCAACCTATGGTATGTAGCACAAATGATGGGCCAACCTTCACTACCAATGGCCATAAGTTGAAGCGATACCCGAGAGTGAATTGGAGAATGAACAAGGCATTCATTCGGAAACTGCCTTAAAATAACTCGGTAAAGTCAAGCTAATGACTTTAAAAGAGCGCTTCTTGGGAGGCAACCCAAGTTTGTAAGTTTTGTTTTTCTTTTTGATTTTGTTTTTGTTTTGTTTAGTTTGTTTCTTTATGTTGTGTTCAAACATGCACTTTTGGCATGTATGTTTTCTTATGCTTGATGGTTTGAAAAGTTGAAGTGTTAGATATGATGCAAATTTGGACCATGCTCATTTTATTCGAGAGGAGGAGAAGCTATAGGATTATGTATTGGAAGTTTAAGGATGTTTTTCAACATCCTTGGTTGTAAGTGTTCTTTTACTGTTGTGTATGCTTGTTGTAACAACATTGGGGACAATGTTGGATTTAAGTTTGGGGGTGTTTAGAAGAGTACTTATTTTGAACTTTGATGGTGCAATCCTAATTTTTAGCTTAATTTTAGGGAAAGTTTGTTTGATATCATGTTTATATGCTTCTTTGTTGAGAAAATCAAGCATGAAAAATTTTTAGTCCTTCCAATTGATGCATTGAAATTGATTGACTTGGAAAAATGGCATGAATTCTTGAAATAATTTGAATTTAATGGAATATATATCTTTGAAATTGCTCGTGGAGACCTTAGACTAGAATTGATTCTTTAGATGATTCACAATACACTTAAATCGAAGGTAGAGGAGTTGAGAGGATAACCATCTTGAGACACTTAAGGAATTATTCCCAGAAATATTAACTTAGATTTCTCATAAAGTTATAAGTTGAGTAGTAATTTTATATGCTAACAATGAATTGAAAAGGTTGAATTTTGGTATGACCAAAAGTGGTCAGGCTAATACGTACAGGAGGTGAAAAGTTCCATACCTATATACTGTACTATTATGCTAATTTGAGCTATGCTCAAACCAAAAGAAGTGAATTGTTTAAAAGATCTAGTTTTATTTCGTGGTCTTTGATACTCGAGTGATTAAATCCTTAGGAGTGTCTCTACACTTAATGCCCCAAAACTATCTAGTTTGGGAGTCATTGATCTAAAACTTGTTACATGGGTGTCATAGAAAGCCTAATGGAATAAAACCTTGCACATGATCTAGACTTAATGAAGTTTAATGGAAATTCCATATGAATTGAATGTTGAATATTTGAGATAATGAAATTTAAATGGCTATGAGATTATCTATAATTATTGTGCCTTGTGTTTGATCAAAAGTTGATAGATATGGGATTAATGTCCAAAATTTGGTAAGGATGCCTCTCGACTATAATACCCTAGATTTATTTTTCACTACACCCTAGGGAGTCGTTTCAAGTATTGGTGTCACATGAGCAAAAGTAGTTGATATGTATATATATATTTGTGAACTTTAAAAGGTTGATTTTATGCCATTCATTCTTGTTGATCATATTGAGATGTGTTGATTCGGTTGGGATTGAAAATTTGCTAGATTTTGTGGGTATATCGTATGCAAACCCTCATGAGACTATAACTCGTCCTTTGAGGTAACTCAAAGGTTTAAAGGCTTGTTGCACCCGCTAAGTGCAATCGTTTACTCCACGAAAGTGAGTTAGTTAGTTGTTTTGTTTTCTCCCATTGAATGATGTTGGTCTTGCCTTATAGCTCTTATTGCTCGAGGTCGAGCAATTGATAAGTTTGGGGGTGTTGATAAGAGGTATTTTTACGTGTTTTTAAGATCGTAATTCTTATGATTTGGATTCACTTATTGCTTAAATCATGTCACATTTGCATTTAATAGGTGTGTTAAGTGAATACAGGTAATAAATGAGAATACATGAAGAAAAGGGAAGAAAAACGATGTACAAAACAAGTTCAAGCATGTTTTTCAACACCTAGGTGGTTTATGCATCTCCTACCACATTCGAGCGATAATTCCGTACATTTCGAGACCGACTTAGACAAAGTTTCCTTCTACAAAGTTTTAGATGTATGTCTTAGCTTCAAATGGGAACTTGAAACATCCAAATCGAAGGTCTATAGAGATAATTGTGAAGGAAATACGATTGTTGCGCCGAACAGAGAAGTACATGTGCCAGGATACGCCCCAACGCCCTCCTAGTCATGCCTAGGCATGGATAGTCCGAATGTTACTCCTTTTCAGCCTAAATTCCAGCATTATATGATGGGTAAGAATCACTTTTGGCCATAATTCAGCACATGTGTTGAGGGGTTGTCATAAGTGTGTTTCTTGGTAGATTTACTTTATGGGTGCCAAATCAGAAATAACCTCCATATTGAAACGTAATTTAGATATACTTAGAGACTGAATTGGACCAAATGTCCTTCTGGAAAGTTGTAGATCTATGTGTTATCTGAACATGGGGACTTGAATCATCCAATTTGGAGATCTGTGGAGAATTTTATGAGGAAAATACTAAGACTGCGCTGGAAAGCAAGAAAATGGCAGCATGCATATGTTTTGTTGAAGTTTTCACATGGTTATGCTTGGTGGAATTCTTAAGGGCCGAAAGTTTAGCATTTTTTAGCTGGTTGGAATCTTAAAAGCCAAACTTTAAGCATCACCTTAGGTGGAATTCTCATTGGGGAACTTTCATGGGAATTCTTAATGCATACTTTAGTGGAATTTTGGCTATAAAAGGAGGGGGAACCCATACTCTTCATCATTCACTATCAATTTCAGATTCTTGGAGGAGAGGGGGGCAACCCCTAATCTGATTTCTCCACCATTGTTCATCACTCTTGGAGGGGGAAACTAGAGGAAGGAAAAGAGCTTGGGGATTGAAGGCTCAACTTCAAGATCCATCATCATTCACCATTTAGGGAGTTTTTAAGAGCTTTTCATTTCATTTATGTCTATGAATATTCCTCTTATGTCTTTTATGCTTTCAATTATGAACTAAATTCGTAAGACTAGGGCCATGTAAGGCCAAATTGTGATATATGCTTACAATAGATTATTGTTGAGGTTGTTCTTATATTGTTATGTGATTTGAATTGTGTTTTTGTCTATCTTGCATATACTTGATCACTATATGTTAGAATCTTATGCCTAGATTAATATTTTGGGAGAAAATTGACTTAGGGTGCAAGAAATTCACATCATGACCCGCAACTAATGAGGAATTGCCCTAGACATAGGTAAAGATTCCCGGGTGAAGTCGTTCGATTCAAATCGAGTGAACTCTAGTACATTAATGCATGTTTAGTGGTTAGATTTCCGGATAGGGATATTTGGGAAATCACGATCTAAGTATAGGAGTTTATACGCGAGACATCGGTTATTCTCTACCTTAGGAGTTTTCACCATAACAATATAAGAGTAATTCTACAACAAGAGCCTTTATAAGTATATTTGATCAATTTGGACCTAGCATGTGCCTTAGTCTCCCTTTGTAATTGGTTTTAAATCACTTGTGCAACATTGTTCTTATCTTACGCGTTTCACACTCATTTTACCTTTATTGTATTGATCTTTGTTGTTATAAAATCGTAAACTAGAATTCAAGTCCTTGTGGTTCGACAATCCGGACTTCTCGTCCACTTTTATTACTACACACGACTAGTGCACTTGCTATTATAGCACGTTAGCTTTTAGCGTGTCAAAAAGCAAAGAGAATGTTTTCTTGAATATTCTGGCTTTTCTGAAAGTTTAAGGAATGAGACTTCAATGCAACAGCAATTTGGCTTAGAAATTGATTGTGTTTTTGGCTTGTTGTTGAAGTCCTATTTATAGGCATTCTTGGAGAAAGTGTCCATTTGACACATACACAACAGTGTTTTCAAAACCGGACCGGACAGGCCGGTCTGACCGGTTAAAACAGGAACCGGCCTTCATTCCGGTCCGATTTTGTGAAGAAACCGTTTTTCGATCAAAATCGGTCAAAACCGTTCAAACCGGCGGTTCGACCACTGAACCGGAAAAACCGTTCCTAAATCCATCTAACCGAGCGGTTCTGACAAATAAAAAAATAAACTCAAATCTAAAATATTTTTCAACCCAAATCTGAAATGAAGAAGACCCAGAAATTAGCCCCAAATCTGAATGAAGAAGAGGAAGAAGAAGAAGAAGGAGAAGAAGAAGAAGAAGAAGAAGAGGAAGAAGAAGAATAGGCCCAAATCTGAAATGAAGAGGAAGAAGAAGAATAGGAAGAAGAAAAAGAAGAAGAAGAAGATTAGGAAGAAGAAAAAGACGAAGAAGAAGATTAGGAAGAAGAAAAAGACGAAGAAGATTATAGGAAGAAGAAGAGTAGTCTGAGTTTTGAGATTTGAGAAGTGAAAAGTGAAAACAAGTTTTGACTTATATTTTACATATATATATATATATTTTATTGTTTTGTAATATTTATATATATATATATATATATATATATATTATTGTTTTATAATATCAATTTTATATTAATTATTATTTATTGAGTAATTATGACGTCACCGGTTCGACCGCGGTTGACCCGACGGTTGAACAGGTGACCCGTGACCCGGTCACTTTTCCAGTTCGTTGTTCGGTCCAGTTTTCAAAACATTGATGCACAGACACGTGTCTCTCACTTCCGCGAGTGAACAGATTTTGTCCTTTTTCCTGAAAATCTGCTGCACAAAAGTTGGTGCTGCAGTCTATGAATAGTTGACAGTCCAATAGGGTGGCTTCTGCGTACGTCTGAAAGTGCTTATCACATTTAATGCTCTTATCAGCATTTAATGCATTTGAATTAAATGTCCGTTGGCTCTTAATGTAACACCCTTACACACAAAACCCATAGATGATCATAGCATACATTTATATGTTACTAAAATGTAACACCATAACACGAAACCCAAAGATAGCATAGCACATATTTATATGTTACCATTTAACCAACATATACAAACGAACATATCAACACTACTAGTTTCACCACCCTCACACATGGATATAGGGAAAAATATACACACATGACCAGAAAGAAACCCTATATGATATGCAAATGATGAGCTGAGGGAGAAGGACTTGAAAACCCGCCAGCCGACCTTTGATCCCTGCTTTAGCTTTATGTACACAACTTCACGGAATGATGCAATCTACAACACTAAAAAAAAAACATTTGCGTTTGGTGAGTCGCAACCTCAGCAAGTATAAACAAGTAACGAGATAGTTAACATTCCATAAGCACACACAAAATCATCATCCAATCAATCATTTGAAGCCATATAATAACATCATCTACACTTATTTCACATTCAATTCATATCATTCATAAACAAATGATGCACGTGCTTAGTCATTTTCTTTTACTGTTAATGGCCTGCTATAACCAAGATTAGTTCGTGATCACGATAATGGCCATGGCACTCTGTAATTCATATAACACATGGGAGTTCAGTGAACTCGGGTGGCCGTACGGTACTCTGTGGTCCAGTTATACTGGAAATTCTTTTAATACATGGTTCAAGGTTATTAGCAGCCATAACAGAGCCCCTTATCTCGAATGAATTCATTTCTCATATCATATATCTCATTTTCATCATCAAATCATCAACAACATTTCCACCATGTTCAAGTTTATTACACAATGAATTTTATTCACCATATGCATTTCCATCATTCAATCATCATATAACCACGTTCATAACACCATAAGCTTTCCAAATAACACAAGTAGACTCATCATATAACCACGTTCACAACGCAATAAACTTTCCAATTCAACACAAGTGAACAAATAAAGGATTCATGTAGACGTATTAATGAACATAATGGATACGTCAAATATCAAGTCACCCAATTGTACTCACAAAAAGTGGCTTATCGAGATGCCTTCGTCTAGTTGGCGTTCTCGGCTTCTCTTTTGGAATCTCGACCTATTAAACACATAAAAATGCATAACTATCCTTAATATAATACATTGAATAACATGGCATAATATTTTCAGATTTAATTTCCGATTCGATTTACGAAACAGGCTGTTCCAAACAGATTTTTCCAGAACCGGCACCCTATATTCAACTATTTTTATAAAATCCCCTGTTAACTGAAAATTTCTGAAATGTTGATGAATTCTCTAAAACATGTCTATATATCTACTTTAAAAGTTTTAGAGTGAACAAAAATGTCTAAGTTAACTAAATAACCTCAAAACAGAAGCAGTTCTCAATTCAACCGAACAGACTGGCAGTTCTGTTCAACGATTTTTAGAAAATTCCACAAAACTCCAATCCTTACCAAATTTTGAGACAAAGTTCATAACATGGATATATACATACCAAAACAAATTAGAGTACTTTACCTTAGTGGTTGTCTAAGAAGAACACTAAAATGACACAACTCCAAAACAGAGGACAGGATTTCGGTTCTAGGACTGAAGCGCACTGTTTGAGGGATTCTGAAATTTTCGGTAAGATCTATGAAAATTTTGCTTCCATATAATTATTCCTTGATGTCTTAGAAAGATTTTGAGCTAAAAATATCCGGATGTGGACCTGCTTTGATAGCCAAAATCGTGGTTGCACAGAAACTGCCAGACAGACTCTGTTTTGAAGGAGAAGAAAGGGTTTTGAAGTGATTTTTACCTTTATTTCTTCTCTAATTCGACCCCTAAGCCTCTAGAAGTATCCTTGACTGACTTAAGACATAAAAATCAGGTTTATTTGCACTTTGGTCCTTAAGAATTGGGGTAATTGGTTTAGCCACATTATTTGCCAAGGTTGAAAGGTGTACCACTTCCAAGATGACACCTAAGCTCTTATGAAAAATATCTTACCTATACATAATTATATAACTTATCTATATATATAAGAATTAAACTTTGCACCCATATAATATAGGAATTAACATTACTCTACATACAAAAGAGCATAATTTTAGTTATATGACCAAAGAGTATAATATTTAGTGTCGAGCAGGAATCGTGGAAATTGAATAAATTATAAAATCTCATGAACGAAAATCATTATTCTACCAAAATGCATGTATTTATACTAATGTATGATTTAATGAAAAGTGAGGTTTTGGGTTATGACACTTAATGCATTGAGAATATTCGCATTAAACTCCTTCCGGACTTAGAAACAGATTCATGTGAAATCAGTCATTGATGGACGCTTATCCATCCTTGAATCACTTCTGTCCTATAAGGTAACGCTTGATATTGCTGGTCATTTGGACGCTTGGAGACTTTATCTTCATTCAGACTTCAGACGCTTGAGTCTTCAAACTTTACCACTGATAAACTCACTCAGAAATTATCAGACGCTCAGCCTAAGACTACTTAGCCTAACAATCTAGAATAAAAACAAAACAAAGCCTATTACAAATCTAACGCTTCAAAGCTTATACATGATTTCTACTAAAATCAAGCTTACATATTTTGGGGTCTAACATAAAGTCCTAATTGTCATCATCAAAACATCTAACATGAAATTCCTAACAGGAGCAATATTAAAATGTAAACCTCATAAATTTTCTCCAAAAAGTGAAGAAAAAATATCAGCTTATTCCAGTGGTAATTTTAATAAAACAGGAAGTAATTGGACCAGTCTAGATTATGAAATAGCAGGAATAGTTAAAGCAATAGACCATTTTAGACTATATTTAAATAAAACTTTTACCATTAGAACATATTGTGAAGCTGTAGTTAGATTCATAAAAAATGAAAATTCTAGAAAACAAAATAATAAAAGATGGTTAAATTTTAGAAATGCAATAGAAGGTAACGAATATAAAATAGAATTTGAACATATTAAAGGATCAAACAATAGCATAGCAGATTTTTTAAGCAGACAATTAACTCTAATTTTGGGTAACAGATCATGGCTTCCAACGACCAAAACAACCAACAAACACGACCTTCCTCTGCAGCTCTAATACCATTTAACCAAATAGCCTGAAGACCAGCTTTCAGATCTAACTTTCAGCAAAATTTTCCAAATAGACCAGCCTTTGCAATTGAAACACAGTTCTTTAATCCAGCCACTTAGAATGTTTTTAAAACATTTGGCAAAATAGCACTTCCAATTAGACATGCTTTCAGACCTCGAAAAGATACTCCCTATATTACAGAAGATCAGAGCATTCTACTAAATGCATTATGGGAAGTCAATTCACCATCCAGCAAATTATCAGCCTTAAACGCCCTCTGCTACTTTTTCGAGAAAGAAAACAAAAATTTTCCAGCAGAAAAAGCTGCAGTATATCTAGTTAATAGAGGACAGCCCGTAGGAATTTTTACTGACTATCAAATGGCGTTACAGAGCATTCAAAAGGTACCAAAAGGACACTTGGAGCCATTTAAACAGTTTCATGAGGCAATAGCAACAGCAAAGACACTTTTAGGCCCAAACTTTTACATTCAGCCCAATGCCGAAAACGCAAAGCCCAAAATACTTTCAAAGGGAAAGCAGCCTATAAGCCCAAATGTAGAATCACTTGAAGAAGATCTTGAAACCTTAACCAATCGGTTTACCAACCTAGAAAATTTTTATCAAGACCTATTAGTCTAGCATCAAAATTTATCAGCCTATTTAACAAACCCAAGACAAATAGATGTCTCCAAAACAATCAAGGATAAATGCTACCAATTCTTTTCAGTCCGAACCTTTCATTATCCTTGTCACACAGTTTTAACCTTTCCAGAAGAAATACAACCCATAATTTGGCAGAAGGCAGAAGATAGTTTTTATGCAAGGATGTTAAAAGTAGCCCAAATCCTCATCACTCAGCAAATAGAAGAAATAAAGTCCTTAACTCATTTATTGCAATGGAAAGAGAGCCTATTCGCCATGAAGGAACGTTAAAATTTTATACAGTCAAATACTTTTAATGACCTAATGTCCACATAGATGCTTCACTCTTCAAAGAAGGATGAATAGATGATACTTTTATCAGCATTCAACGGTTATTAGACTATGGTTTTGTATCAAAAATATTTATATCTGATCCAGATCAAGTAAAACATTTAGGCAGACAAATTTCAGAGACAGTCGATTTTTCTTTCAGCCAAAGAGCTTTCAATCTTCGTTTGGACGTATCATCATTACCTCCAATTTGGAACACTACAGGAGGAGAATTGAGTCATTCTTTTATAACAATAAATGAAAATTATGAAAGTTGGGAACCAGCCAAATCAGAAATGTTTAGACTATGCCATGTAATATCAAACCCCTTAGCAGACGCAGAAGAACTCAAGCTAGCTCTGGAAATAAGAAGAAAGACACAGCGACCATATATGAGACCAAATATGGACTTATCACCAAATTATCAGCTAATTTTTCAAGCATCTCATCAAAGTATTTTTATTCCAGTAAGCTCCAGATGCAGATTCCATATTACAATATTAAGAAAGAAAGTAACACCTAGCTTGGATTATCAGCCCAAGTATAATCCAGATTTAGAAGGAATAGAAGGATCCAGTAGAGCCACATACTACAAGACAAAGTTTCAGCAAAATAATTCATCTCCCAGACAAAAGCCATAAATGTACCAGCAGCAAGGACAATAATTTGCAGCAATAATCCAACTATCAAACAAGGCATTAAAATCGAAGCAGCAACCTTTAATATTTTCATCAACCTTTAATATTTTCAGCAACTTTACCAAATTTACTATTCACTGTTGCCACCTATGTACTTTTTTACTGTTTGAGTACTGTTTGTACTACAATAATAGCCAGGTACTGTAGAAATAACTTGCAACCTGTTGTGGACGTCAAATTTTCCTTCATTTTATTGTAATGTTTTTCAATTCCGGAGCCTATATAAGGACTCCACCCCTCAGTTGTAATTGCACCTTAACATTCTCCAACCCACACTTCTTGGTTGCTAGAGAATCTCTCTTCCTTTCTTGTAATAAAATATCTACTTTGTGTGAAAAAATCTCTTGTAAGTTTTTATGCTTTATTAATATGCATAGTGAGTAGTTTACCCCTAGGGACGGGATTCCCCTACTATTTAAAAATGTTATATCTCTCTCATGGTCAAAAAATACAAAAACATTAAAAAACTGAAAATCCAAAAACATTATATATGCTCAAAAACCAAATAAAAAATGAAAAATAAAAAAATGATGATGAACAATAGTAACCCTTTCATCGTCCCAAAAATATGTTTCCGCTGTACAAATTATTGTTTTCAATAATCTCTGGTGCTGCTTTGGGAAGATTTTGTTTACCATCTCGGTGTTACTGGTCGGGAGGCAAAATATGCGGGATAATTCCCCCCATCTTGCAAGCAATTTGGTATCAGAGCTTGAGTATTCTGAGTATGCTCTGTGGTAGCAGTTTAATCTGATCTTCTACATCAGAAAGGTTTTCTCAAGCTATTTATCATAACAGTGTTCCTGAGTTAAATTATTAAATAAGTTAAGAATATATTTTGAAATTCAAAAGAGTAAGATAGGTACTTTACTCCAGATCCAACATAAGTCTTCGTTAATGAAGCAACCGGATTTACGAAGCAACTCTCTTACATGAGAATTTTGGAATAGAATGCTTAACTAGTTAAATGATAAAAATTTAACACTGTTCATTTTTCATTAATTTCGTATGCTTTTGTAAACTTTTATTTTATAAGGACCAAAGTTAAATGTTTTCAGAAATAACTGGACCCATGTGCAATTATAAGAAATTGGTACAATACGAGGCTACAGTAGAAGTGCTATTACCTTAAAAGATTTTCAAAAGAGGGCTATTTGGCTAAATGTCCCGCCACGTGACTGGCTGGGTGTTACCCACTTCCTTTGGTTTTCTCTCATTGTCAAACGAAAATAACCTAAAGAGTCGCGCTAAAGGATTGATAAAGAAAAATGAAAAAGGAATTCTAGGAGTTTTAATTTATTGGATAAATTAAATAATTAATTATTCATTAGATGAAATAATTAATTATATGGATAAGATTAATTATTAATAAACTTTCTAGGGAAATATATTAATGAATTAATTTATTTAATTAATCTGGTTATTGAATTAATTAATTTATTTATTGGATATAATAAATTATTAATCGAAATAAGAAATTAATTAAACAAAACAAATCCCGGGCTTCTTGGACGCCTACTTGGCCATGTTGGGCGTCCAAGAGGAGCCCAATACACTAGAGCTATTTTGTTTTGACTTGTTTAGTAAGTCATGAGGTATATAAGGACTCTTTGACTTTGAACAAGAACATAACTTTCACAACTCTCCTTGAAAGAAAGAAAAGAAAATATTCCTCCCCTTCTCTAAAACCCTAGCTACGCCCTTAGAGATTCAAGTGGAAATTTTTTTGCTTGTTCATCCATGCGTGACAATTTAGAAACGATGTATTTTCGTTGTTCGGATCAAGATCAAAACAAAGGATTGAAAATTTGGAAGCTTCAAGTTTTTGAATTGGAGGAAGAAGAAAGATTCTCCTACAACTTCGTTCTAACGAGTAAATATTATTCGTTAAGTTTATCGTGAAATTTGAATATAAGATCATTGAATTCAACTTTGGGTTTTAAAATAATTTTTTTTTGAAATCCTTCCGCTGCGTTTATGTTATTTTTCGCGAAAACCAACAGTTTAGGAATTGTGTTTTATAAATTTTAAATATCGGAATCTGCAGTGTACACAATCTCGGGGATTAGCCACCATATCCCAATAGTCCTTTGGACTGTCTGTACACCCAAAACACCAATGGACATTGGTTCAAGTTCAGTGGGTGAGTGATGCACCTGTTGGCGCTGGAACGCCACCGTTTAGCGGTGTAATTGCAATACTTTTAGTCCCCAAAAGTCCCCCCGATTCATTTCAATCATCCCATCAATGATTTCTTTCTTCCTTTCTGCTTTTAAGTTCAAAATTGTGAATTTGAAAGAATTCTTCACATATGGCACTGTTGTTGAAAATCGAGATTTCAAACTAAGTCTTTTGTTTAATATGCTCGAGAATTTGTAGTGACACTATTCTCAAGACGAAGTCGTTGTATCTTGGGACACAAATTGACTTATTATGTCACCATCAAGAGCGGGTCAACATTGTGTTAAGAAAACTCTTGCCTCGACTAAACCCAATTATTACTTTGATATTTTTGCCAACGAAAGGAAAATTTTCACTTATGATCCCGTAAGATTTCGTCCATTTCAGATTTAGTCCCATTAGAATTTTAGTTGCACTTTTGGTCCCAACCATAAAAAAAAATGATGAAAAAAGACGAGTATCATAAACACGTTATTATCTAAGAAAATACAGAAAATAGTGGGTGTATGACACTTGTCTTTTTTCATCTATTTTTTTACGGTTGAGACCAAAAGTACAATTTTTTCAATCCTATAGGAACAAGAATGCAACTAAAATTCCAATTGAACTAAATCTGAAATGGCGAAGTCCCGTGGGACAAAAGTAAACCCCCCCCCCCCCCCCCCACCCCGCCAAAATAATAAAGAAATTAAACAAATGGGAGTATGAAAGCTAGTACTACTGCTGTGTTGTAGAGTTTGAGCATTTTCTCAAAACTTTTCTACCGTGCTTCATCTTCCTCTGAGAAAAATGAAGAAATTAATATTAAATTTTCTCAAGCTTCACACATATGTTCTTTATGATTTCTTGAGAAAAACTTATGTTTCCAATTTAGATGATGTTCCCCACTAATTTTCTTTTCCTAGTAAAACAACTAAAATCACTTTCTCCAACACTTTACCTCACAAAACCTTTGAAAGGGTAAAAGAAATCTAAAATAAGCATTATGGCAAGGAAAGTTGATCTTGTATGATTAAGGCAAAAATTCAAATGTATGAAAAGTACAGTAAGTTGTCCTTTGAGTTGGCCGAAATGGTAAGGTAGATATTTCCTATCAAATCATCTCAGATTCAAGGACATGAGCCCGTCGTACAGAGCTTGCCTAATGCGGCTTAACCCATCATGTGATTTGCGGGCTATTGCATGAGAGCGTAATTTACTCAGTACACACCTTCAAATAGTAGCCGCAGGTTTCCTCGTAAAAAAAAAAAAAAAAGGTACAGTAAGTTAAAGTATGTGTCACTTCAATATGCACAGATATATAGTCAACGACTCATAAAGCTTTTAGATTACTATTTGAGTACTATAGAGAAGATAAACTAGACTTTAGTCCTATCAAATTGTCTACATGAATGATAGTACAACAAATTAAATTAAGGGGGTTAGATAAAGCAATAGGAAGTGAATTAACATTAATGATAGGATTAAGGAAGTTCCATAGACAATATTACATTGCATAAAAATAAAAAAAGAGACAATTCTACATGTTACATGCACTAGAGAATATATAGTGAACACGAATACATGATATATGGACATGAATTACAGGACAAACAGAGAAAACAAATATGCACTTCCAACAGCCTAGAAGTGTGTGTCTGGAGAGAGAGAGAGAGAGAGTAACTCTACACCATCACCAAAGCATACATCAAGATCCTTGGAAACAACTAGCTAGTAAACAGTACTAGTTAGTCTGACCTCCTCTCCCTCCACTTATGGGCGGCCTCGGAGGTGTTCTTCCAGTCCTTGCCATCACCGTCTCCGCAGGTGGATCAGCCGGAGGGTCTGCGGCGGATGACGGCGGATCTGCAGCCGGGGAAGAAGATCCTTGGTCACTTGCTTCATCACCACCCTTGTTGTCTTTAACATTTGAAGATGAATTTTGAGGCCCAGATTCAAAACCTAAACACTTGAGTACAGCCCTAATGATTTCTTGAAAATAATTGCATGGACTGTGAAGAATAAAGGGTTCTGTAAGAGAATTTGGTGTCACCTTAGCTTTCTCTGCTGTAGTTTCCTCCATTTCTTTCTGCTTCATCTTTGTGTCTCTGTAATTCAATGCTTGGTAGGTGGTAGATGGTGGCAGCTTAAATGAACTGCGTTACCTTCAGACTTATTTATATTTTAGTCTATGTAAGAGGAAATATATATATATATATATATATATATATATATATATATATATATATATATATACTGGTTTCTCTAAGTTTATCTCCTGTTACTGCACCCTGGTGACTTGACGGTGGCAACATGTGGGGTAATTCTATGCCCGAGCAAGAAAATGGTATAAGGATCGATGTAGTTTGATCTCCTATTATAAATTGTGTTAGCCATTTTTTGTTGCATTTTATTAAGGAAAAATTATACGATGACCCCCTCATTTATTGTGTAATTATAAAAAATTTCTCACATTTATTGAAAATTATTGGTCCCAAGTGGCATACGAAAGGGTCTAGAAGGGGGGGTTGAATAGACTCTGAAGTCTTTTTTGACTTCAAAAAGTTTCGTACTAAAAGATTTTTGGACGCTTGAAAAGATAGACGCTTGAAGTGTCTAATGCTTGACTTAGGCGTTCACTTAAAAATATTGGCGCTTTGGCGAAGCGTCTGATGAAGACTGTTTTTAAGAATGTCAAAAGTAAAAGATAAAATAAAGCCTATACATTTCTAATGTTCAAATGCTTATACAAGTATCTATGAAATTTAAGCATACAAAACTTTGGGGTCTAACAAGATTCCTAATTGTCATCATCAAAACATCTAACATGAAATTCCTAACAATTTCCCCCTTTTTGATGATGGCAATACTTACTCTTTTATAGTTCAAGAGTTAGACAACCAAACAATAAAGTTAGCTTTGATTAGATAACGTTAGTTAAAGTTAATTACGCTTCAACGAGATGTTTCAGCAAAAATGCTTTTATATATATCAGTGATTACAAGAATTTTTACAATTGAACAAATAAAGATATAAGAGACAAGAATATAGATAATGCAAATCAAAAGCTTTAACGTCTTGGTCTAACTTTGTATCGCTTGGGCATTTCAGCTCGGATAGCTTCAGTCAGATTGTCTTCCAAGGTCATCATTGCTTCATGATCTTTGTTGATTATAAGCTTATTTTCTTCTTTCTGTCTCTTCTTGAACGCAGTAAAATGATTATCCCAATCAGTTGGGTCAATACCCATATACCTTAAGCAAATTCGAAAAGCTTGGATAAAGTCAGTCATCTTCCTCTCTTCAGCTAAGATTCTTGGATCTGTAGGTTCTGGAATAGGTGGTCTTTGAAGAGGGACGTCAAACTGTTCAAGCAGTGCTCTTGTAGGTATTGGTAGATTTGGATATAATGCTCTTGGAGGTTCCTTTAGAATACTACTAGGCGCTCCAAAGGTCCTGACTTTCAAAGCAGTTATCCAAGATGGGAGACTAAGCGCAGAAGGAAAAACTTGACGCTTAGGAGACGGAGGCTCTTCTCTTGAACTAGACGCTTTCCTCTTTTCTCCTTTCTTCTTCTCTTCCCCCTTATTGCCATCATCAGTCTTTAGGAAATGATCTGTGAGTAAGCTGACGTGATGAGCAATCTGAGACATAGAATCTGTGATGTCGTCTAGACGCTTGTCGAAGCGTTCCTGCAAGGCGAGAAGCTTGGCGCTGGTAGCATCATTCAGAGAAGTCTCAAGGGTTTCTAGGCGCTTTTCAAGCTCTTCTTTCATGGCAAGTTGATTTGCTTGAGTGGCATCATGCATTTCTTGAAAGTCTTGTTTGCGCTCACCAACAGCCGCTTGAGCTGAACTACGCATATGAGCGATTTGAGCACTCATAACGTGAGTCTCAATCTTTGCCAAATCGTCTTTAATCCAGTGAAAAGATTCTTCGTTCTGAGTAGCATGAGCACTGATACTCTCCAAAACGGATTTGAGCAAAGGACCAAAAGATTGACTCTCATCGAGATGAACCGCTTGAGGAGCCGGTCGCTTGAACCTGGATGAGTGCTTGAGAGAGTAAATGGGAACTTGATATGCGGGATCAAAGACAGTACCTAGAGTGTCAAGAGAAATATCCTCAACAATATCATCAGTAACGGGTTCAGGAGCGTTAGGAATATCCTCTGGTTAAGACGCTTGAACGAGTTCTTCAGTAGACGCTAGAATACTTGTAACTGCAGACGTGAACGCTTCAGCTAACTTAGCAGGCGCTTCCTCAAGCGCTGACTCAGGTTGATGAAAGTCATCGAATTGGAAGTTCCAGTTTGCTAAATCGGCATAAGAGGTGGACGAAGCTTCCAAAAGTTCAGTGAGTCTGGTTCGAGATATACAAGTACCGGAAATGAATGTGCAAAGGGGACTATCAATGGCCCTGATGTGCATTGGACCAATGATATCTAGCACATGATTCGGAAAGACTTTGGACGGCGCTTCACAGATGGAAAAGATTGAATCTGGCCAGTAATGTCTGGAAAATCCAATCAAGCAGTCTGAGGGAAGAGACGCAAGACACTGATTCTCAGGTACACAATTAGCATAGTACGCTTCTAAGTATGGATATATCGCTTGAGCCAGCTCTTGATTCCTTTCAAGCAGGGAGAGGAACTCATAATGACCGAGTACCTCGCTGCGGATAGAAGGGAGCAGTGGATATCCTTTAAATGAATTTATTACTGAGCCGTTCCAAGATCTGAGATTGGCAGTGAAGATTTTATCGAACAGAGATACGGGAGTCAAAATCTTCACCATCAAATTGAAATTCTCCTCGCAGTGGCTTGGATCAAAATTTAAGCACGATACAGAAGAGGTACCACTGGAAGATGCTTGAGCGTTGAACAGAAGAGGAGAAGTGGATAATCTGTGAAGCTCTTGACGCAGACACTGCTCAATTTGATGTCTAACGATTGGGAGCTTTAGAACAGGTCCAACTATTTGTTGACGCTTCTTGAGGCAATACTTGGCGAACTGACACTTCTTGTCATGCATGCCTATGCCAAAAAGATGGGGAGCTTGGACTAACTCTGAGAAAGTGTATTTGTTGCCCATATACGCGTCAACCCAGTTAACTTCATTCATGCAGTAGTCTGTTCCCGCATTGACCATAGCACAAATACCTTCACGATGAATATCTCTGATAGATTCAAAGCGATATCTATCAGGCTGGTAGTTGGCATTCCAGACACTGTCAAAAAATGCATCGGCTTCAATCTGAATCAAATCTGTCAAAGATTCGAGACGCTCACCGGCATGAATTGCCTTATTCTTCCATAGGCGAAGTGGATTGACTGAAGACATATTTTCAGCACTATGAGCAGTCTGAGAGAAGTGTGTGTAGCCTTCTCTGTTCAAGACGGACTCTGATGGGTTGAGAAAGCTCGGACGAAGAGGCTCATACACACGAATGCTGTAATCCCTTAAAGCGAAACCAGTTGGTTTACTGTGGCCATAATCTAGATAATAGGCCAGATCCACGTCACATCTAGGTGTTCTTCCTCCTTGCCTGTCTTGTTGAAGAATAACAGAAGATGGTATTTGGCCAGGGGTCTGTCCAAGTTGAGTGGCCAGATATTACTTCCTCTCAATTTCTGTTAAAGCAGCGTTAAATACTGTATCCCTGATTTTTTTGTCAGTATTAATCAGTAGGGCAATGTCATTCTCAGCAGCAATGTATCGTTCTTCAGTGTATCCTGCAGGAATGAAATCTTCTTCGAGCGCTGGGGGCATATAGTTGATTGAATGATCAATCGTCTTCAGCATGTCGAGTTTGAAGAAGTGTCTAGGCGCTGGAACGTCTTCAGCAACACTCTGACCTTCTGAGCGTGCCTCGGTTATAGCCTGAACAGGGATGGAAGTCTAAACCTCTGTAGTAGCAGGTTCCTCAGCTTCAATTGCAGCAACTTCTGCGGCAACATTTTTAGCGATAGTGACAACTTCTGTCATATCAACATCTAGGAGGACATCTGGTGACGCTTCAGCAGCGGTTGGAACTATAGCTATAATACAAGAACTATCCTCTATAAGAGCAGGATCTTCTACAGATGTAGGGATAGAAATGCTGTGGGAAGAAATAAACTTACCCTGAGAACTTGTCTCAACAGCAACACTTTGAGCGCTTGGCTCAATAACAACTTGAGCGCTTGGCTCAACAGCAACTTGAGCGCTTGGCTCATCAGCAACTTGAGCGCTTGGCTCATCAGTCTCAGGCTCTTCAGGAACAGGAGCAACTCGACGCTTGCTAGTCCTGGAACGCTTGAAGATTTTCTTCACGTTGACTCCTTCAACGAGCTTAAGCGTTGGAGCGGGAGGATCAGCAGCTGGTTCTTCAAAGTCTATTTGTTTGATGATCCCTTCCAGCTTCCTCCTCTTGAGAGGCAACTTGTCCTTGGCATCCTCATCGGTTTACTCATCGTCCTTTTGAGGAGAAGGGACAAATTGAGTCTTGGGCTTTCTGGGAGCCCTCTTCTTTGTTGCAGCCGGACGCTTCACGACTTCTTCTGGAATTGGACGCTTCGCTTCCTCATTGGACGCTTGACGTACTTCCAGACGTTCAGAAAGTGGTTTGGCAGCACCACCAATTTTTGGAGGATTGAACAGATTATTCAGAATCCTTTTTCCAAACAACTTGGACTTATTTAACGGAAGTCCAGACGAGTATACACACTGTGATTTGTACAACATGTCACTTAGAACAAGTCCATAAGATTTATTCGAGGCGCTTAGACTGTCCCAAAACCTTCCAAAAATATACTCACTCCAGTTGATTTTGATGTTCAGGAGTATAGCGGTCATCATCTGAAATTGTACTGGGTTCACCTTATCAAAGGTTCCCACTCGTCATTCGATGATCTTGCTGCAGAAATCAGCCAACAGTCGGTATTTGGACACCAGGTCTTTCTTTTCAAAGTACTGAGTGTAGGGTACATCGTCGTACGCACTCATGGTTGTCCATGCTTCCTTGATTTGTTTTAGAGTAACACAATCCAATGCCTCACCTTCATTTGGAAGATTGAAGTTCTCGGCAATGGAGGCGGCAGACAAGATAAATTCCTTGGGATGCTCCTTTTTGGATAGAGGAATTAGACAGGAGATAGACTTCTTGTCCTCTGAAAGTTTAGCAGTCTTCCAAAAGGTATCGACTTCAGTTGGAAACATATATGAGTATTGGGTCAAGAACGATTTGAGCCCAGCTTTGACGACTGACACGCGAAATCCTAGCAAGTATACTAGGTCGTGCAAAGTAATAAAGTGGACTATTTAGCCCAGGGTGTATCGTCTCCACAGGGACAATTGGATTCAATGCTCGTAATTGCTATATTATCTAACTCTAAGCTAAATCAAATTATAAGATGATGGTTGATTATACTATGAAAATAATCAAAGACAACTATGTGATAAACAAGATAATAAATCGAATGGAAAGAGGTGATTGGGTTATGATTCTACTATGTTCTATTCTATGTTCATGAACTCTCAATTATCCGGATTTTTAGAACGCTCTTGTTATGGCGAAACCCCCTAATGTATTTATTATTCAATCTCTTGAAATAACAAGCCTATACTAGTTAACAACTTCCTATATCTCTATAGTGAAGATTGAATTAACTAACATGCATTTAGGTTCAAAGGAATTCCTTGCTTATGAAGATCCTACATTCAATCGGGTCATCTTATTACAAAAAGCCACACAACGCAATCGATTCTATCTCTAGTCAATTGTTACGTTATGATGTTTGATTTTTCGATCTCCCTTTATTTATCTCCTCTCGGTCTCAAGACAAAGCATTATATCAAACACATGGTGATCATTCATGTGAAAGCATTAAGCATAAAATCAAACATGTAACAAGAATGTAATAAATCCGGAAATTAATCATTCATTAAACACAAAACATCACAAAGTATTTACATAACCCAACCACAAAGATGCTTAGCTCATACTTATAATAACAAATGATTCAACAATTCTATAAGACATAGTTGATAAACTAATCAAAGAGAAAGAGTTGAATTACTCCCTATTACAAGGTGTGAATCCAAGCTTTTGATGATGAAAATGGCTCCTCAAGCTTCCTTGGGTCTTCCTATGGCTTCCCTATGTGTTTTTAGAACAAGTGTAAGTGTTTTCCAAGAGAAAAGTGTGTTATAAAGGAGGAAAACGGCGGACTTAAAATTAGGGCATCGGGGAAATCGGACCGCGGCTCGGATGGCAAGCAGTGCCGCGGTCTAAAAAGCAAGTCTTGCCGCGGTTTGCCGAGGCCTAACAGGGTGCCGAAGGGTCATAACAGGGCCGCGGTGTTCTGGGCGCCGAAGGCCGCGGTTCTGTGTCGCGGTCCTATCCGGGTTTCTCATTTGGCATTGTACCGCGACCGCGGTCTTGCGCCGGGTTTAGTGCCGCGGTTCTGTGCCGCGGTCCAGAATGGCAGATTCATATTTTTCTTCGCTTTTCCTTCTCTTGTTCTGCCTTCTTACTCAATAATTGATCTATTTGACTTACATTCCTACACACATGAAATTGAAACAAATCAAAGCACTATGCAGGATATTCATTACTAAATTATGACTTACATCCCTCAAGCGATTGGTTCTTCTCAATGCACTGTTGCTGAACTCGCAACTCTGCTCTGAGCATCACTTTATCTCTTGTGAGTGATGAGAGAATAGCGAGATCATTTTGATATATTTTGGCAACTTCTTGACATTCATTGTAGTATTCTTTGACTTTGTCAAGTAATTCGTCATAAGAAAGAGGAATTGATAATTCATTGATTACCTCAGGAGACGCTTCATCATCTGGCCATGAGACATATGAGCGCTGAATCATCTAATGGCTCATCATCATCACTGCTTTCTTCTGATGATTCTAAATCTTCAGGTGCGGATGCTGGTTCTGATTCCGCTAGCAAACCTTGTTGACGATGGTTGCTCCTGAATTGGTTTCTATCCAAGTAATCCTGCCTTGAGGGCTTGGATACGTTTGGATAAGGGCAATTTACCTGGTAGTGCTCTGGTTTCCTGCAATTCTAACAAAGATTAGTTTTCATCTTTTGTTCATTTGGTAACCTTGCAATGTGTGGTTTTGAGATCACTGGAGCTGGGAGACTTTGAGTAGACGCTTGGTATTGAACATGCGCTTGGGGTGAAGGAACAGAATACTGAGGCGCTTGAAACTGTTGTTGCACAGGAGAAGGCGCTTGATATGAACTTTGCCCTTGATTATTAAGACCTTTTCCTTTCTTTTCATATCTCAAGAACTTCCTGAATCTATTCAGCAAAGCCAACTCCTCTTCCTCATTGATATCTGAATTCTTTCCTTTATTACCCGATTTACCCTCGATTGATGCAATAAGCGCTCCAGATTCAATCACTGGACTACTCACAATATCACTAGCAGAATTCAACTCTAACTCAAATGCTTTTAGCTCTGAAAAGGCGTCTTCTGGAGTTAGGAGATCCAACTTATTTGATTCTCTCATAGCGGTTGTCTTCATCAAGAATTTACTTGGTAAGCTTCTAAAGATTTTAACCACCATTTCTCGGTTCTGTAAATCCATTCCCAATGGTGTAAGTTCTGTAACTAAAGCTGTAAATCTTATATCCAATTGCTCTAAAGTTTCATTGGGTAGCATCTTAAATCCGTTAAACTTTTCCTTGGCAATGGAAAGTTTGTTTTCTTTGATTTGAGCTGAACCACCACAAATCGTAGCCAACTTATCCCATATTTCTTTAGTAGTTTTGCAAGACTTGATCTTGTTAAATAAGTTGTCATTATCACTAATAGCCGTATATAGAGCGTTACGACCAACATTGTCCAAATTAGCTCTTCGACGCTCATCTGGAGTCCATTCTTGTTTTGGTTTCTCAACGTAACCATCGGGAGTTTCTTCCGTGGCTCCAGGCGCTCTTGTGATAACTTTGTATATTTTGATTGGCCCATCTGAAATAATATCACACATGTCATCATCACATGAACAGAGATATGTAAATGCTTTGACTTTCCATGTGTCAAAATTTGATTCAGTCAGTTTGGGAACTTTAGCAAATGCCATATCGAAAATTTTAAACGCAACTAGATTTTGAAAGAAAAGGATCTAAACAAGCAGTTATGCTTGGAAATTTTAAAATTTCAATTTTAACCGCTCTGATACCACTTGTTGGTCCCAAGTGGCATACGAAAGGGTCTAGAAGGGTGGGGGGAGGGTTGAATAGACCCTGAAGTCTTTTTTGACTTCAAAAAGTTTCGTACTAAAAGATTTTTGGACGCTTGAAGTGTCTAACGCTTGACTTAGGCGTTCACTTAAAAATATTGGTGCTTTGGCGAAGCGTCTGATGAAGACTGTTTTTAGGAAGTTAACTCAGATTTCAAGATTTGAATACTTTGACCAAGTAGGTTAAGCGTTCAGTTATTTAATCAGTGTTAGCACAGCGGAATGATTTTTGGAGTCTTCTCTTTGAAAGCTTTAGCGTCACAAGAGGTTTCTTAGTTGCTTAGCTTTTGATTGTGTTTTACTTAATGAATTTATGCAATGATATGATAGATAAAAGAATTGACTAAAAAGTAAATGACACAATATTTGTAAGGTTCGTTGGGTGGTGTAATCCCAACTACGTCCTTCTTCTCCTCGAACACTTGGAGGCAATCCACTAAAATGGTTCTCAAAGAATCACACAGAATCTTCTACAAATTAGGGAGAGACGGATGTCGATGACTTGAGCTCCTTGATCACACAGATTTCTGCTCCAAATCACTTCAATCCCCTTGCTTCTTTCACCCAGAAATATGGCAAGTATCCAACTTCGACTTCACATAGATCGCGAGGCTTGGATAGGGTTTTTCTAAACGGGTTTGTTTGATTTTGATGAAGTTCAAACAACTGGAATATCTCAGTAGTAGTGTAGTTTCTTCAAAAAGAATGTTTGAGATATTGGGTTGACTGTCTCAGGATTTGATGAAAAGCAAACATAATATTTTCTTGAGTATTCTGGCTTTTCTGAAAGTTTAAGGAATGAGACTTCAATGCAACAGCAATTTGGCTTGATAATTGTTCTATGTTTGGCTTGTTGTTGAAGTTCTATTTATAGACATTCTTGGAGAAAGTGTCCGTTTGACACATGCAAGGGCGCGTGTCTCTCACTTTCGCGAGTGAACAACTTTTGTCCTTTTTCCTGAAAATCTGCTGCACAAAAGTTGGTGCTGCAGTCTTTGAATAGTTGACAGTTCAATAAGGTGGCTTCTCCGTACGTCTGAAAGTGCTTATCACATTTAATGCTCTTATCAGCATTTAATGCATTTGAATTAAATGCCCGTTGGCATTAGTTCCACTTAATCTGGAGGTCTATTTAATGTTTAGACGCTTGGAAAAGTCTTCAGACTTTATTTAGAAGTGTAGACGCTTGAAACTTCAGTCTTCGTTACTTTACACCTCACTCAGAACATGTCAGGCGCTTAGAGTGAACTTCTTCAAACTTCATTCACTATTGATTTCTTGGACGCTTGGAGTCTTCAGATTTCGTAGTCTTGATAAGCTCACTCAGAAAGTATCAAACGCTTAATCTAACCGACTTCTTGATCTAAGAATGTCAAAAGTAGAAGATAAAATAAAGCCTATACATTTCTAATGTTCAAATGCTTATACAAGTATCTATGAAATTTAAGCATACAAAACTTTGGGGTCTAACAAGATTCCTAATTGTCATCATCAAAACATCTAACATGAAATTCCTAGCAAAAATTATCAACACATACCTTCAGTGGGTCTATTTGTAAAATTTACAAGGGTAAAATTATAAAAATTGTTACACAGAGGTGTGATTGTAAGAATCTTTAACATAAGGGGGTGTATTGGTAATTTTCAATAAGTAATGAGGAGTTTTTGTAATTACACAATAAATGAGGGGATCTGTGTATACTTTTTCCTATTATTAATGAACGTCACTAGTATAAAATAGTTCATTGTATATAAATTCAATATAAGTTATATACACTTGTGTATGATATTAGATAAAACATGCAACACCATTTTACAATAAAATATCTCATATGCTCAGTATGAGTTTTAATTCTATCAATCTTTTGAACCGGAGCGGATCTTTTATCACATTTTGGTGTATACTTTGGTGTCACGCTAATGAATAACAGACATATGTCTGTAAAAACTGAAACGGAAGTTAAAAATTATAACTTACAAACATGTGTCTATTATTCATTGGTGTGACACCATAGTGGTACACCAAAATGTGATAGAAAATTGTGTGTGAGAACCATACGTAATACAACTTACAATGTAACAGAGATAGACATTAAAACTATTGAACTTGATCTAGCATAAAATTTCTCGACACATGTATGTTGGGAAAGTGCCCTCGATACCAACGAGGAGATTAGAATATAAGGCACTAGTTTATATTACACAACCCTTAACTAATAGAAAGGCATTTAATATATTGTTCGTATAAGTCTTAATGACATCTATAAGACTTGAATGAATAATAAGTCAATGTGAATCAAGGCAGACCTTCCACTCCTTATAGTAGTTAAGGAGATAGGCACTGGAAAGTTTGGTACTTGATCACTTAAATGGTTCGTAAGTCAAAGAATCTCAATTGGGCATTGAAATTTGTTTGGACTTTTATGACACATGCTCTGACAGGAAGTGCCAATCGAACACTATAGGATAGTGGGAGTTTGTGTCATAGATACATTGATGGGATTAATGTATTCGAACACGGCTCGTAACAATCCAATCACATGGATTTTTACTCATTGACTGTCAATCATTGGATTACTGATTAATACGACTTGATGGGCAAATAGCAGTCTTAACTGATTAGCAAGAAAAAATTCACTGTCTCGAAAGTAAACGAGAAGTATCCTATGCGATCATGAGTAAATGAGATTGAAGTCTTTGATCAGAGCTCATGAACTAACTCATGTTTGACACGGAGGGTAGTTCTGTAATCTCATGTTACTATGATTCTTAGCATAACATCGAGTCTTGTGACTTTCACATTCCATGACTTTCACTTGATTGGGATACATTAGTAAAGAACTTATACTCATACAATATTCATAATCTAGAGATTCGTAATGACATAGTTATTTCGTACTCGATTGGGCTACGATGTGGGATCACAGTGCTGGCTAGGTGACACCTACGTCCTTCGGACGGGATCTTCTGTTACTTATTTGTGTTCCATCTTCTGTTGCAGCCCACAGATTGATGACGCGTGGACATTTAACGAAAGTCACTAACAGGAGAAGTAAAAGACGTTTGCTAAAAACTCAAAAGGAAAGTCAAAAAAATTTATGAACCATTTTTTTCTCCAGCATACAGCGAAGGAAAGAAGATGGAGAAGAAAAGTCTCTAATCACTGCAAAATTGTAGAAAAACCCAAAAACTCTGAAGTCCCTCGCACCCTATAGGCGAATTGGTTAATATAAAAAATCACATATAATGTTCAAAACGAGTCCAAATTGTACATCCAAGTCAAAAAAATCACATCCATGAGAGAAATTTACAAGAAATTTTACCACAAAAAAAAAAAGTAAATTTTTTTTCATCAAATCATTCGCTGCTGAATTATTTTAATTAATGGATTCAATACTAAATTGAGAATAGGCATGGACATGAGGACAATGCCGTCAGTCCAATCGCTGATGGAAGCTGGAGAATGAAAATTGCAAATCCTAAATTCCAAAAGTGTACCAAGCAGAGCCTCGCCGGCGATTCGAGTTGAGAGAGAGAGAGAGAAATGATACCGAAAATTGGCCTTTGGGGTGCGAGGGGGCTTTAGAGTTTTTGGGTATTTTTTCAATTTTCAGCGATGAGAAAAAAATGGCAGAGAAATTTTAGGACTTTCCTTTTTTGAGTTTTCAGCAAACGTCTTTTCCTTCTCCCGTTAATGGCCTCCGTTAAATGTCCACCTGTCGTCAACTCGTGGGCTGCAACAGAAGATGGAACACATAAAGGTAACAGAAAATCCCGTCTACACATCCTTTGGTATCCTCCCATTGCCAATCGAGACAGACTTAGACAATCGCGCTATAAAGAAATGGATTGGAAATCGAGTTTTGTATTTGGAGGATATTTTGGCAATTTATCCTATAATAGGACGAATTAATTAATTGGATGAACTAATTTAATTGGTTGTTTAATTGGATTAAACAATGATATATTAAATTATTTAAGTTGAATAATTAATTAACAGAGTTAATTAAATATTTAAATTGGAATATTAATATAATGTATATTTATTTAATTAGATTAAATGTAATATAATTAAATTAAGTGGATTAAATTGACTGGATCAATTTAGCCCACATGGGGTGTCCAATAGGCCTTTAGGGGCGTGTGATCTGGGTAATCAATCCTTCACCAAAATACAAAACAGAAAAGTTTCATATTATCTCTGCCTAGCCGCCTCGGGAGGTGATGATGAAGATTTCAAAAAGTCCATTCCTGCGTGATGATCTAGAGACATGATGAATGGATTGTTAAAGATTCGCAAAGATTAATACAACTCGAAAAAGGTAAGTTTTTCATGTTTTTCGTTTTATGTTAAAAACAACGAAAATCCACAAATTGATCTTGGCTTTTGGGAATCCGAAAATGTTTATTTCCGTTGCGCACGATATCAGAATTCTCAACAGTGGTATCAGAGCCAAATTTGTTGGCTTTGTTGATTTATTTACGTGTTCTTCATGTGTATGAGATTAATATTGTGTTGAATGCCTTGTTGGTAATTTGGAATTATCATATTGATCAGAAAATTTGAATTTTTGTGTGAATTAAAATAGTTTGTTTTTACATGGGGTTGAAAATCGAATTTTCTGAATCTGAAAAAACTTGGAGATCTGAAATCTTTGGAAAATCGAGTTGATAATTGGAATTTGGAATTTGCAATTCTGTCAATTCGATTCAAACAAATCTGAAAAAATCGAGATGTTGATTTTGGAATTTGGAATTTGGAATTTGCAATTTGCAATTTGATTCATACATCTGGGATCTTTGAAGGCTTTGAATCCGTTTTGATTTTGATTGAAGAATCTGGAAACACTGGATCGAATAGTTTCGTGGATCGGGGATTTTAACAGATTTGAAATCTGGAAAATTGCACGTTGGTGTTTGTCGGTCTTGGCAGCGATAATCGTTGATGAAGAATCGCCGAGAATCAGCGCTAAAACCAACATCGACGTGCGCAGTCACGGAAGCCATTGAATTCCGCCTGAAATCGCTAGGAAACGCTGCTTGAATAGCCATGCGAAGCTCGGTTTGGTGGCGATTTCAAGCCGATGCCGGGAGCGGGGGTTGACGGAAACTCATCGGACGAAAGCGGCGAAGATAGGCGATGTTATTTTTGGTGATATTGTCATTACATATGGCCGGAATCGTCCCTTGAAGATCAGAGCTGTTCATCGCTAAGAAATCACAATTTTCGCGGTGTTTCGATGGCAGTCTTGGACGGGAATTTGACGGGCAATGTCGGCGGCGCAAGGTGACGTCGGCGGCTTAAGGATAAATTGCCTCAATGGCGCCGGCGCCGACGATGGCGCGCGGTTGAAAGAGGAAGGAGATGGCTTATTTGGACTTGGGCATTTGTTATGTTGGGTCGAGTCCATTACACATTAAATTGTGTGATGGGCTTGGTCCAAAGTAATATTAATTAAAAGGGAGTTGGGCTTGGCCCACTCGAATTAATTAAATAAATACCTAATCTGATTTATTAATTAAAAAGGAGTTGGGCTTGGAATAAATGCCCAATCGAATTTATTAATTAAAATGGATATGGCCTTAGCCCACTCGGATTAATTGAATAAAGGGTTAATCTGATATCTAAATAAAAGAAGTGTTGGGCTTTGTATTTAAATAAACATGGGTTGATTTGGGATGACCCAATGATACCCAATTCATTTAAATTGAGTAAATACCCAATATCAATTTTATTGGACCCTTCTTCTAAATTAGAGTCTTCAATTAAAATTAAATAAGATTTAATTTATAATAAATTAAATAAGATTTAATTTATAATAAATTAAATTAGATTTGATTTATATTAAATTAAATTGGTTTTAATGTACATATCAAAATTAAACTACTTGTTATTAATTAAATTAGATTTAAATTTTATAAGTTGGTTAAATTGGATTTAATCACCTATCAAAATTGAATTAATTTTAATTATCTATTTAATTGAATTGTTTTTAATTTTGTAATGATTAAATTGGATTTAGTCATTGGATTTGTGAGCCCATGAAAATTAAATTGGATTTGGTTTCACCTTTATTAAATTAATATTTAATCTACATGTGAAAGTTAAATTGAATTTATTTTCATTGGGATTAAATTAACTTAGTCCGCCTATGAAAATTAATTTGGAATCTATTTAATTGAATTGTTTTTAATTTTGTAATGATTAAATTGGATTTAGTCATTGGATTTGTGAGCCCATGAAAATTAAATTGGATTTGGTTTCACCTTTATTAAATTAATATTTAATCTACATGTGAAAGTTAAATTGAATTTATTTTCATTGGGATTAAATTAACTTAGTCCGCCTATGAAAATTAATTTGGAATCTATTTAATTGAATTGTTTTTAATTTTGTAATGATTAAATTGGATTTAGTCATTGGATTTGTGAGCCCATGAAAATTAAATTGGATTTGGTTTCACCTTTATTAAATTAATATTTAATCTACATGTGAAAGTTAAATTGAATTTATTTTCATTGGGATTAAATTAACTTAGTCCGCCTATGAAAATTAATTTGGATTTAATTTTACTTTGATTAAATAAGATTTAATATTCTCATGATAATTAAATTGGTCTTAATTATTATAAGTTAGATTTTTTGATCACATGAAAATTAGATGGGCTCAATTTTACTTCGATTAATTTGATTTAGTCTTAGTATCAAAATTTGAATGGGACTTAATTTATAATAGTCGAATTGGATTTGATTATTAAATAAATTTGGTTTATTTTTTGCTCACATATATGCTTGTGTATCTAATATGCTCGTTTTATGTGACATTTACACCTCCCATGAACTTAGGTTTTATCTTTATGTTTGAGCATGCTTAAAATATATGTTGATTAGCCCATTGGATAGGGCCGATTTAGAAAGTTCATGGAAGTGTGTATGTAGGTAGAATTACTAGGTGTTTTCTATGCTTTATATATGCATGTTTGCGCTTTATAACTTAATATGCATAATTGAGAAAAATATTATGTTAGTAAAGGGTATTAGGTATCCTGTCCTTCACTGAACTTAGGAGAAATTAAAATGATATTTAATATATAATATTGTCCCTAAGCAATGGGGATATCTATTGAAATATATTTGAAATTTTTCCTAAGTGCACGAAATACCGTTGGTCGAGAATAAATTTCACCCCAAATACCAGCAAAAGATTGCAAGATAAAATTCAATTGTTAAACTGATAGATAGTCAGTGTGTTAAACTTAAATTATTCATAAATCACTATGATCAATAACAGGTTGAGATTTGATGAATAATGGACAAATAGATTGAATCATCCATTTGATGGGTTGATGTTGGACATCACTTTAATAGATTAATAGGCCACATACTAGCAAAAGGTTGCAACCTATTAAACTAGTTAAAGAACTCAACCACTCACTACGAAATCTATCCAACGGGATTTTTGAAAAATTGCAAAGTGCGATGTTTCGAAAAACGTAGTGGGAGCCAAGTAAAATTAAAGTCCTAGTTTTACTTGAGTGCTATATATAAACACCTAATTGAGATTTTAGTTTATTTTCTGCTTTATTTTATATCCCGCTTACTTAGTTATGCTTGAGAATTTTGTTCGAACTGGCCTAACCAAATTAACTGACTTGAAAACTTGAGGATGGTCCTTAGTTTAGAGTATATGCTTGAAAAAAGCATTACTCAAGTCTAAGTATGGGATGACGAGTAGGGCTATTATATGAGGCCCACCGGATATAGAACTGTGTGTTTTTAAAACTAATGTTTTACGATCGGTTTTCTCAGCTACTTATATATATATTTTTTTAAGTTAGTGCTCATGGTTGAAGAATTAGAAAGAAGTGAAAAGCTGGAAGAACGAGAGCTAATTTATGGTGGAACCAGACATTATGTCGCGGGTGTCCACATAAGATCCAACTTTGTTCTTTTAAATATTTCGGAAATTTTTTATAGTGTTGGATGATTGATTGATTTTTTCCAAATGGTACTAAGAATGTTATCCTTTCCTGACTAGGTAAAGAAATGATACTTCTTTATGTTTGGTATTAACTTACCTGACATTTATTTTGGAAATAAATGCAGGAACAATTCATCCTTACTAAATTGTTAACAACGATTTAAAATTTCAGAATTAGTGTAATGTGAACATATATACTAAAGAGCGTAGTATGCTAGAGATAAACTAGAGAAATTTTTTGGCACCTAAGATTAGGTTATGCCTTAAGCTCATAAGATTCATGAGTTAGGAGAAACATGGGGGCAAAAGCCCATTGGGATTGGATCCCTATCCAAACTTAAGAATTTCATCTCAAGGATAGGATGATCAAATCTCCCTTCACTGGGAAAATATTAAAGGGCCACTCAAGTTTTGAAGTTTGGTGCATACTGACGTCTATGGTTGACAATGGAAGGGCACTACGATTGGATCACAGTGACAAGTATATGATTGCCTAATTCGACCTGTTCTTAAAAGAACATAGTATAGTTTCACAGCTGACACTTCCAGCGACTTTACAATTGAATAAGGCAGTAGTATGCAAGAACGAGGCATTGTTGGACATGACTCATTCTATGTAAATTATATAGAATTGCCCAATTCATAGTGAGTCATGTGTTGCTCATAGGTGAATCTTGAATAGATGTCTCTCCAAATTCATTCCTAATGCAACATATCAGATATGGCAAAAGTGGAAGTCTAGTCCTAAGTACGTGAGGGTATGGCGATACCCAACCTACGTATAAAAGACAAAGGTAAAGAATCTGGAGGCTAAGTCCTTAAAAGGTTATTTTTGTTGGTTGTCTCAAATAATTCAGTGGGAGACCTCTTTTACCCACATGATGATCAAAGGATCATTGTGGCCTTAAATGCCACCATTCTCGAGATAAGTTCATTTGAGAAAGTCAAGTTGGTAGAAAGATTGGTCTATAAGAACAAAACAAAACTCCTTAGGAGACTATTATTCAAGAAACACAAACCCAACTCATTATAACACAACCACCAACGAGTTGATCTGGTAGAGTATCTCGGGCGCCTGAGAGATGTGGTTGTCTGCTATAAGGAAAGCATAAGTTGTATGTTATAGCAAAGGGGATCCATGGATACAATCCCTCTACGCATGACAAATCGATAGTGGATATGGACTCTACGAGAAGGTGTAAGGCTATGAAAGTGAAGATGGATTAGATGTTCTTTAAATCAATCCAAGACTCTAGTAGATCTCCCCGAGAGTATTGTACCCATCAGAGGTGAATACATCTACAAGAGAAAGATTGATTCGAATGGCAAGGTCAGGCTCATGGCGAAAGGGTGTAGTCAAAAGATGGGCATTGACTATGAAGAAGCCCCTTTGCTACAACTATAATCAAATCCACTAGAATCTTACTTTCGATAGTAACACACCAAGATTATGAAAAACTGGTACATGGATATGAAGAGTCGTTCATGAATGGATTCCCTGAAGATGGCATCCACAAAGAACAACCTAAGACTTTCACATCTAAGGCCGATTCTCATAAGGTCGACAAGCTGTATGAATCCACTTGTGCATTTAAGCAGACCTCTCGTAGTTGGAATCTTCACTTTGATGACATAATTGAGAATTATGATATCATCAAAAATGAAGAAGAACCATCTGTGTGCAATAAGGCTAGTGGGAGCTAGATTCGTTTCTAGCAGTATATGTAGAGGTTACTCTACAAATGGGAAATGGTATGAGCTCATTGAGTTGAATCAAGACATAAATTTCAAGCATACACTCCGTAAAAGACTCGGGAGTAACCACTCCTTATAGTAGCTAAGGAGATCGGTACTGGAAAGTTTGGTACTTGATCACTTGAATGGTTCGTAAGTCAGAGAATCTCAATTGGGCATTGAGAGTTGTTTGAACTTGTATGACACATGCTCTGATAGGAAGTGCTAGTCGAACACTATAGGATAGTGGGAGTTTGTGTCATAGATACATTGATGAGATTAATGTATTCGAACACGGCTTGTAGTAATCCAATCACGTGGGTTTTTACTCATTGACTATCCATCATTGGATTACTGATTATGATAGTATGCGTGAGCCTTAGACCTAAGTAATCACGTTGAATATGTGTTTGTGACGTCAAGTCTGTCATTAGAGCAGTTAGATCCAATTCACCTATTGGTAGGGTCAACCTCGAAGTGCGGCTTGATGGGCAAGTAGCAGTCTTAACTGATTAGCAAGAAGGAATTCTTTGTCTCGAAAGTAAACGAGAAGTATCCTATGCAATCATGGGTAAATGAGATTGAAGTCTCTGGCCGGAGCTCATGAACTAACTCGTGTTTAACACAGACGGTAATTCTATAATCTCATGTTACTATGATTCTTAGCATAGCATCGAGTCCTATGAGTTTGACATTACATGACTCTCACTTGATCGGGATACGTCAGTGAAGGGCTTATACTCATACAATATTCATAATCTATAGGTTTGACACGACAAAATCCTAGCAAGAGAACTAGGTCGCGTAAGTAGTAAAGTGGATTTCTAAGTCCGGGGTTATCGTATCTGCAGGGACAACTATAATCTAAGTACCAAGACTACTATATTACTCAATTCTAAGTTAAATCGGTCGATAGAAAGGTTGATTAACTAATTAATAAATACTAGAAAATAAACTAAGGCAACGTCACACCAAATAAAGGGAGGAAACAATAGAGAGAAGCGATCAAGGCACATGGTTCAACCAATTATGCATTTCGATTGTGATTTAGGTTCTATTGGATTATTAGATTGATTTAGCTAAGGCGAAATTCCCTAACGTACGTACTACCCAATCTCTTGGCATAGCAACCCTACCCTTGGTAACGATTTCCTATATATCTCTATATGAAAACCCGATTAATGAGGATGCATTTAAGGTCTAGGAATTCCCCACGTGAATGGAAAACCACCTAAAGAAATCGAGTCTATCTCTAGTCGGTTTAACTATAGGGTATTCAATGTTTATATCTTCCCTAGGTTATTATCTCTCGATCTCTAACCTAGGCATTTTATCAAACACTTGGTGATCAAGCAAATGTAGCATTAAGATCAAATATTGAATACATAGCTAAAACCAAAATTAATCCAATAAACACCAACAAATCAACAATCAAAATAACATAAATGGCCTATCCATGGCCTCAATCAAACAAGTTTAGCTCATATTCATGTCAAAAGTGCAAATATAAATCATACAAGTCATAGGAGATTTGAACAAATTCAAGAAACAAATATGTAAAAACTCCCTAATTCTTGTAGAGATGTGGATTCCTTGTTGAATTCTCCATGTTTTGGCCTTCAATCTTCTCTTCTAAGCTCCCTCTCTCTCAATTTTCGTGTGGTTGCTGATATCCAAGGTGAGTTAGGGTAAAAAATGGCTAAAAGGGGTATTTATAGACCAACCCGCTGCCTCGAACGCCGCGGCGTTCGCTTGTTGAACCCCTCGGCGTTGGCTACTGCATGTGAACGCCGCGGCGTTCGCTTGTTGAACGCCGCGGCGTTCATCCCCTGCTGCTCCAGCCAGTTTTGGTAAACTTCGCATAACTTTCTCTACCGATGTCGGAATTCACTGATTCAAGTTGCTGTAGAATCCTAAAACAAAGATATACAACTCTCCAGAAGACACTAGGGCCGAAATCAAACGTTAAAGATGACAAAATTGTCTCACAAGTCACTGAATGAGAAAACTCCATCGTAAGACGTCTCTTCCGATGACGTTTTCACCTCCTTCCCTACATATCTGATCTTTGTCTTCAACATAAGAAATGTACCTTTGCCTCTTATCTTTCCATTGGTATAAGAAGTGTGTAATTTGGACATGGGTAGAGAAATCTATTCCATAAACTCTAGCACTGCGCAGACAGTTTGTATCTTTATGCATGATTTATCTTCAATTCTTGTTCTTTTCTCCAAATGATATGTTATTCTAGAAAATATGAGAAAACAAGGGTCCAAGCATCATATGTCATCAAATTATCATGAAAACAATCAAGACCAAGTCAATAAACGGGGGGAAACTAGTGTAAAAATAACATATATCAAGGTTCGTAATGACATAATCATTTAGTACTCGGTTGGGCTACGATGTGGGGCCACGGTGCTGGCTAGGTGTCACCCACATCCTTTGGTATCCTCCCATTGTCAATTGAGATGAACCTAGAGAGTCGCGCTATAAAGGAATAGATCAAAAATTGAGTTTTGTATTTGGAGGGTATTTTGGTAATTTATCCTATGGTAGGATGAATTAATTAATTGGACGAACTAATTTAATTGGTTGTTTAATTGGATTAAACAATGGTAAATTAAATTATTTAATTTGAATAGTTAATTAACTGGGTTAATTAAATATTTAAATCGGAATATTAATGTAATGTATATTTATTTAATTGGATTAAATGTAATATAATTAAATTAAGTGGACTAAATTGACTAGTTCAATTTAGCCCACATGGGGCTTCCAACTGGCCCTTAGGGGCGTGTGATCTGGGCTGAAATTGGAGGATTATTTAATCCTCCAACACAAACCATAGGGAATTAATTTAGTCATTCACACAAGTCATTTTACATGAAATCCTCCACCAAAATACAAGACAGAAAAGATTCATATTATCTCTACCTAGCCACCTCGGGAGGTGATGATGAAGATTTCAAAAAGTTCGTTCCTGTGTGATGATCTAGAGACGGGATGATTGGACTGTTATAGATTCGCGAGGATTAAAAGAACTCGAAAAATGTAAGTTTTTCGTGTTTCTCATTTTATATTAATATCAACTAAAATTCACAAATTGATCTTGGCTTTTGGGAATCGGGATATGTTTATTTTCCATTGCACATGATACCAGGATTCCCAACAATGTATGCCTTACTTCTCGCCTCCGTTGTGTATATATATATATATATAATCAAAATGCCCTTCCTATATTTTTTATTAAGAAAAAGATGCAGATATCATCTGTTTGCCATTTGGATAAATTACAAACCTAATTGATGTGCACAAAAAATGTCTGGGGGAATTATGGTATAATCTACCCCCGGCTCGAGCCGAGGCACTACCCGTGGGTCGAGTCTGTGAGTATTATGATAGTCAAGCCTATAAGGCTGGCGGCTCATTGAGAATATGGCCCATTATGTTCAAGAGGCTATAAAAGAAGAAAAGCTATTTTAATATAAAATAACCAGGTATTGGGTTTAATAAAAAGGCAAATGGGCCAATAGTCATGCCCTGACCCATAGCCCTCCATCAGCCTTATATACCCCAAAGGAGCTAATGACAATCATTAGCTACTCTCTCAGAAAAATCTACTGGCAACTTCTGAGAGTAATTCCACTATTGAACTACAAACTAACTTGATCCCACCGAATTGGGTACGTAGGCAGCTTGCATAACAGCAAGTGTAGTCTATACCTAATACAACCCCCAGCCTAGTTTTTCATGTGTTGGGTCGGATTTTCTCCCCACGTGGAAACACGTGACATTTTACATACTGATAAATTTTACCCGCATCAGTTTAGCGCCGTCTGTGGAGATAGCGCTCTAGCCATTGAGTATGCAAACTAGGCCCCAAGCACGTACTACCGATGATAGGATGACCAACAACAATACACTTGCAGTGGGCGAGGAAGTCCCTAACCCCCCGCTAGGAGGTCTGCCAGGTCTTCAAGTAGGGGAAGATGGTCTACCAAATGTTCAGCCCGATAGCAATGTAACACCCCCAGCGGATGAGCGAAATGCTCCCCCCGTAATACCAGTAGTGATTCCACCCCCTACAACTAGGGTGTTCGAGATCACTCAAGAGGCACTCCTTGCTCTTGTTGAGGATGCCTCAGTACGGGCAGCAGCGCGGGCGATCCAGCAGTAAGCCCAGGCACACCCGTCACGGGCAACGCCCGTTCCATCAGCTGTTAGGGGCAAGGCACCCAGGTGAGGAATACTCAGGGGGCGCCCCCACCTCAAGAGATGGGGCCTTAAGTTCAAGTTCGGCCCCCTAAATCAAACCGAGAGGTCAGGAACCTCATGAAAAGAGCCACCCCCAGCAAATTTTCACAAGCCAATCCCCTCACTGAGGCCAGGAGTCTCTGGCCCCCGATGGGATTGGATCAAGGAAAGCTAACTCCTTGGTGAATGGGGTAGCACGTGAAAAGAAAGAGAATAACATGGTTTCCCCTCAAGAGAGGCCACCACGTGGAAGAGATAGAAGGCCAACGGCCCCCAGGTCTCCATGCAGAGGTCAATTCTCCTTGATCCCCAAAGAGGCTCTACTGAGACAAGAAAGCCGGCGTAGATGTAAGGAATTTCATGTTAGATGTTTTGATGATGACAATTAGGAATTTATGTTAGACCCCAAAAAATGTAAGTTTGATTTTAGTAGAAATCATGTATAAGCTTTGAAGCGTTAGATTTGTAATAGGCATTATAGGCTTAGTTTTGTTTTATTCTAGATTGTTAGGCTAAGTAATCTTAGGTTGAGTGTCTGATGAATTCTGAGTGAGCTTATCAGTAGTTTAGTTCAAAGACTCAAGCGCCTAAAGTCTGAATGAAGATGAAGTTTCCAAGCGTCCAAACGACCAGCTATATCAAGCGTTACTTATAGGACAGAAGTTATTCAAAGATGAATGAGCATCTACCAATGATTGATTTCACCTGAATTTATTTCCAAGTCCAGAAGGAGTTTAATACAATTATTCTCAATGCATTAAATACCGACGGGTATTTAATTCAAATGCATTAAATGCTGATAAGAGCATTAAATGAGATAAGCTCTTTCAGATGTACGGAGAAGCCACCCTATTGGACTGTCAACTTTTCACAGACTGCAGCACCAACTTTTGTGCAACAGATTTTCAGGAAAAAGGACAAAAGTGGTTCACTCGCGGAAATGAGAGACACGCGCCTGTGCATGTGTCAAACAGACGCTTTTTCCAAGAACGCCTATAAATAGGACTTCAACAACAAGCCAAAAACGACGATTAAATTCCAAGAAAAATTGCTGTTGCATTGAAGTCTCATTCCTTAAAATCTCAGAAAAGCCAGAATATTAAAGAAAACATTCTCCTTGCTTTTCTTCAATTCCTGAGACAGTCAACCAATATCTCACACATTCTTTTTGAAGAAACCCACATTACTATTGAGATATTCCCAAGTTGTTTGAACTTCATCAAAATCAAACAAACCGTTTAGAAAAACCCCATTCAAGCCTCGCGATCTGTGCGAAGTCGAAGTTGGATACCTACACTATTTCTGGGTGAAAGAAGCAAGTGGATTGAAGTGATTTGGAGCAGAAATCTGTGTGATCAAGGAGCTTAAGTCATCAACATCCATCTCTCCCTAATTTGTAGAAGATTCTGTGTAATTCTTTGAGAATCATTTTAGTGGATTGCCTCCAAGTGTTCGAGGAGAAGAAGGACGTAGTTGGGATTACACCACCCAACGAACTTTACAAATATCGTGCTCTTTACTTTACAGTCATTCTTCATATTATTATATCTTTGTATAAATCTGTTAAGTAAAACTCAAGTGAATGCTAAGCAACTAAAACACCTTCTTGTGACACTAAAGCTTTCAAAAGAGAAGACTCTAAAATTATTCCGCTATGCTAACACTGATTAAAGAAGTGAACGCTTAAACCTATTTGGTTATAGTATTCAAATTCTAAAATCTAAGTTAACTTTATAAAATAGTCTTCATTAGACGCTCAGCCGAAGCGTCTATATTTAAAGTAAACGCTTAGTCGAGCGTCTACATTTCAAGCGTCCAAAACATTTTAATACGAATCTTTTTGAAGTCGAAAAAGACTTCAGGGTCTATTTAACCCCCCTACCTAGACCCTTTCATATGCCACTTGGGACCAACAAGTGGTATCAGAGCGGTTAAAGTTGAAATTTTAAAATTTCCAAGCGTAACAGCTTGTTTAGATCCCTTTTCAAAATTTAGTTGCTTTTAGTTTGTCTTTCATGGCATTTTCTAAAGTTCCTAAGTTGACCGAGTCAAACTATGACTCATGGAAGGTCAAAGCTTTTACATATCTTTGTTCATGTGATGACGAAATGTGCGATATTATTTCAGATGGACCAATACAAATTCTTAAGGTTATTACCAGAGTGCCTGGAGCCACAGAAGAAACTCCAGATGGCTATGTTGAGAAGCCTAAACAAGAATGGTCCACTGATGAGTGTCGAAGAGCAAATCTGGACAATGTTGGTCGAAATGCTTTGTATACAGCTATTGGTGACAACGACAATTTATTCAACAAAGTTAAATTATGTAATACCACTAAAGAAATTTGGGATAAGTTGGCTATAATCTGTGGTGGATCAGCTCAAATCAAGGAAAATAAGCTCTCCATTGCTCGAGAAAAATTCAACAGCTTTAAGATGTTACCTAACAAGACCCTAGAGCAATTGGACATAAGATTCACAGCTCTTGTTACGAAACTTACATCATTGGGAATGGATTTGCAAAACAGAGAAATGGTGGTTAAGATTTTCAGAAGTCTACCTAGTAGATTTTTGATGAAGACAACCGCAATGAGAGAATCTAATATGTTGGATCTTTTAAGTCCAGAAGACGCCTTTTCAGAACTCAAGGAATTTGAGTTTGAGTTAAACTCAGCTAGTGACGTTGTGAGTAGTCCGATAATTGAATCTGGAGCGCTCGTAGCATCAATCAAGGGTAAATCGGGTAATAAGGGAAAATGTTCAGGTATCAGTGAGGATGAGGAACTAGCACTTCTAAATAGATTCAGAAAGTTCTTGAGATATGAAAAGAAAGGAAGTAGTCCTAAGCATCAAGGACACAGTTCATATCAAGCGCCTGCTCCGATACATCAACAGTTTCAAGCGCCTCAGTATTCTGTTCCTACATCCCAAGCGCCTGTTCAGTACCAAGTGTCTGCTCAAAATGTCTCAGCACCAGTGGTCTCAAAACCACACAATGCAAGATTAACAAATGAACAAAAGATGAAAACTAATCTGTGTTATAATTGCAGGAAACTAGGGCACTACCAGGTAAATTTTCTTTATCCAAACGTATCTAAGCCTTCAAGGAAGGATTACTTGGATAGAAACCAATTCAGGAGCAACCTTCATCAACAAGGTTTGCTAGCGGAATCAGAACAAGCATCCGCACCTGAAGACTTGGAGTCTTCAGAAGAAAATAGTGATGATGATGAGCCAGTTGATGACTCAGCGCTTATTTGTATCATAGCCAGAGATGATGAAGCGTCTCCTGAGGTAAACACTGAATTATCTCTTCCTCTTTCTTATGAAGAATTACTTGACAAAGTCAAAGAATATTATAATGATTGTCAAGTTGCCGCCAAATTATACCAAAATCACGTTGATATTATTTCATCGCTCAAAAGTGATAAAGTGACGCTCAAAGCAGAATTGCAAGTTCACCAACAGTGCATTGAGAAAAACCAATCGCTTGAGAGTGAAATAATCAAGTTGAAAAGTGATCTTGATATGATAGTCAAGAGAGAAGCTGAGCTGATTGCTAGACTTGCTAAATCAGAACAACTCATTTCATCATTGTCTAAAGCGTCAAGAAAGCTAGACAATGTGACTAAGGTAACAAGGTTATTTGGGGAAAAGACCAGTTTAGGATGTAATAAATTAGGTAAACAACCAAACAAATCAAATGTTACAGAAAAAAACAAAGGAAAGGGTATTTTCTTTGTTAAAGAAGGTTCACAAAGACAAACGCTAAATGAACCAAGTGACAATGGTAAGAGGCCAAATGAGAAAGCCAAAGCTGACTCAGGTAAAGGAAAGGCGAAAGCAAATGATTCACAAAGAAAGGTTCATTCAAACGCTCAAAATGCTAAGGATAAACCTAACCACTGTGAGTCAAGCGCTAAGCGTCCAGCAACTAAAATGCAACCCAAGACAGCGCCAAGGAAATACCAGCGTCAATATCCACAACGACCTAGATCATATTATTGGTACTATGATGATTATGACTATGACTATGATTATGATTAGTATTATAATCGAGGATATTACTATACACCCAAACAACACACACAACACAATGTGAAACCCAAGAAGGCCAATATTCCTACAATGAAGACTAGGCAAATATGGGTTCCTAAAGTTCTAATTCAAACTAACAATGCTACTAATGGTAAAGGACCCATGCAACAATGGGTACCTAAACAGAAATAGAACTTCCCTTTTGATTGCAGGTACCTAGAGCTAAAGCCAATACATCTGTTTGGTACTTCGATAGTGGTTCGTCAAGGCACATGACTGGTTCCAAAGATCTTCTGATCATCTATGGAGCTGCCAATGGTCCTCAGGTTGTATTTGGTGACAACTCCAAAGATAAAACCAAAGGTATAGGTACTTTGCATAGGGAGAACATCATGATAAGTGATGTTTATTATGTTGAGGGTCTAAAGCACAATTTATTAAGCATAAGTCAATTTTGTGATAAAGGCTTTGAAGTCATATTCTCAAGTGACTGTTGCTATATAAATGACGCTAAGACTAAGTCTACTAAATTGAAAGGTAAAAGAAAAAACAATGTATATTTGGTAGATTGGGGTTCAACACTTGATAACAACCCAACATGTTTTGTTGCTAAAAATGAATCTAAAATGGGTTGGTTATGACATAGAAAATGAATCACCTCAACTTTAAGACAATCTCTCAGCTTATAAATCTAAATATTGTAGAGGGATTACCAAAAGGACCATTTCACAAGGATCGCCTTTGTGACGCTTGTCAAATGGGCAAACAAGTCAAATCATCCTTTAAGAGAAAACCTCATCTATCTACCTCTAGAATACTTGAACTACTTCACATGGATTGGTTTGGACCTATTCAAACAATCAGTGTGAGTGGTAAAAAGTATACTTTGGTGATAGTGAATGATTTCTCTCGATTTACTTGGGTGGAATTTCTTTCATCTAAAGATGAAACATGTGACAAGTTAACAACGCTTATTCGGCAACTTCAAACATTGAAAAATCTTAAAGTTGCAAGAATAAGAAGTGATCACTGTACTGAGTTTACTAACAAGGTTGTTGAGAAATTTTGTGCAGAGAATGGAATACATCATGAGTATCAAGCTCCCAGAACTCCCCAACAGAATCGTGTTGCTGAGCGCCGGAACATAACGCTCAAGGATGCAGCTAGGACAATGTTAGTAGAGTCCAAGCTTGCTCCTAGGTTTTGGGCCAAAGCGATCAATACTACCTGTTACACTCAAAACCGCTGCATGACCAAGAAACTGCATGGGAAAACTCCATATGAACTGTGGAAGGGACGTAAGCCAAATGTTTCATACTTTCATGTCTTTTGTTCTAAATGTTTTATTCATAACAATGGATCCCAAAGCCTAAAGACATTTGATCCTAAAGTGGATGAGGGAATCTTTCTAGGCTACGCTAAGAATGAAAAGAATTTTCGCATCCTAAACAAGATCAAATCAAAGGTTGAAGAATCTATTCATGTTGTTTTTGATGATGCTAACCAAGAACCGAGTAAGGTTAATATGAATGATGTAGGAGTTGAAGATCTATGTCATCAAGCGTCTAAGATTACAATTGATGATGATAGTGACAACGATGATGAGATCTCAGTGCCACCTCCTAAGATTACTCGTGAGAATATTTCGAATAACAATGCAAGATCTAAGGATGATCATGAAGAGAGTGATCATCGAGAGCAAACAAGAATCAGCGAACTTGAAGCGCCTACGCAAGAGGGAAGTCAAGCATCTGATTGTCAAGCGCATGTTCAACCTCTTAACCCATTCCAACCAGACAGACTATGGCTGTGTGATCATCCACCTAAGTAGATTATTGGAGATATTGAAGCACCTGTTAGGACTAGAGCCGCTACATTTCATGAGGCTATGTTCGCAAGCTTTCTATCTCAAATGGAGCCTAAGAAAGTGGATGAAGCGCTAAGCGATCCAAGTTGGATTGAAGCCATGCAAGAAGAGCTCAATCAATTCGAGCGAAGTAAGGTTTGGACGCTAGTACCAAGACCAATTCACCAAGGAGTTATTGGAACTAGATAGGTTTATAGAAACAAGATGGATGAGAATGGCATTGTAACAAGAAACAAGGCCAGACTCGTAGCTTAAGGATATTGCCAAGAAGAGGGTATTGACTTTGATGAGACATATGCTCCTGTCGCCCATCTTGAAGCAATTCATATGTTTCTAGCGTATGCAGCGTTCAACAAATTTACAGTGTATCAAATGGACGTGAAGAGTGCCTTCCTGAATGGTAAACTCCAAGAAGAAGTATATGTGGAGCAACCACCGGGATTCATCAACAACCATGGTAAGGGTATGGTTTACAAGCTAGACAAAGCGCTTTATGGGCTTAAGCAAGCACCCCGAGCATGGTATGACACTCTCTCTATCTTTCTTATTGGTAAAGGCTTTTCAAATAGCAGTGTTGATACAACGTTATTTAAAATTACCAATAATAAAGATATTCTCTTAGTCCAAATTTATGTTGATGATATTATATTTGGTTCTACTAACAAACCTCTGTGTGAGAAATTTTCGAAAATGATGCAAGAACAATTTGAAATGAGCATGAAGGGTGAATTAACTTTCTTCTTAGGATTACAAGTTAAACAACTTCCTAATGACATATTATTAACCAAGCTAAATATACAAGAGATATGATTAAGAAATTTGGTATGGAAAGTGCATCATATTCAAAAATTCCAATGAGCCAAACGCTAAGTTAGATAAAGATGAAAGTGGGAAGAAGATTGATATCACTAATTATAGAGGTATCATTGGATCACTTCTTTATCTTACTGCTAGTAGACTGATATTATGTTTTCGGTATGCATGTGTGCACGATTTCAAGCCGATCCTAAAGAGTCACACTTAATTGCTGCCAAGAAGATCCTTAAATACCTAAAAGGCACACAAAATGTGGGCTTATGGTATCCTAGGGACTCTCCTTTTGAACTAATTGGTTACTCAGATGCAGATTTTGCAGGTTGCAAAATAGATCGTAAGAGTACTAGTGGTACATGTCAATTTCTAGGTGATAGGTTAGTTTCATGGATAGTAAGAAACAACAATCCATAGCTACCTCTACAGCCGAAGCTGAGTATGTAGCTGCAGGAAGTTGTTGTGCACAAGTGTTATGGATGAGGCAACAACTAGAGATTATGGCATAAATCTAGGTCCAACCCCCTTCATTGTGATAACCAAAGCGCTCTAGCCATGACTCAAAACCCGTTCTCCATTCCAGAACCAAACATATTGACATTAGATACCATTTTCTTCGTGACCATGTTCAAAAGAAAGATATCTCCATGCTTTTATTGGAACTGACAAACAATTGGCAGATATCTTCACCAAAGCGCTCAACGAACAACGATTTCTCACTTTGAGAAGTGAATTAGGTATGATCGACTTAAACGCTTAATCATTATGCATCATATTTTATTAGATATATAATTTAGGGGGAATCCACTTTATTTATGTCCAAAAGATTTTGAAAAGTTGTTACAAGTTATCAAACTTAAGGGGAACCTTAAAATTGTACTTGAAATATATTTCAAGCGTCAATGATCAAAAACTTTCATATGCATGATCATCAACGCTCGAATTATTTATGCACAATATGTTACGCTAAAATATAAAAGGATCTTAATTTCAAGCGTCAATATAAATTTAACAACGAGTGGTATCTGTTAAGCGTTGAACCAATTCCATTCAACACTTAATATAAAATCATTTATAAAACTCATGCATAAATTTTACAAGCTTCTTGAAGTAGTGGATAGACTCAACAGTCTATGTTGTACTCTATCTACACGCTTCCATCACATCAAACAGGCGGGTAATCAAAAAATTTCAAAATGGCAGTTCAGAAATAGATGTACGTGTCAATGTACCATTAGGCACGTGTACTACACTCTGAAAAATCCCAAACGTTTTTCAATTTTTAACTCTCGGATGTCAAATCATTATATATGGAAATTATCAAATGTAACTTCTCTCTCTTACACAAAACTTGTGTCCGCAAATAATATTTTCATGGTGAGATTCAAAATTAAAAGAATTTTTTACACGTGTCTAAATCCTACAGAGACTAGAGAACACAAGTTTCAAAAATCATTATGTGTCATTTAAAACACAATTTTGCAGAAAATTATGTACTTTACTCTCTGAAAATCTTACTCTCTCTCTCTCTCTCTCTCTCTCTCTTTCAAAGCAAAAGAAAATCTCAGTTCATCTCTTTCACTGAAAATGGCACCAAAGAAATCTGCTTCTACTTTAGGCCGAGCCTATCATCAAGGTTACTGAAGGCCTTGTTGTCGATTGGAAATTTCTTTATGAGCAACCTCAGATCAATCTAACTGATATGATGGATATGGTAACCAAGGCTGGGCTCAAAACATTCTTGACTAATTATTCCTATCTGTTTCCAACTGAAGTCGACATCTTCTGGAAAACTGCTAACTCTTCGAGGACAAGAAGTCTATCTCTTGTCTCATTCCTCTATCCAAGAAGGAGCCACCAAAGGAATTTGTTTTGTCTGGCTTCCATTGCCAAGAACTTCAATCTTCCAAATGAGGGTGAGGCATTGGACGGTGTTACTTTAGAACAAATCAAGAACACATGGGCGACTATGAGTGCTTATGACGGAGTACCATACAAACAGCACTTTGAAAAGAAAGATTTAGTGTCCAAATACAGACTGATGGCTGATTTCTGCAGCAAAATCATAGAATGTCGAGTGGGTACCTTTGATAAAGTAAACCCAGTTCAATTTCAGATGATGACGGCGATACTCCTCAATCTCAAGATAAACTGGAGTGAGTATGTATTTGGAAAGTTTAGAGACTGTTTGAGCGCCTCAAATAAACCTTATGGGCTTATTTGAGCGACCTATTGTATAAATCGACTATGTCTACTCATCTGGTCAACCGCTGAACATGACCAAGATGCTGGGAGGAAGAATTCTGAACAATCTATTTAATCCTTCCAAAGTTGGTGGTGTTGCTAGACCACTATCTGAGCATCTGGAAGTATGGAAAGCGTCAGATGAAGAAGCTGAGCGTCCAGTTCTAGAAGAAGCCGTGAAGCGTCCGGATGCAACAAAGAAGAGGGCTCCCAGAAAGCCCAAGGCTCAAGTCATTCCTTCTCCTAAAAAAGATGATGAGGACACTAATGAGGATGCAGAGGACAAGATTCCTCTCATCAGGCGTAGGAAGCTGGAAGGGATTATTAAACAAATAGACTTTGAGGAACCATCTACTGCTCCTCCCGCTCAAACGCTAAAGCTCGTTGAAGGAGTCAACATGAAGAAAATTTTCAAGCGTTCCAGGACAAGCAAGCGTTGCGCTGCTCTTGTTTCTGAATAGCCTGAGACTTTTGAGCCAAGCGCTCAAGTTACTGTTGAGCCAAGCGCTCACGTTATGTTGGGACAAGTTCTCAGGGTAAGCTTATTTCTTCCCACAACATTTCTATTCCTACATCTGTAGAAGATCTGCTCTTATAGAGGATAGTTCATGTGTTACAGCTTTAGTTCCAGCTGCTGAAGCATCAACAGACGTCCGCCCTAGATGTTGAAATGACAGAAGTTGTGGCTATTGCCAAAGATGTCGCCACAGAAGCTGCTACACTTGAAGTAGAGGAACCTGCTCCCCAAGAGGTTCAAGCGTCAACTAGTGTTTCGGCTATAACAGAGGCACGCTTAGAAGGTCAGAGCGTTGCTAAAGATGTTACAAAGCCGAGGCATTTCTTCAAACTGGACCCACTGAAGACGATTGATCATTCAATCAATTTTATGCCCCTAGCGCTCGAAGAAGACTTCATTCCAGCTGGATATAATGAAGAAAGATACATTAATGCTGAGAAATGAGGTAGCCTCGCTAATTGACATCGACAATCAAATCAGAGATATAGTGTTCAACACCGAGCTGACAGAAATTGAGAGGAAGTACTATATGGCCATTCAACTTAATAAATCTCCTGGTCAGATACCATCTTCTCTTTTTCTTCAACAAGACAGACAAGGAGGTAGAACTCGTAGGTGTGATATGGATCTCGCCTACTACCTATATTATGGACACAGTAAGTCAACTGGTTTTGCTTTGAAAGACTACAACATCAGAGTGTATGATCCTTTTTGCCCAGAGTTCTCTCAACCCTTCAGAGGAAGTCTTAAACAGAGAAGGCTACACACATTTTCCTCTTATAGAAAACAGTGATGAGAACAAGAATTGGTCAATCCTCTTCGACTGTGGAAGAATAAAGGAATTCACGCCGGTGAGCGTTTAGCATCTCTCACAGATGTGATCCAAATTGAAGCTGATGCATATTTTGATAGCGTCTGGAATGCTAACTATCAAACTGATAATATCACTTTGAGTCTATCAGAGATATCCATCACGAAGGCATTCGAGCTATGGTCAATGTTGGGACAGATTACTGTATGGCGAGGTAAATTGGTTGAAGCGTATGGGGCCATAGATATACGTTCACAGAATTAGTTCAAGCTCCCATTTATTTGGCATAGGCATGCATGACAAGAAGCGTCAGTTTCCAAGTATTATCTTTTAAAGCGTCAAGAGCGAGTTGGACCTATTGCCAAGCTGCCTAAAGTCCATCAATAGATAGAGCAGTGTCTGCGTCAAGCGTTGCATAGATTGTCCATTACTCCCCTCCAATTCAACGCTCAAGCGTCCACCAGTGGCAGCTCATCTCCATCCTGTTTGAACTTCTCACCAAGTCACTGCGATGAAAACTTTAGATTGATGATGAAGTTCATGGCTCCCATTCCTCATTTCGACAAGATCTTCACTAAAAATCTAAGGAAGCCAAATGGCTCGTGGATTCGAAACTTCCAAGGTTATCCACTTCTACCTTTTATCTGACAGGAAGTAAGCGATCATTATGCCTATGTTCTCTCCTTACTTGAACGCAATCAAGGCATAGCTCGGGCAAGTATCCGTATTTGGTAGACTATTACTGCAGTATGTACCAGAAGCTCACAAGTCACAGCGTCTTCCTATAGATCGGATTATCGGATTTTCCTTGCATTACTGCCCAGATACATTATTCTCATTCCGAAGCCATAGTCACGGATCTTCCCAAACCACGTATTGGACATCATGGGTCCAATGTAGGTCTGAGCCAGAGATAGTCCACTCCGCACCTTCATTCAAGGGACTTGCATCTCTCGCTCACGCCTAACTGAACTTGTGGAAGCTGCTTCAAATTCATATGCAGATATAGTAAATTGGAACTTCCAATTCGATGGTTTTCGCCAACCTAGTCAGCTTTTGAGGAGAAATCGCTTAGTTAGTTGAAGCGTCTGCACCCTCCGAAGTTAAAAATATTCCAGGTCTGCTGAAGAAACCAGTTCAAGCGTCTCAACCAGAGGATATTCCTAACGCTCCTGAAATTGTTATTGCTGATAGTGCTGAGGATCTTCAAACTGATGTACAAGGTACATCTTTGATCCTGCATATCAAGCTCCCTTGACTCACTTAAGCATACATCCAGATTCAAGCGACCGACTCCTCAAGCAGTTCCATCGGATGGGGTCAAGCATTTGGACCTTTGCCGAAATCTGTGTTAGAAGAGATGAGCAATCAAACTACTCAAAATGAAAGAATCCCTTCACTGGATTAAGACAAATCTGGAAAGATTGAATCTCAAATCATGAAGCTTAATAGGCATATGAAAGGTTCTGCTCAAGCGACTGTTGATGAGTGTCGTAGAGAATTTCAAGAGATGAATGATGCTACCAACGCTAAGCTTCTCGCAATGAACGAACAGTTCGACAAGCGTTTTAATGATATTACAGCTCACTGTCTCAGATTGCCTCTTAGGTTAGTCTACTCACAGAACATTTTCTGAAGGCTGATGATGGCAATAAGGGGAAGAGAAGAGAAAAGAAGAAAAGAGGAGAGCGTCCAGTTCAGAGCTCAGAACCTCCTCTGCCGCCAAAGCGTAAGTTAATTCTCCTCCTTTTGCGCTAAGTTTCCCATCTTAGAACTAATTATGGGGTAAGTGATTCTGCTTGAGCGCCTAGTAGAACGCTAAGAGAACCTCCACTAGATCTATATCCAAATCTACCAATACCTACTAGAGCACTGCTTGAACAGTTTGACATTCCTCTTCAAAGAGCATCGATTCCAGAACAATAGATCAAGAATTTTAGCTGAATAAAGGAAGATGTCTGACTTCATCGAACTTTCAGAATTTGCTTAAGGTATATAGGTAAGACCAAACTGATTGGGATAAGCACTTTGCTGCTTTCAAGAAAGAGACAAAAGGAAGAGAATAAACTCATAATCGACAAAGATCATGAAGCGATGATGACCTTGGAAGATAACCTAACTGAAGCTATCTGAGCTGAAATGTCCAAGCGATACAAAGTTAGACCAAGTCGTTAAAGCTTTTTATTTGCATTATCTATATTCTTGTCTCTTATGAATTTTTTGTTTTAGTTGTAAAAATGCTTGTAATCATTGACTATATAAAATGCATTTTTTAGCTGAAACAACTCGTTGAAGCGTAACTAACTTAACTAACCTTATCTAACCAAAGCTAACTTTGTTTTGGCTGTCTAACTCTTGAACTATAAAAGAGTAAGTATGCCATCATCAAAAAGGGGAAATTGTTAGGAATTTCATGTTAGAGTTTTGATGATGACAATTAGGAATATGTTAGACCCCCAAAAATGTAAGTTGATTTTAGTAGAAATCATGTATAAGCTTTGAAGTGTTAGACTTGTAATAGGCTTTACAGGCTTCGTTTGTTTTATTCTAGATTGTTAGGCTAAGAGTCTTAGGCTGAGCGTCTAATGAATTCTGAGTGAGCTATCAGTAGTTTAGTTCAAAGAATCAAGCGCCTAAGTCTGAATGAAGATGAAGTTTCAAGCGTCCAAACCGACCAGCTGGTACCAACGCGTTACTTATGGACAGAAGTTATTCAAAGATGAATGAGCATCTACCAAGATGATTTCACCTAACTTATTTTCAACTACAGAAGGAGTTAATGCATTATTCTCAATGCATTAAATACAACGGGTATGTAATTCAATGCATTAAATGATGATAAGAGCATTAAAGAGATAAGCTCTTTCAGATGTAGGGGAAAGCCACTATTGGACTGTCAACTTTTCGCCTTTTGACTAACTAATGCGCCACACATTCATGGACTTACTGCATCGAATATTCCGACTGACTTGGACACTTTTTGTAATTTTTATTAACATATTCTGATCTACTCAAATCTAAGGAAAGCACGACCATCTGAAGTGTCTTTAAAACACTTCAAGATCAGAAGTTGTATGCTACGTTAGTAAGTGTGAATTTTTGGCTCAACAGTAGCTTTCCTCGGTCATGTGGTATCTGAAAGAGGATTGCAGGTAGATCCCGTAAAATAGAGCCATAGTTAAAATTTGGAAAGTCCAGAAAGCGAAAAGAGCTGAAGTTTCTTGGGATTGGTAGGGTACTATCGGAAATTTCTCAAAGATTTCTCAAAGATCGCCGCTCCACTGACTCGACTCACGCAGAAAGAGGTCCCCTTCAGATGGGAAAATTCATGTGAAAAGGGATTTGAGGAATTAAAGAAGAGGTTAACCACAGCACCCGTTCTGACATTACCTACGGGAGTGGAAAATTTTACGGTGTATACTGACGCATCAAAGGAAGGACTAGGATGTGTGTTGATGCAAAACGGGAAGGTAATTGCATATGCTTCTAGGAAGCTTAAACCATATGAACAGAACTACCCAACTCATGATTTGGAATTGGCAGCGATTGTATTCGCATTAGCTAAGTGGAGACATTACCTCTATGGTGCCACTTTTGAAATCCTCACTGACCATCAAAGTTTGAAATACCTCTTTACTCAGAAAGAATTGAATATGAGACAAAGAAGGTGGATGGAGTTCTTTAATGATTATGGCTGTCGAATCTCCTACCATCCGGGTAAGGCTAATATAGTGGCTGACGCTTTAAGCAGGAAAGCAGAATTGGCTCAAATAAAAGTCAAGTTTGGGGAAGAGGTAAGGCCCCATTTATTCCGGATAACGTCTCATATCATAGTTGCTGGGCTGTTCATCAAACCAGAGTGGCATCATAGGATCAAAGATGCACAAGGAAAAGATGAGGAGATACAGAAGTACCTGCAGACAATGAGAAACAAACCAGATTCAAGCTTTAACATCAATGAAGAAGAAATATTTAAATTTGCAAAAAGAGTTTATATTCCTGAGCAGCTGCGAGAAGAAATATTGAAAGAAGCGCACAAAACTAAGCTAACTGTCCACCCAGGGGGTACAAAGATGTACAATGACATGAAGAAACAATTTTGGTGGAATGGAATGAAATCAGACATTGCAAAGTTTGTGCAGAAATGTCTCGTGTGCCAGCAAGTAAAAGCGGAACACCAAAAACCATCTGGACTATTGCCAGACTGGAAATGGGAAATGATCACCAAGGATTTTGTCATAGGGTTGCCCAAGGTGAGAAAGGGATTTGATGGAGTCTGGGTAATTGTGGACCGGCTCGCGAAGTCTACGCATTTCCTACCAATTAGAACGGATTACAAGGTTGAGACTTTGGCAGAATTGTACAAAAAGGAAATTATCCGACTTCACGGGATACCCGTGAGCATCGTCTCCGACAGAGATCCCAAGTTTACATCTAGACTATGGAGACGGTTGCAAGAAGATCTAGGTACAAAGTTGAACTTTAGTACCGCCTTTCACCCACAGACCGATGGACAATCAGAAAGGGTAATAAGGATAATTGAGGATATGTTAAGGACTTGTGTCCTAGACTTTGGAGGGTCATGGGATACACACCTTTCGTTAGTAGAATTCGCCTATAACAATAGTTACCAGGCCACCATCCAAATGGCACCGTATGAAGCACTTTATGGGCTGAAATGTCGATCCGCGATCTATTGGGATTTAGATGATTGGAGAGCACCATCGCAAGATGGTCGAAAAAGGGCCTTGCGGGTGGAAATGATACAGGAAGCCATTGACAAAGTTCAAATCATCAAACAACGAATGCATGCAGCTCAGAGTCGTCAAAAGAGCTATGCCGACACACGACGCAAGGACTTAGAATTTCAAGTTGGAGACCGAGTTTTTATTAAAGTATCACCACGAAGAGGTGTCAGGAGGATTGGAAAAGGGGGCAAGCTTCAGCCTCGATATATTGGACCATTTCTTATTTTGAAGCGTATTAGAGTAGTAGCGTATGAACTCGAACTACCTGACAATATTTCCCATATTCATAATGTGTTCCATGTATCACAACTTAAGAGGTACCATCCTGATCCATCGCATGTGATATCTCATGAGGAATTACAACTAGAATCCAATTTGTCGTATGAAGAGATACCGATACGTATACTGGACTTCAAATATCAAGAATTACGATCTCGGAAAATACCCTTAGTCAAGGTATTGGGGAGAAACCATCAAGTGGAAGAAGCAACTTGGGAACGAGAAGATGACTTGAGAAAGAGATACCCGGATCTCTTCGGGGCCTCTCAGAATTTGAGGACCAAATTCTCTTAAGGAGGGGGGAGTTGTAACATCCAATATTCTCGGCTCCTACTTTCGTACAAGCAAAGGTAAACATTATAATCACCGCTAATTAGATTTCGTAAATTGTTTGATTTTAGTGATTCGCGTTCGACCAAAAATATTTGTCTAGTTATGATATAGCTAATATCATATTCCAAGAAAATAGACTATCAATATTTACCTATTATAGCATATTAGTTGTGGGTAGCATAATTATTTTAAAAGTTGTGTAGATAATGTAAGTATTAGTGGCAATATTATATATTCTTATCGGGGGGCTGAAACGTGAGTATATATATATATATAAATACATGTATATATATGATCTTTGTAGATGCTAAACAATGGATTAGGTGTCATCATTAGAGGAAAACACCTTGACCCTCTCAAAAATGTGGCAGCCAAATGATCCTTCCTTTCTTTATTATATTGTTAGTCATCCCCTTTCTCTTCTCCAAAATTTCACACACTCACGGCTGAAACACCCTCCCCAATTTAGCCTTCTTACTCCTCTTAAGCTACAAACATTTGTAGGAAGAAAGAAATTCAACTGGAAGAGAGAACATAAAGCAAGACTAGGAAGCTTCATCTTATTTTTATCACTCTTTGAGGTATATAATGTCTAACTTATATATTTTGATTATATGATTGAAGTTGAGTAAATGGTTGTATTCATGATGGATAACACCTTCAAGGTCTGAATTTGAAAGTATTCTATCATGTATATGTATTTAGTTAAGTTAAATGGCTTGACATCCAGTTTTCAGAAAATTTCAGTTTCTGCAGTTAGAGTTTAAAACTGTAATGAGGTGCCTAAACTTGTGAGTTCGATTATGAGAAATTTTCTGGAATGACTTGATTGTGTCTTAAACCACTCTGAAAATTTTGGTAAGTATTAGATTTTTTTGGAATTTTCTAAAAATCGTTGAACAAAATCGCCAGTCTGTTCGGCGGAAATGAAAACTGTTACTGTTTTGAGGATATTTCGTGTACCTGGAAATTTTGGTTTACTCTAAACATTTTACAGTAGCTGTATACATATGTTATACAGATGTCATATAAATTTCGAAATGTTTCAGTAAACAGAGGATTTTACACAAATATTCGAATATAAGGTGTCTGTTTTGAAACAAGTCTGTCGGGATGGTCCCGTTTCGTTGATCGAATCCCCAATTTGACAAGGAAGTTAAATCTGAAACAATTATGTAAATGTGTTCCGCATCCTTTCAGATATCTTGGAAAAATTTGAGAATGAAATTCTATTCCGAGAATGTTTTAAAAAAATTATTGAAATATATTGCGCATGTAAGGGGGCTTGTTTGAACTTAATTGCCTATATGTTTGGATAGTATGATATAACTTGTTGTATGTGATTAGCTTAAAGTGTATTGTTTTGTGAAAATGATGGTATTTTGAATCACAGGATACTTTCGTGATTCCGAGGCCGAGGCAACAACGCCAGTTTATTATTATGAGGGTTTGTCTTATTCTTTCAACTTGATCTGGCTTACCGCCTTTAGTTCTCTTTATCTAATAAATCTCAGTCAAGTGTGACCTCGTAAATTTTCGTTGCTCAGACCCCTTATCCTTACCTAAGGTAAGTGCCCAACCGTGCCCGATTGGTAGTCTATCGTTCTTGTTTCCACTCGCTCTCGCTCGAATACAAATCAGTGTACATATCCTAGTAGAAAACTCATTGAAACAATTATTCTTCTTGGCTCTATTCCGTCGGCTAAGGGAGCTCAGTGCTATGCGGGACAAAGTGCCACGCGACGGCGGGGGCCACCTCTTGAACCCGTAGGAGCCACCTCTAGAATCCCAAAGACTGGTATCCATCAGCGATATGTTCTTTTCTTGGTCTAAAGCTTTGACTCGTAAAAGGCAGAGTGAAGGGAGCTAAGTGCTATGCAGGACAAAATGCCACGCGACGGCGGGGGCCACCGCTTGAACCCGTAGGAGCCACCACTAGAATCCCGACACCTGGAACTCCTCATAGAACATAAAGGTGTGAAGCCTCCTGCTGGTATGGGACAGTGGAAGGTGGATCATGACCATATGATATGATTAGTAAAAGTACATGAGTTATTTCCTTTGATTCATATGCCATATACTTGATTATTTTGCCTTATGATATGTTGGTTGATTCTCTTGCTTGCCATTGTATATGTCCATCTCTTTATTAATTTCCGCTGCAGATTCTATCTCTCAGTATAAGTTAAAGCAAGTTATTAGCCTACCTCACTGGGTCATTCGGACTCACCCTTCTTTCCTCTTCTGTTTTAGAGGATCTCAATATGTCAGGCCTGGAAGGCGAAATCATGACTAAGGAAGCTTAAGAGTCTATGGAGTCTAAAAGTCAAATCTTACTATTTGCAAATGTCTTGTACATCGTCTAGTTTTTCTGAACTGTGGTTTTGAGTTACATCCGAACTCTGACCTGTACATGTGATGTTATGCTATGTATATATGTGTGCTCCGTGGAGTTATTGTTGTGTGCGCTGAAAGTTTTATTTTTTTTTCTGGTATAGTTCATGCTTAACGTTAGCTCATGACGAGATCGTCTCTTGGATTGAGCTAGCGTTGCGGTGTGGCAGGCTTCGGCTCCCATCCCCTGGCCGGAGGATGCCACAGTTGGGTCATGGAAAGACCTGCGAGGGTGTATAAATCCCACATAGATATCGAAAACTTGTCGATAGAAGTCGGCAATGTATTCGTAGTGGGGCACCAAGCCTCGGGAAAGACTTTCATGATGTTCATGTTTCGGTCGTAAGTATACATCGAGGCATACACTTCATCGTAGATCCTGGCGGATAGTAAATTGTCTTTGCACCGGCTGGGGATGTCCTCTATCCACTCCCAGTAGCTTTTGAAGTGGAAGAATTCACCAAGGAATTTGATGTCGTCGACAATCCACTTCGCCTTGCTGTCGATGATGTTACGCCCCAGTGTTGGCAAAATGAGTGGCTCCTTCGATGTTTGGTGGCGAGTAGCTCTCAAACTCCACGCATTAGTTGTTTTTTTCAAATGAACTTCTTGACACCATTCATCCATGGATAATGTGTTCGTCAAATTTGGCCATCGTTTTGCCTTTCGACCAACAAGAGGAGTATGAACCGGGAGGTGTACGCCTTCCTCCATAGGTTGATTCTCGCTGTCAAGTATAACCAAATAAGGTTCTCCAGAGAAATACGAAGCATCCTTGAAATAAACCATGGTGAATCCTTAAAAAAAATGTGAAGTGTCGAGTTCTTGAAAGTGAGTGTTCAGTATGTACTGAATACCTTAGGTGCATATAATATTCCCATTCGTGCTGATCCCCTCACTTCTTTACCCTTTCAAGATGATGTTCAAGAAGTCTTGGAGACTGAGTGTTGGGTTGGGTTCTATTCCCCGGGTGGCTCTGTTAGAGTTAGTGCCCGGCGCACCCATTATTGGGCGCTATTCTTTGTAATAGTAACTCTAGAGTTGAACAATCGTTTTCTTATAAATAAAGTCAATCTCTTTTTTATGTGTGGCATGTCTTTATTCTTAAATTAGTTTTTACTTTGGCTTAGAATAATGTCCCGAAGGATCACACATAGCTATGGGACATCATTGCACATTGGGTGTGGCAATGATGGAATATGTCTCGAAGGCTGTGATCTTTAAACATTGTTCCAAGTCGTGAAAGGGTTCATTGAGATAAAGGGATATTGATGCAACCTAAAAGACTTGCTCATATGATGCATACTCTGGTAGGAGTGTATCTCGTTCCATAGATACTGGCACGGTGAAAGCCAATACATATATGAGGGTTGCCATTGTGGTAATGGGCGAACTGAACAACCCCATGGAAGTTCCTGAAATGGATTCCCAGTCGAATGTGGAACTTCGAGTGGTCTTGTAGTATAAGAGTAATCCTTATGGACCTAAGATTCCATTGGATGTCTTATGCGTAACCGCGCATGTTCTTGATTTGTTACATGATCACTTTAGATGATCGAATATGGGCAAACTCAGACATGCACGTCTTACAAAGTAAGGCACGTGAGAATCAAGAGGAATCTATCTCTGACATTAGCCAGTTGGTTAATCTCCTATGGTTACATAGTGAATCGACTTAAGGAATCTTCGGCCGAAGTATGATATCTAAGGAGGCATAGGGTTTCCTCGTTTAGATAGTCGAAGTCGATTTCACATAACGTGGGAAACATAGTATTGAATTAATAGAGCTTCGACCTTAGCCAATGCTCTAGATTCAATCGGGAGATTAGATAGAGAGATCTTACTTATGCGAGGATCAAGATCGCAAAAGGCGTATCATTACTTACGTTTTATCTAGGTCTTCAGGACCCTATGCTAGGTGGGCAACCGCAATTTGTAAGTGCCGAGAATTAGCTTGGTGACTAATTCGAGGCTTAATTAAATCAAAGGATTGATTTAATCTAGTACTTTCCATTTTAGGAAGGTACACTAGCACTGTGGGAAGGTGTACTTACTACTAGATAGAAACAAGCCTAAGGGGTCACACACTAACTCGAGAGACTGCTTGAATAGATGTGATTAATCAATTTCGAGGAAATTGAGGGAATTAGGAAAGCTTAGTACTTTCCTAATATGGAATATAAATTAAATGAAGGATTCAATTAATTTTACTCTTTTAATTAATCTTGTAGAATTAATTAAATTAATGGACCTAGTAGAGTCGAAGTATTTTATTTAATTGGGTGGAGCCCAAGTTAAATAAATAAATGTTGGAATTAGTTGGTTGGATTTAATTTGACTTGTATTTAATTGATGGGTTGCACCTATAATTAAATTGAGAAGTCAAAATTAAATCCTAAAGTCCAATTAAATGGAGTTGACCGATTTGTGAGTGTAAATAAGGGAGGGGACGATTTTATGTTTGGTGGAAGAGGAAAAGAGTTTTCCCCTCCTCCAAGTCTTCATAGGATAAGGATTACTAGAGAGTTTGGGAGAAAGGAAGTTTCCTTTTCCTAATAGGACTCTAGGTAATCTTCACCTATAAATAAGAGATGAAGGAGACTAAAATAGATGATGAAGAAGCTGAAAAATCCCTCCCCCCCTCTCTTAGACCTAAAATCGGCCACCTCTCTCCTCTTTCCAACAAGACGTCGTTCTATTCATGTGTTGAATTAAACGACTTAGAAAATATTCCTACCTTTCACATAATCAAGCCTAAGTTAAGCTTAGAATAATTTTGCTGTCTAGCACGCAAGGCAAGACGATTGGTGACTTGAACGAGGTGTGGATACATCTTAGAGGTGCGACGCTTGGAGCACTCTAAACCGGGAGGTACGAAAAATGACGGGCAATTTCTCACCCAAGGAAAGTTGTGTGGATTTGCACCACAAGGTTGCTGAGATCCAAAGTACGAGGTGAAACGAAATTTTCGAAAGGTATAATTTCGTTTACCTCCTTATCTAATTCGATCGAACCAATTTCATATTTCTGTTTTCGGGTGGTTGTACGTTTACTTTTGTAAAATTTTAATTTCTGCTGCCACGAACCACCCGAGGGAATGAGTCAACCCAACAATGGTATCAGAGCCATGGTTTGGCTCGATCGAATTTTTATGTGATTATGCATGTTTTTTTTTACGTTTTAATTGTAAAATCGAAAGCATGATAATCAATATGTTCATTGTTAGACTAGGATTGATTTTGATTTGGGATGTTGTTTGATTTTTATGATTTTAATGTTTAAAAGTCATTGGTTTTAAAAATCATGAAATCAGAAATTTGGGTATATGATTATTTTCGAAGGTTTTGATCTAGTTTTATGAAATCACCTTTGGTGGGGTGTTGCGAGATGGTTGAACCAAAGGTTTAATCATCAAGTAATAAAACTCAGACCTTAGGAGAATTCAAATTCGTTAATCGAAACTCGAAAGAATCACGAACGTGCGAAAAACTGATTTGAAAATCTCGAATAGCAACAGCCGCTGCACGCAGCGCCCAAGCGCGCGGATGACCACGCCCAGGCGTGGGTCAGACCACGCCTAGAAAGTTAAATAAAAAAAAATTCCTTTCTTCTTACTTTCTGAAGGTGGGTGACCCAAAGGCCTTACCTATGATATTTTAGACTTGTAAACTCTGAGAAAGGTTTTAGAAATCAATATCGAACTTATCCCAATGATATTTGCAATATAGTTTGAATGATGAATGGGTAAAATTTACTTTATCACATGTATGTTTGTTGCTTGGCATGTTTATGGGATAAAAGAATGAACCACGAGCCTAGTCGTAGTGTTGGTTTTCTATGTATGGAATTATTCTAGAGTTGTAAATAATAACCGGTTTGGCTCTTTCCTTTTCGTATAGTAGATTAGTAGTTTTTGATATTCTATGTAATCGAAGACAGAGCAAGGAGACGGAGCCAAGACTTGAAGACTTGTATGTTGAGACGATACCATTGTAATAGTCTAGGCTGTGTTTTTATTTTCTAGAATGTCCAAACCCACTTTGGCTCGAGTGGGTTGCTAGGTTAGGGCTCAAGGTGGTTCATCCTCAATTTTACCGCTTTGTGGATGTTTTACTTATCTGTCTATGATGATTATGTCATGTAATGCATGCATAGGATAGATAATTAGAACAAGATAATTAAATCTGATGAGACCCCCCAATAAGCATGTTATAATTCCCTCCTGTGAAAATATTAGGCTTATATGATATTAAGAATGGAATTCTATTATCATGCCTTCCATCATAAGTATACACCATGTGAAACGCCGCTAAAGGTTCAATCCTTTTGCTCAGAAAATGGGGTGGATTGGATCTGAGGTAGGCTGTGAGTGTTTACTAAGCACTACGGTGCCCTGTGGAAATCGGTTGGCTTCATTGCTTTGCTCAGAAAATGGGGGCAATGAAATTGATGGTTATACATGGGATACTTGATGGGTCGAGCCTAACATCGTTCCTCATGTGTTAGCTCAGAAAATGGGGCACATGTGGGAGATGAGGAAAACCATCTTGAGAACTATCTAAAAAGATAGAAGGTCCGGTAAGGCTACTATTCAAAATCATCGTATGTTGGCTCAGAAAATGGGGCATATGATGAAGTGAGAATGGATCTCAAACCCACTAAAGAAACTAACATTTCTTCGAATCATGTCAAGAGGGTGGTATGATTTGAGAAAAATAGTGGGAGACTTGTACAATTAAAGACCAAATTGTATAAGGACTATATTTGAAAATACGTTATTGATTGTCTGTTATGCATTTTTGTAGATAAACGAAAATGGCTAAGAATCCTCTTTATACAATTCTTGAAACCAACAAACTAAACGGACCAAACTTTCCAGACTTGCTTAGAAACCTCAAAATCGTTCTTCAATATGAAAAGAAGGATTATATCCTGACGGCTATACAGCCGGAGATTAACAATGAAAGTAGTGATGAGGATAGAGAGTACGCAAAGCTGTGGTCGGATGATAACATCCAAGCTAGATGCATCATCATGACTTCTATGTCAAATGAGTTGCAAAAGCAACATGAAAATATGATGATGGCAAAGGAAATCATCGACCACTTAGAAGAGCTTTACGATACTAGGACTAGGAGAGAACGATATGCTATATCAAAACAATTATTTGGAGCAAGGATGAATGAAGGGGCGTCTGTGAGTGAGCACGTCCTTAAAATGATCCAATTAATTCATAAGATGAATGATTTGGATGTGCTACTCGACGGAGACTGACACGCTAAAAGCTAACGTGCTATAATAGCAAGTGCACTAGACGTATGTAGTAATAAGTGGACAAAAAGTCCGGGTTGTCGAACCACGGAAACTTGAATTTTAGTTTATGATTAATGAAAATGGACAAAAGTAGATTGCAATAAAACGAGTAAGCTAGTGACGAACCAAAAAGAAACGAACTATAGATTAAATCTCACGTATGATAAAATGACTAAGGCACATGCTACAACCGAATCTACTCGTCAATATAGATGAGCTACTCTTCGAATTATTAGACTCCTATTGCTTTGGTGGAAATTCCTCAGATAATTATTACCCGATGTCTCGGCACATAATAATCCTATGATTAATTGATGGTTCTCTAAATATGTCTATCCGAGAATCTAATCAATAACCACGCATTAACGTTCTAGAGTTTCCCCGGATAAATCCGGCTAACCGCACCCGGAAATCTTTACCTATTTCTAGGAGCAATTTCACATTAGTTTCGGATGATGTGTTGATTCATTTGAACCCTAACCTATCTTCTCTCGAATGACTAGATTAGGCAAGATAGCAAGCATATGGTGATCAAGCACATGATTGTAATAAAAGCTCAAAATCAACACACAAAGCAATATGAGAATTAATACGAAAATTCACTTCACATATATTGATTCATAAATTGGCTTTCACATGGCCTTAGTTCTACAATATTAGCCTCTCATCAAGGCTTTAAGAAAATCTAATACAAACATATACATACTCATGGAAATAAACATGTAAATGCAAATAATTAAAACTCCCTCAATTGATTGATGATGGATCCTTGCTTTTGATCTTCAATCCTTAACTCCTCTCTCTTTGTTCCCCTCCAAAAGTGATGAAGAATGGTGATGAATGATGATGAGTGAAAAGTGATGGCCAAAATGCCTCTCTCTCTCTCCTCCTCCCCAATGTGATCGGTCAAGTGTGCTCCAAAATGCCTTAAGAAGACCACAACAAATCAGCTCCTAGTGTGTGTCTCCCTTAGTGTGTCCTCCACTACTCTTAAAGTGAGTAGTATAAAATTTCATAAAGTAGATCTACTAAGAAACATACTTATGACATCCCTCCCATACATGTGATGACCTCTTGGCTTTAAATGTTCCATTCCCCCATCAAATGATGATCTTTTGGCTGAAAAGAATCAAAATTCGGGTGTGGACACGCCTAGGCGTGGCATTACGGCGCTTGGGCGCGGGATTCAGAATGCTGAAATTAAATGCAATGTATCCTGCGCAGCAATCGTATTTCATTCATAACGTTCTCCACGAAACTCCGATTTGGATGATTCAAGTCCTCATTTGAAGCTAACACATAGTTCTACAATATTGTAGAAGGTAACTTTATCCAATTCGGCCTCTAAACATACGGAAATAGCGCTCGAACGTGGAAAGTGGTGTAGATACGGCGCCCGGGCGTGGGCAAGATGGCGTTTGGGCATAGGGGTGCGTAGCAATTTGGCCTAAACTTGTTTTATACGTCATTTTTCATCCCGTTCTTTGATTGTATCCATAAGACCTGAAATCACTTAATGCACGAATTAAACGCACATGTGGCAAGAATCAAGCGATAAATGAACCTAAGACATAAACGCAAAGGGGCTTAAAAACACGTAAAAATGCCTCTTATCAACTCCCCCACACTTATCAATTGATCGTCCTCGAGCAATAAGAGTTTTAAGATAAGGAAACATCATCAATCAAAGAGAGAAACAAAAAGAAAACTACCTAACTCACTTTCGTGGAGTAAACGGTTGCATTTAGCGAATGCAACAAGCCTTTGAACCTTTTAGTTACCTCAAAGGACGAGTTATAGTCTCCTGAGGGTTTGCAGACGATATACCCACAAAATCGAAAGATTTTCAACCCCGATCACTCAACGTAAATTACAATGATTAATAGCACACAATGGTATGAATTCATCTGTTTAAGCTCAAATTACAAATATATACACATCACACATTTGCTCATGTTACGCCTTAACATTGAAAAGATCATCCTAAGGGTGTAGTGTAATAAATCTCAAGTATTATAGTCAAGTGGCATTCTTACCACTTTTCAAACATTAACCCCATATTTATCAACTTTTGATTATTCACATGGTACGAGAATTGAATACAACTTCATAGCCACTTAAAAATTCATCACTTCATTCCACTTTCGGATTTATCTTATGCACTTTCAACTCGAAACATTAGAGGCTAGACCATGTGCAATGTTGATCCTCTTAGGCTTTCTATGACACCCGTGTAACGAGCTTTAGGCCAATAACTCCTAAACCAGATGGCTTTAGGGTATCAAATGTGGAGACACTCCTAAGGGCTTAATCGCTCGAGTGTCAAAGGCCACAAAATCAAACTAGGTCCTTATTCACTTAACACTTGCATTGGCTTGAGCTTAGCTCAAATTAGCAAATAGTACAGTATTCTAGGCATGGTGCTCTTCGCCCCCAGTATCTATTAAGCCTGACTTTTTCAGTCATACCAATGTTCAACCTCTTTTTATTATTATTAAGCACACGAAGTTAACGTTCTCAACTCATAACACATGTGAAAATTCTAAGTTGATATTTCGGGATCAAGCCTTTAAGTGTTTCAAAATGATTGCCCACTCAACTCCTCTACCTTCGATTTAGGTGCATATGTGAATCATCTTAAGGTTAATCTAGTCTAGTTAGGATCCCATAAGCAAGGAACGATGTGTATAGCCATTAAAAACCAAATTGATAGAGAAAACATACCATGTATTCAAATTAACCATACTCAATGCCTCAAGTGAAGGGTTGAAATTCTATCCAAAAAAATTAAAATTGCACACATTTCACATGTAGAGGTACAGCACCCCCCAAACTTGGACCGAAATATGTAAAACATGAATCAACATGACTATAATGGATCTAGTATACCCCCCCCACACTTATCATGAACATTGTCCCCAATGTTTGAAAAAGAGAAGGGCAAAGTACACGTCACCATGGGAAGCTGAAAAGCAAACCCGAGTCCACTTAAGGCAATCAAGTCCACGGATGGCAATCACTGTGTCGATCACTACATAGGTAAACAAATGCTAGCCATACAGAGCATCAAACATTGGATAGAATAGAATAAAACAAAACGAGACAAACAAAAAATGAGAAACATGCATGGAAAGAAAACATCAAGCATCCAAACATAAAACATAAAATATCCAACAACCCAACAAAAGATATCCAAAAACAAAAGAAACATGCATGGAAATAAAACAAGATAAGCCTAATCGGTGGTGCCAAAACGGTCAATGTAATCCTCATCCGTCCGCCGAGATCATCCAAATCAATCAACGGGCTACCCTCATCATTATGAGCCTCATCATCACCTCCTACAGGAACGAGAGCACCTGACTCGTGCAAATCTGCGGGCTGCTGAGGCGGGGGGTGCGGGTAAGGTGGAGGAGTAGAATAATCAAACGGCCCCCGACCGACAAACGCATCATGCTCTACAAGAAGCTGACGGAAATAAGCACAAGTGTCGGACATGACCACCCTCATCTCATCTCGCAACTCATCCCTCAATTCATCCTTTAATTGTCTAATGGCGGCGGCATCCATAGGTGGAAACTGTGGGGAGCTAGTAGACCGGGATGAAGACGGGCGAGGCCTCTTGGAAGTAGCTGGTGGTGGAGGAGCCTGGGAGTCGTCATCTACCACGGTGAGATAAGAACCAGGAAGCTCAGTACGCTCCATAGGAAATGTGGGAACCTTAGCTGCCTTGCATAAAGCTGTGATCAGTGACGGGAGAATGATGGGAATCTTCCGAGTGGGACCTTCGCCCTTTTGCTTAGCCAATTCTTTGTTAATCAACGGCCCTAACTCATTCTTCAACTTCCTAAAGTGGTCCGTCAAAGACTTGTGGATTACCCGGGCAAAGTCCACAGCTTTCTTGGACATAATAGCATAGATGAGGGTGGCCCGTTCCTTGTTTGCCTCTGATCGATTGGTACTCGGTATTAAATTGAATCGGATGAAGTCGAGCCAGAAAGCAGCCTCGGGTAATAGAGCCCTACGGGGACATGAGCTTCTCCGGGTACCCATTCCCACCCCTCTCGGCCAATAACCCGCAAAATATCCGACAGGCTAACTCGGAGGCGCCCTGCATTGTAAAGAGTGGTGAACTCGCATGTCTGAGGGGTCGGGGTGCCTATGCTCTCCCTAATCTGTCTCAACTCATAATTGACATGTTTGCCCCGTACCAAAAGGGTAGTCCCCAGCCATCCTCGTGTCTCAATCTCATCATAAACCCCGGAGCTGAAGAATTCCAGGACCCAAGGAAGACGAATGGCCTCGGGCTTTTGACAGAAAAACTGTAAGTGATGGAACTGTATCAATTCGTGCACAGAGGGCTGTCCCCGGGTGGTTAAATAGTGCTCCTTAATAAGGGTGCGGGGGGTGCTCAAACTCTGACACATAATTTGGACTTGGGAGTTTTCAAAACGGGTATTATCGGGAGTCTCGGGCTCATTAGAGGAACCCTCACCCACTTTTTTCTTACCCTTGGACGGTCTGTTGGTAGTTCTCGTCATTTGCAACAACAATGATCAACTTCTCAACTACTCAAATCAACCCAAATGCAACCAACCCAACACAACAATCGTCAACGCCCAACAACACACCAAAATCAGAGAGCAACCCACAATCTAGCAACAATCCACGGATTTAACCGATTCCTCAATTCTTTAAGCAATAATCCACAGATTTAATCAACAAAATAGCATCCAATTTCAACAACAACAACCCACAAATTCAATTGCAACCCACAAATTGATAACAACCCACGAATTGATAACAATAGATCATCCAATTCAACAACAACAACCCCCAATTTTTGATTACGATCCACAAATTCAATAGAAGTCCTCAAATGCAATAACAAAAAAATTCAATCCACAATCGGACGAAGCCCCAAATAATCCTCAAAATATAATGTAAGGCACCTACTCGTCGTCTATGAATCGGAAATGGAAGAAGGGTAAAGCCAAAACTCACCTTTTTCCCCAAAATTTTCGCACCGAGTTGGATGTGAAGGAAGGGCCACTGTGCAGCGAGTGATGTTGATGGAAAGTGGCGGTGAAACACGGTGGAGATGGCCGGAAAAGGTGAGAGTGTCGCCGGAAATCGCTTGGGAGAGGAGTTGTGAAGAGTTTGTGAAGAATTTTGACCGTTTGACCCACAAATATGTTTAAATCAGAAACGGGCACCTAGGCGCGCGTGTTTGGGCGCCTAGGCGCGCGACACAGCGTACCTGGATTTTTTACTGGTAATGCCCGCGCCTAGGCGGGCGTTGTTTCGGCGCTTGGGCGCCCCTTTCAGAACCGGGCGCCTAGGCGCCCGTTGTCTCGGCGCTTGGGCGCCCCTTTCAGAACCGGGCGCCTAGGCGCCCGTTGTCTCGGCGCTTGGGCGCCCCGTTCAGAAATATTTTGTAAAGAATTTCATTTCCTGTTTCAAAAGGGAAGAGACAAAACACTTAAAACACAAACTAACAAAGATGTAAGACTAGAAAATAAAGCAACAAACGGGATAATAAGGGAAAAAGAAAAGGAAACGGAAAGAAAACATGGGTTGCCTCCCAAGAAGCGCTAGTTTAGAGTCATTAGCTCGACTGAAAGCGAAGAATCACGAAGGGTCCGCGAGGATGAAGGACTCTTTGTCTCTTGGTCCATCCATCCCTAAGTAAGGTTTTAGACGTTGAGCGTTGACCAAGAAAGTATGTCCTTTATCTGTTGTAAGCTCGACGGCGCCGGATGGATAGACCTGGGAAATCAAAAATGGGCCCGACCATCGAGACTTAAGCTTCCCGGGGAAGAGTCGGAGTCGAGAGTTGTATAGCAACACCCGCTCTCCCTTGTGGAATTCCCGGGGGAGAATATGTTTGTCATGCCACATTTTGGTCCGCTCCTTATAGAGTTTTGCGTTCTCATAGGCAAGATGACGCCATTCTTCGAGCTCGTTGAGTTGTAGCAAACGTTGTGTACCTACACTTTGAGAGTCAAAATTTAGAAACTTAATGGCCCAATAAGCACGATGCTCGAGTTCAACGGGCAAGTGACATGTTTTGCCAAAAACAAGACGATACGGGGACATGCCAATTGGGGTTTTATAGGCGGTCCGATAAGCCCAAAGAGCATCATCCAATTTAAGGGACCAATCCTTTCTTGATGCGTTGACAGTTTTTTCTAAAATACGCTTAATCTCCCTATTCGAGACCTCCACTTGGCCACTAGTTTGTGGGTGGTATGGGGTCGAAATTTTATGCTTCACCCCGTACTTGGTCAATAAAAGTTCAAACTGCCTGTTGCAGAAGTGGGTGCCCCCGTCACTAATGATGGCTCGGGGAGTTCCAAATCGAGTAAAATATGCTTCTTCAGAAAACGAGTGACAACCCGAGCATCATTAGTAGGCAAGGCCACGGCTTCCACCCATTTGGAGACATAGTCTACCGCAACAAGGATATATTTATTTGAACAAGAACTGGGGAAAGGGCCCATGAAATCCACACCCCATACATCAAACAACTCACACTCTAACATGCTATTTAAGGGCGTTTCATGATGTTTAGAGATGTTCCCCATTCGTTGACAGCGATCACAAGATTTGACATAATGATGTGCATCTTTAACAAGAGTAGGCCAGAAGAAACCTGATTGGAGGATCTTAGCTACCGTTTTGGAAGGCCCAAAATGGCCACCTACCGCCATATCATGACAATGAGATAGGATAGCATGCACGTCCGTTTCGGGTATGCAACGTCGAATTAAGCCATCTGCACAAACTTTGAATAAAAAGGGTTCGTCCCAAAGATATTGCTTTACATCAGATAGAAATTTCTTCTTTTGATGAAAAGTGATATCCGGGGGAAGACGGCCCGTAACAATGTAATTGGCAAAGTTAGCATACCAAGGTGAAATTTTTTCAGAAATAGCAAGGAGGTGTTCATCCGGGAATTCCTCACGAATTGGTGTCTCATCTAACGGATCATTCACTAGCTCTAATCGTGAGAGGTGGTCGGCTACTACATTTTCGGTGCCTTTCTTGTCTTTTATCTCTAAATCAAATTCTTGGAGTAACAAAATCCACCTAAGAAGTCTTGGTTTAGCATCTTTCTTGGCAAGCAAATATTTTAAAGCCGAATGATCGGTGTAAACTATCACTTTGTTTAGCACGAGGTAAGAGTGGAATTTATCGAATGCAAAGACTATGGCGAGTAATTCTTTTTCCGTGGTGGCATAATTCAATTGTGCATCGTTAAGAGTTTTACTAGCATAGTAAATGGTTCGAAATACCTTTTCCTTCCTTTGGCCAAGGACCGCTCCAACCGCGGTGTCACTCGCATCACACATCAATTCGAATGGTAAGCTCCAATCGGGGGATGACATGATAGGGGCGGAAACTAAGCGTTCCTTCAAATCAAGAAAGGCCTGCATACAAGAAGAATTGAAATCAAAAGGTGCATCTTTAACAAGCAAATTAGACAACGGTTTCGCAATTTTAGAGAAATTCAAGATGAATCGCCTATAGAAACCAGCATGCCCGAGAAAACTCCTAACAGCTTTTACCGATGTGGGCGGGGGAAGTTTTTCAATGACCTCAATCTTGGCTTGGTCCACTTCGATCCCTTTTTGAGAGATCTTGTGGCCAAGCACAATCCCCTCCCGGACCATTAAATGGCATTTTTCCCAATTCAAAACAAGGTTGGTTTCTTCACAACGTTTAAGCACAACATTTAGATGAGCAAGACAAATATCAAAAGTTGTTCCGAAAACAGAAAAGTCATCCATAAAAATTTCAAGGAAATCTTCAACCATATCATGAAAAATAGCCATCATGCATCTTTGAAAAGTGGCCGGGGCATTACACAAGCCAAATGGCATCCTTCTATAAGCAAATGTGCCATAAGGACAAGTGAAAGTGGTTTTCTCTTGGTCCTCAGGATCTATGGCAATTTGATTATAGCCGGAGTAACCATCTAGAAAACAATAGAAATCATGCCCGGCTAATCGTTCAAGCATTTGGTCAATAAAGGGGAGGGGGAAATGATCCTTACGTGTGGCATCATTCAACTTACGGTAATCTATACATACACGCCACCCACTAATTATACGAGTTGGGATAAGCTCATTATTCGCATTCTCAATTACCGTTATCCCCCCTTTCTTAGGCACCACTTGGGTAGGGCTCACCCACGCACTATCAGAAATAGGATAGATTATACCTGAGTCGAGCAGTTTAATCACTTCCTTCTTTACTACCTCTTGGATTTGTGGGTTTGATCTCCTTTGGGGTTGGCGTGTAGGCTTGGTGGAGTCCTCCATAAGTATTTTGTGCATACATATCGCTGGACTAATGCCTTTGATGTCCGCAAGTTTCCACCCAAAAGCCCGTTTGTGAGATCTCAACACCGTCATTAATTGCTCTTCTTGTGATCCTGAAAGAGATGAGGAAATGATCAATGGGAGTGTTTCGTCGTCGTTCAAGTACACATATTTAAGGTGGGAGGGGAGGGGTTTGAGTTCGAGAGAGGGGGGTTCTTCAATAGATGGGCGAGGTGATCCTGACAATGATCTATCAACTTTGATGAATCCTCCCGAATGAGAGGAAGATTTGTACTCCAAGCTTAGAACCCTTTCCACTAGATCATCTTTCTCCGAGTCCACTTGCATGGATTTCATAAGATTCTGTTCGAGAGAATTTTCAATTGTATTGTCCTGTAAATACTCAACAATCAAATGGTCAAATGTATCAATTCGATAACACGAGTCATGATCAATAGGATGTTTAAGGACTTTGTAAACATCAAAGGTAACTTTGTCATCGCCCACATTCAAGGTAAGCTTACCATTAGCAATGTCAATTACCGCCTTACCCGTGGCTAGGAATGGTCTCCCTAGGATTAATGGTACCTCCACATCTTCTTCCATGTCGAGTACTACGAAATCAACGGGAAAATAAAACTTGTCGACTTGGACAATAACGTCTTCGATTATCCCCTTGGGCCTCTTGATCGATCGGTCGGCTAGTTGAAGGCTCATTGAGGTCGGCTTGGGATTTCCAAGGCCTAGCTTTTTAAATAGTGAGTATGGAAGAAGATTGATGCTGGCCCCCGAGTCACATAACACCTTCTTGAATGATAGGGATCCAATCGTGCACGGGATTGTGAGACTCCCGGGATCTTGGAGCTTAGTTGGCAATTTATTGAGCAATACGGCGGAGCATTCTTCCGTGAGGCACACCGTCTCATTCTCTTCCCACTTCTGCTTGTTGGAGAGTATGTCCTTGAAGAACTTCACATAATTCGGCATTTGGAGAATGGCGTCAATAAACGGAATATTAATTCTCACTTCCCGAAGGATTGCCAAAATTCGAAGAAAGCTCGGATCCATCTCCTTTTTCTTCTTTTTGTGAGCATTTGGGAAGGGGAGACGAACTTCGATAGGGGGAGAAAGCGTTGGATTAGACGGATGAAAACCCACTGAAACAGTAGGCGGCGCCTGGGCGCGTATATCGGCGCCTAGGCGCGGATCTGTTGGCGCCTGGGCGTGCATTTCTGGGCGCTCGGGCGCGGGATGCAGAACATATGCATCTGGCAGGTTTGTGGGTGGCGCCTGGGCGCGTATATTGGCGCCTAGGCGCGTATCTGTAGGCGCCTGGGCGTGCAGGTCGGGGCGCTCGGGCGCGGGAAACAGAGAATTTTGTCCAGAACAGGGTAGATCAGGCGCCTGGGCGTGCATGTCGGGGCGCTCGGGCGCGGATGTACTGGCAGTGTCATTCTCCAATTGTTTGCCACTTCTCAAGGCTATGGCATTGCATTGGGCCTTCGGGTTCTTTTCCGTGTCGCTTGGGAGAGTCCCCGGGGCTCTACCGTTAACCGCATTAGAAAGTTGCCCTACTTGTGTTCGCAAATCCTTCATCTCCATACACATATCCTTTATCATACCCCGAAGTTCGTTGAAAGATGTATCGGACTTTTTCATGTGAGCATCTAGTTTCTCATCGATTGTGGGAGGTCGCATTTGCACTTGACCTTGACCTTGTCCATTGAAATTGCCTTGCCTCGGGGGTGGGTTATTGAAGGGTGGTCGTGGAGCTTGATAGATCCCCGGTTGATAGATCCCCGTTGTGCGTTCTGTGCGGGGTTGGGCCTTTTTGGAAAATTCTCGGGTATATGAAAGTTCACCCGAGGTTTATTTTGATTCCCCACATAATTAACATTGCCAACCTCCGGTTCCAAGACTACTACTTCCTCAATACAAGCAACCTTTTTAGAGGATGAGGCCTCTTCATCGTCGGGGTAAAGCTCGTCTTCTCGGGCCAACTGTTCGACTTTGTCCCATACACTTTGACAGTCTAACCCAAGGAGATCTCCTCCCGCACCCGCGTTGAGTCTATGCCGAATACGTGACCTAACCCCATCATAGAAATGGAGTACTTGTTCATTCAACCCAAAATTATGATCGGGACATTTACGGAGCATGCCCTTATATCTAGCCCAAGCCTCGGCTAAAGATTCATTGCTCCTTTGCCTAAACCCTTTTATATTACTCCGTAGCTCATTGATTTTTGAGGGTGGAAAGAATTTATTTAAAAAGGCATCGACCAACTCACTCCATGTTGTAATAGATTGTGGAGGTAAGGATTTGTACCATGTTGTCGCCCTATCCTTCAATGAGAAATGGAAGACTCTTAGACGAATCGCATCAAGATCTCGTGGGTGATATTGAATGGTCACAAGAGCCTCATCTATGGTTTCCAAATGAGCGTGTGGTGATTCGTGCGGTTCTCCATAGAAAGGATCTCCTTGCACCATATTAAAAATGTGAGCCGGAATGTGGTAGTTTGGTGTGAAGAAATTAGGCACGACTACGGGCCCCGGAATGGTATGGACCCTAGGTGGTAAGCTACCCCGAACCGACGGGAGTTGTGGAGGAGGTACCGCTTGCATGGCTTGTAGAACACCTTGTAACCACTCCCTAGTTTCCGGTGAGTTCATGTCCGGGAAAGTCCCATTTGGGTTTTGGTTGAGATTATTGGCCATTTCTCTTGCTCGCCTACTAGTCCTAAGAACTCGTTCAATTTCGGGCTCCAACTCGTATAGAGGCTTGTTTGAGGAGCGGGTCATGCACCTCAAGAACCTAACAATTGAATACAAGAACAAAATTAGACTAATCACGAAAATAAAAGAAAATCAAGAAATAAACGAAAACTAAGAATTATAAAAAATGTAAACGAAAAAAAAAAAACTAAAATAAACAAGTCCCCGGCAACGGCGCCAAAAACTTGACACGCTAAAAGCTAACGTGCTATGATAGCAAGTGCACTAGACGTATGTAGTAATAAGTGGACAAAAAGTCCGGGTTGTCGAACCACGGAAACTTGAATTTTAGTTTATGATTAATGAAAATGGACAAAAGTAGATTGCAATAAAACGAGTAAGCTAGTGACGAACCAAAAAGAAACGAACTATAGATTAAATCTCACGTATGATAAAATGACTAAGGCACATGCTACAACCGAATCTACTCGTCAATATAGATGAGCTACTCTTCGAATTATTAGACTCCTATTGCTTTGGTGGAAATTCCTAAGATAATTATTACCCGATGTCTCGGCACATAATAATCCTATGATTAATTGATGGTTCTCTAAATATGTCTATCCGAGAATCTAATCAATAACCACGCATTAACGTTCTAGAGTTTCCCCGGATAAATCCGGCTAACCGCACCCGGAAATCTTTACCTATTTCTAGGAGCAATTTCACATTAGTTTCGGATGATGTGTTGATTCATTTGAACCCTAACCTATCTTCTCTCGAATGACTAGATTAGGCAAGATAGCAAGCATATGGTGATCAAGCACATGATTGTAATAAAAGCTCAAAATCAACACACAAAGCAATATGAGAATTAATACGAAAATTCACTTCACATATATTGATTCATAAATTGGCTTTCACATGGCCTTAGTTCTACAATATTAGCCTCTCATCAAGGCTTTACGAAAATCTAATACAAACATATACATACTCATGGAAATAAACATGTAAATGCAAATAATTAAAACTCCCTCAATTGATTGATGATGGATCCTTGCTTTTGATCTTCAATCCTTAACTCCTCTCTCTTTGTTCCCCTCCAAAAGTGATGAAGAATGGTGATGAATGATGATGAGTGAAAAGTGATGGCCAAAATGCCTCTCTCTCTCTCTCCTCCTCCCCAATGTGATCGGTCAAGTGTGCTCCAAAATGCCTTAAGAAGACCACAACAAATCAGCTCCTAGTATGTGTCTCCCCTAGTGTGTCCTCCACTACTCTTAAAGTGAGTAGTATAAAATTCCATAAAGTAGATCTACTAAGAAACATACTTATGACATCCCTCCCATACATGTGATGACCTCTTGGCTTTAAATGTTCCATTCCCCCATCAAATGATGATCTTTTGGCTGAAAAGAATCAAAATTCGGGTGTGGACACGCCTAGGCGTGGCATTACGGCGCTTGGGCGCGTGATTCAGAATGCTGAAATTAAATGCAATGTATCCTGCGCAGCAATCGTATTTCATTCATAACTTTCTCCACGAAACTCCGATTTGGATGATTCAAGTCCTCATTTGAAGCTAACACATAGTTCTACAACATTGTAGAAGGGAACTTCATCCAATTCGGCCTCTAAACATACGGAAATAGCGCTCGAACGTGGAAAGTGGTGTAGATACGGCGCCCGGGCGTGGGCAAGATGGCGTTTGGGCATAGGGGTGCGTAGCAATTTGGCCTAAACTTGTTTTATACGTCATTTTTCATCCCGTTCTTTGATTGTATCCATTTAAGACCTGAAATCACTTAATGCACGAATTAAACGCACATGTGGCAAGAATCAAGCGATAAATGAACCTAAGACATAAACGCAAAGGGGCTTAAAAACACGTAAAAATGCCTCTTATCAGAGACCTTTGTGTCGACCTTGTGCTTCAATCTCTCCCAAAGTCATATGATCAATTCGTCATCAATTTCAACATGAACAACTTGAATGCTTCATTGAATGAATTGTTGAACATGTTGATAACTGCTGAAAGCACCATCAAGAAGGATAAACTGGTACTTCTTATGAATTCCTCTTCAAAAGCCATGAAGGGCAACAAGAAGAAGAATAAGACTAAGAAGCTGAAAGGTAATGGTGGTGTGAAGAAGTTAAAGAAGCCAAAGTCTGACAAGTGCTATAAATGTGGGAAAGTTGGGCACTGGCAAAGGAACTGCAAAGAGCCTCTCGCTCGAGGTATGTTCTTTGTTGAAGTTAACTTCACTGTTAACAATTCTTCTTGGGTTTTTGACACTGGATGCGGTGTTCATATCTGCAATGATTTGCAGGTGATGAAAAGAACCAAGGAGCTAAGTAGAGGAGATATGACCCTGCGAATGGGGAATGGAGCATTGGTTGCTGCCAAAGCCGTGGGGACAATCTACTTAGAGTTAGGAGATAGGAAATTAGTTGTACATTCCGTTTATTTTGTTCCTGAAATAATAAGAAATATTATCTCGATTTCAGTTTTAGATAGAGAAGGATATTGTTTTGAGATTCGTAATAAAAGTTTGCTTTTGTTTTTTGAATCGTCTCTTGTTATGGAATCGAAAATGAAGGACGGAATGTATACTATATCCCCAATAATTTCCAATCTCAATATTCAACAAAGTAACAAATGTAAACAAGATAATCAAGTAAATGCGCAAATGTGGCACGAAAGACTTGGACATATTTCCAAAGAAAGAATTCGAACAATGGCAAAACATTTAGGTGTAAATGACTTAGATGAATTGTCAAGTTGCGAATCATGTCTTAAAGGAAAAATGACCAAGTTACCGTTTTCGGGGAAAGTGGAACGAGCCACAAAACTATTGAGACTTGGTCCATACGGACGTGTGTGGGCCAATGAGTGTGAGCACTCATGGTAGCCAAAGTTACTTCATAACTTTTACCGATGATTATTCACGGTATGGTTACCTATATCTTATGAGATATAAATCTGAATCCTTTGAGAAGTTTAAGGAGTTCAGAAATGAAGTAGAGAAACAACTTGGTAGAAGTATTAAGGCTCTTCGATCTGATCGAGGAGGAGAATACTTGTCTACCGAGTTTCTTGATTATCTTAGAGAGAATGGAATTCTCTCACAGTGGACACCGCCCGGCACGCCTCAACATAACGGGGTAGCCGAGCGTAGGAATCGAACATTGCTAGATATGGTTCAATCCATGATGGGTTTCACTAAAGTTCCTAAGTCCATGTGGGGCTATGCTCTTGAAACCGCTGTCTATCTATTGAATAGATCGCCTAGCAAAACGGTGCCCAATACCCCATATGAAAGTTGGTGTGGAAAGACGCCCTCATATAATCATTTGAGAATATGGGGGTGTCCAGCTTATGTAAAGCACTTAGTGGGAGACAAATTGGACCCCAAGTCCTCTTTGTGCTATTTTGTAGGATATCCAAAGGAAACTGTTGGATATTACTTCTACAGCCCAACGGAACAAAAGGTTATTGTTTCGAGAAACGCCAATTTCTTGGAGAGGGGTCACCTTCTAGACAGGAAAGGCGAGGTTGTAGAACTTGATGAGGACCATGAGAATGGATCAAGTCAAGAGATATAAATTAACCCACCCGACACCAACGAGGCTACATCAGAGGCACCCACTGAAAACACACAACCTTTGAGGAGATCAAAGAGGATCCCAAAGGAGCCTGAAAGATGGCTAGGCCTATTGCAAGAGGAGGGCACTCAAGATCCTCCTCTAGACTCTGATCCGAAGAGTTTTAAGAGTGCAATGTCTGACATTGATTCGAGAAGATAGAGGCCATGACATCCGAAATGGACTCCATGTACTCCAACAAGGTATGGACCTTGGTTGACCCACCTGAGGGCATCAAGCCCATTGGCTGTAAGTGGGTCTACAAGCGAAAGCTTGGAGTCGATGGAGAGGTAGTCACCTATAAGGCTCGCCTCGTGGCAAAAGGATTTACTCAAAGACGAGGGATTGACTATGAGGAAACCTTCTCGCCAGTGGCTATGCTGAAATCCATTAGGATTATGCTTGCAATAGCTGCATATTTTGATTATGAAATATGGCAGATGGATGTAAAGACTGCATTCCTCAATGGAGAAATTGAGGAAGAGATTTACATGCAACAGCCAGAGGGCTTTACATCCAAAGGGAGCGAACACAAATTGTGTAAACTCCAAAGGTTCATCTATGGACTTAAGCAAGCTTCTCAAAGTTGGAATAAACGTTTTGATACTGTCATACAAGAGTATGGATACGTTCAAAACGTTGAAAAGGCATGCGTGTATACGAAAGACAGTGGGAGCGCAATCACGTTCATCATACTTTATGTCGATGACATCCTACTAATTGGAAATGATGTAAGGATGATGCAGTCAACTAAAGTATGGCTCTCTAATAAATTCCCCATGAAAGATATGGGAGAGGCGTCCTACATACTCGGTATGAAGATCTATAGGGATAGATCAAATAGGATGCTAGGTCTCTCCCAATCTGCATATGTCGATCGCGTACTCAAAAGATTTGAAATGGAAGAGTCCAAGAAGGGATTCTTGCCAATAGGACATGGCATCACACTTTCCAAGTCTATGTGCCCAAAGACTGAGGAAGAAAGAGTGAAAATGTCCAAAACTCCCTATGCTTCTGCAATAGGTAGTATAATGTACACAATGATATGCACAAGACCCGATGTAGCTTATGCATTGAGTGCATGCAGTCGATATCAAGCGAATCCAGGCATGGCACACTGGAGTTCGGTGAAAACAATCCTTAAATATCAAAGGAGAACTAAGGAATTGTTCTCGATGTACGGACGAGGAGAATTGGAATTAGAGGGGTTTACTGATTCGAGTTTCCAATCCGACAAGGATGACTCAAAGTCGGTCTCTGGGTTTGTATTTCTGATTAATGGCGGAGCGGTTATCTGGAAGAGTTCCAAGCAAGCAACCATAGCTGACTCCACCACTGAAGCAGAATTCATTGCAGCAAATGAGGCTGCAAAAGAAGCTGTTTGGATGAGGAACTTCATCCCAGAATTGGGTATCGTTCCATTCGTTGGGGATCCAGTAACTGTATACTGTGATAACAACGGGACTATTGCGCAAGCAAAAGAGCCGAGGTCTCATCAGAAATCCAAACATGTTCTGAGGAAATTTCGATTGATACGAGAAATCATTGGAAGAGGCGACGTGTGAATAGAGTGCGTGGATACAACTTTTACAACATAGCGGACCCACTCACCAAACCCCTTAGCCAAAAAGTATTTGAAGGACATCTGGGAAGAATGGGCCTTAAGTACATGGGCAATTGGTGCTAGGGCAAGTGGGAGATTGTTAGAGTTAGTGCCAGGAGCACCAATTATTGGGCGCCATTCTTTGTAATAGTAACTCTAGAATTGAACAATCGTTTTATTATAAATAAAGTCAATCTTTTTTTTATGTGTGGCACGTCTTTATTCTTAAATTAGTTTTTACTTTGGCTTAGAATAAAGTCCCGAAGGATCACACATAGCTATGGGACATCATTGCACATTGGGTGTGGCAATGATGGAATATGTCTCGAAGGCTATGATCTTTAAACATTGTTCTAAGTCGTGAAAGGGTTCATCGAGATAAAGGAATATAAATGCAACCCAAAAGACTTGCTCATATGATGCATACTCTGGTAGAAGTGTATCTCATTCCATAGATACTGGCACGGTGGAAGTCAATGCATAAATGAGGGTTGCCATTGTGGTAATGGGCGAACTGAACAACCCCATGGAAGTTCCTGTAATGGATTCCCAGTCGAATGTGGAACTTCCAATGGTCTTTTAGTATAAGAGTAATTCTTATGGACCTAAGATTCCATTGCATGTCTTATGCATAACCGCGCATGTTCTTGATTTGTTACATGATCACTTTAGATGATCGAATATGGGCAAACTCAGACATGCACGTCTTACGTAGTAAGGCACGTGAGAATCAAGAGGAATCTATCTCTGACATTAACCAGTCGGTTAATCTCCTATGGTTACATAGTGAATCGACTTAAGAAATCTTCGGCCGAAGTATGATATCTAAAGAGGCGGAGGGTTTCCTCATTTAGATAGTCGAAGTCGATTTCACATAACGTGGGAAACATAGTATTGAATTAATAGAGTTTCGACCTTAGACAATGCTCTAGATTCAATCGGGAGATTAGATAGAGAGATCTTACTTATGCGAGGATCAAGATCGCAAAAGGCGTATCTTTACTTTCGTTTTATCTAGGTCTTTGGGACCCTATGCTAGGTGGGCAACCGCGATTTGTAAGTGCCGAGAATTAGCTTGGTGACTAATTCGAGGCTTGATTAAATTAAAGGATTGATTTAATCTAGTACTTTCTATTTTAGGAGGGTACACTAGCACTGTGGGAAGGTGTACTTACTACTAGATAGAAACGAGCCTAAGGGGTCACACACTAACTCGAGAGAGTCACTGCTTGAATAGATGTGATTAATCAATTTCGAGGAAATTGAGGGAATTAGGAAAGCTTAGTACTTTCCTAATATGGAATATAAATTAATTGAAGGATTCAATTAATTTTACTCTTTTAATTAATCTTGTAGAATTAATTAAATTAATGGACCTAGTAAAGTCCAAGTATTTTATATAATTGGGTGGAGCCCAAGTTAAATAAATAAATGTTGGAATTAATTGGTTGGATTTAATTTGACTTGTATTTAATTGATGGGTTGCACCTATAATTAAATTAACAAGTCAAAATTAAATCCTAAAGTCCAATTAAATGGAGTTGATCGATTTGTGAGTGTAAATAAGGGAGGGGGCGATTTTATGAGTGGTGGAAGAGGAAAAGAGTTTTTCCCTCCTCCAAGTCTTCATAGGATAAGGACTATTAGAGAGTTTGGGAGAAAGGAAGTTTTCTTTTCCTAATAGGACTCTAGGTAATCTTCACCTATAAATAAAAGATGAAGGAGACTAAAATAGATGATGAAAAAGCTGAAAAATCTCTCCCCCCCCCCTCCCTCTCTTAGACCTAAAATCGGCCACCTCTCTCCTCTTTCCAACAAGACGTCGTTCTATTCATGTGTTGAATTAAACAACTTAGAAAATATTCCTACCTTTCACATAATCAAGCCTACGTTAAGCTTAGAATAATTTTGTTGTCTAGCACGCAAGGCAAGAGGATTGGTGACTTGAACGAGGTGTGGATACATCTTAGAGGTGCAACGCTTGGAGCACTCTAAACCGGGAGATACGAAAAACGACGGGCAATTTCTCACTCAAGGGAAGTTGTGTGGATTTGCACCACAGGGTTGCTGAGATCCAAAGTACGAGGTGAAACGAAATTTTCGAAAGGTATAATTTTGTTTACCTCCTTATCAAATTCGATCGAACCAATTCCATATTCCTGTTTTCGGGTGGTTGTACGTTTACTTTTGTAAAATTTAATTTTCGCTGCCACGAGCCACCCGAGGGAATGAGTCAACCCAACAGGCTAGTGGCATCGGAATTTAAAATTTTAAATGTACAACCACCTGAAATAGGAATAATGGTGTGCTCGATTATACTATAGAGAAAGTTGCAAGAATTTTACCTCTTGATTAAATTCTCGGAGCACCAATTTTAGATCTTTTCAACCCTGTGGTGCAATTCCACACGATTTCTTGGAGGAAATCGCCCGTCGATTGTATCCCCGGTTTTAGTGCTCCAAACGTCGCACCTCTAAGATGTATCCACACCTCGTTCAAATCACCACCGACTACGTTATTGGTGCTAGCCAATAAAATAGATCTAAGTCTAAAACCTAGGCTTGATTATGTGAAGGAATGGAATATGTGAATCGTTAAGTTCAACACATGAACAAAATGACGTCTTGTTGGAACACGGGAAAGGGGCGATTTTGGCTTAAGGATGACAAAGAAAATTCTCTCTCAATTTTCCAACTGGGGTTTCGAATTTCGCACTCCTCAAAAGCTTAAGGTTTTAGTCTTGCACTCACATATATATAGAATAGGAACCCTAGAGTTCTTATTCAACTGCAAGGCTTGGAGAAGAAGAAAACTCTTTCCTTCTTCACCTAGATTTCGAATCCAGCTGCCAAGGGCCCCAAAAATTGGCCATCATCCTTATTTAGAGTCCAAGAATTAATTCTTGACTCCATATTTAATTATGGGCTAAACCCATCAATTAAATATTCTCATATAATTAAAACCCATTTAATTATATTTACTTATACTAATTGACTTATTTATTTAACTTGGACCAAGCCCAACTAAATAAAATACTTGGACTCTACTAGGTCCATTAATTTAATTAATTCTACAAGATTAATGAAAATTGTCGAATTAATTGAATCGCCTCAATTAATTCATATTCCATATTAGGAAAGGACTAAACTTTCCTAATTTCCTCAATTTCCTCAAATTGATTAATCACATCATATAAGCAGTGACTCTCACGAGTTAAGTGTGTGACCCCTTAGGCTCGTCTACTATCTAGTAGTAAGTACACTTTTCGAAAGTGCTAATGTGTTTTCCTAAAATAGAAAGCACTACATTAAATCATTCATTTGATTTAATGAAGCCTCGAATTAATCACCATATTAATTCTCGGCACTTACAAATAGTGGTTACTATCTAGCAACGGGCCACGAAGACCTAGACAAAGACGAAGATAAAGATACGCCTTTCGTGATCTTGATCCTTGTATAAGTAAGATCTCTCCATCTAATCTCCCGATTGAATCTAAAGCAGTGGCAAAGGTCGAAGCTCTATTAATTCTACAACTATGTTTCCCAAATACGGTGAGATCGACTTTCGACTATCTAAACGAGGAAACCCTACGCCTCTTTAGATATCATACATCGGACGAAGATTCCTAAAGTCGATTCACTATGTACACATAGGAGATTTACTGACAAGACTAATGTCAGAGATAGATCCCATCTTGATTCTCATGTGCCTTCATACACAATTAACCCACGTCTGATTTTGCCCATTTGTGATCATCTAAGTAATCATATAACAAATCAAGACATGTTCGATTGTGTATAAGACATCCAATGGGACCTCAGGTTCTAAGGATTACTCTTATACTACAATACCACTGGAAGTTCCAGATTCGACTCAGATTCCATTTAATGGAACTTCCATGGGGTTGTTCAGTATACCTATTCCCACAATAGGAACCTCATATATGCATAGGCTTTCACCGTGCCAATATCTATGGAACGAGATACACTCAATCAAGAGTATGCATCATATAAGCAAGTCTTTTGGGTCTCATCGATATCCCTTCATCTCGACGAGCCCATTCACGACTTGGAACATATGTTTAAGGATCACAGCCTTGGAGACATGTTCCATCATTGCCATTCCCGATGCGTAATGATGTCCCATAGCTATGTGTGATCCTTCAGGACTTTATTCTAAGTTAAGACCAAGCTATATACACGAATAAAGAATGCCAAAAGATTAAATTTATTTATATGAAAAGGATTGTTTAGCTAGAGTTATTATTACATGGAATGGCGCCCAAAATTGGTGCGCCGGGCATAAACTCTAACACTGAGGCTATGGAAACAGATGTTTCTAAAGATCAAGCGACTGATATAGTCGAAGATAGTCCTTAGGGTAAGTGTTTCTGTCTTTTGTATCTCCAATCTCTACTTAGTATAAATTCTCTTTATTCTCAAATGCTTGCATGTATTAGCTCAAAGTGTGCCAGAAGCTGATGCACCTCCTCCTCCCGAGGCGGCCGTAGAGTTGGATGTTGATTTGTCAACAGTGGTGGAAATCGCTAAAGAAATGGAAACGGTCCTTCTGGACGCTGAGATCTCTCCTGCCAGGGAAACGACTGTGGATGTTGAGCGGTCGATAGTAGTGGCCCCGATTGTCCCCACTCCAACTGGTCCTCCTCCTCCTCCTGTATTCTAAGAGGCTATGATGAAAATCTAGAGTACTATTATGCCTGGAGAGAAACAACCCTTTGTCAGATGATTGAGATGGAGCTCACTTTTCAGACGACTCTCCACAATCCTGCTCTCTCAGACGCTCAAAAGTCAGAGATTTTCAAAGAGCTTGCAATGCTAGGCCTGAAGTCCAAAAAGGATATCATTGCTCGTCTTGAGTATCTGGAGACTCCTCTCATCGATTTGGCAGAGTTTGAAAGCACCGCTTTCAGGAAGTCGGCCGCAGTTTTGAACACAATTATCCATTCTGCTGCACTTATGTTCAAATTCGGAATCCTCACATGGGCAATTGGGAGACGAACCCCGATGAAGAACAGTTGAATCAAATGGGTTATTCTGCCTTGCCAAGAGTCATCCATTCAGCCGCTAATAAGTCTTCACCAATACCCCTCCACTTATGGAAAGGAAAGGGAGAAATGTTCAAAGAATAGCTCAATCCAATTAATGTCTGGGTTGAAGATGAAGCCCGAGAATACCTCGTAAGAGTTTGGACCGATAGCTTTGATGTTGAAAAGAAAAGATTCAAGAAGCTACTCGAGGCTAAGAAAGACAAAGAATTGGCTGAGTGACTCGGAAGACGCAGGATATTAGACACATCCAGGTGGGCTGAGGATTTTGTACTACATTTCCATACGATTGAGGAGATGATCAAGTATCCGTTTCTCTTCAATTTTGGAATCGAGTACCAGCGTCGAGGATACGCCTTGTTTTTGCTGCAAAGGCGTGAATCGCTAGTGGGAGAGGTGAATGTTTTTTCGTATTTCAGACAAGGCATGGAACATTTTATTCGCCATCAACTTTCTCAGATTAGTCAGGGAGAACACTACGTTTATCATCTGCAACAAAATTTTGCTCAGCATATCCACTGGATTTGAATGAAGACGCCTCCACTAGCAAGCGAGGTGCCCTTACAAGTCCTAGTGAAGTGCATATGCATTTAACTGGTGATTTTGCAGAGATTCATCGAGACAGAAGAGCAATTGTTGAGAATGCTCAATCACTGGATATCACTTTCAACCATATCTTTGGTTTAAGTGACTTCCATGGTTACAACCTTCATCCTGTCTTTATGTGTGAGCAGAACATCCGAGTGGCCCAATTCCTTTCTCTTATTCGTCTAGTGGATCAGGCACTAGCTCAAGTGTTGATGCCTTTGTTAATGGACTTCATCAAATCTTGCACATGTGGTGTAATGATCCCGGAAGACCCTGATCTAGTGTTCAGTACTAAAGAGTGCGAAGACACTTTGTTTTTCATCCCACGATCATTCTACCTCAGTCCAAGGCATGTTCTGGAAGTGATTAGCCCAATCTGGGTCATCCCAATTAAAAGACCGTCGTCTGTGGAAATCACAGAGTTGCAAGTGGACTAGCCTCCTACTGTTGAGGACACTCTGATTCTAGACGTTGATATTCAAATGGTAGAAGCCCCCAGCGCTCCAGTAGTTGAGATTCTACTAGTTTATCAAGTTGCACAAATATAAGATGCAGCTCAATCTTTTGATCAATCGATTCAGGAAGTACAGGACGAAATTGCTGAAGAACCCGAGGAATCTTTAATGAAAGACAAATCAAAGGGAAAGGCAGCAGTTTCAAGCTCATATGGACTCATTCCATCTCCTGAGCGTCCTTCTTCTTCTTTAGACTCAGATTCAGATAGCGACTAAGAGGTAAAAGATTTTAGAAATGCAGTAAGGAACTCGCTCCACAATATTGAGGGTTCTTACTCCAAGATGATAGCCAATGATGAGATGCACATCAAGCTTGCCTCCGATACAAGAAGCTGAGATATTCTAAATGTTGCGACCAAGAGTACTGCATCAGTACTAGATCGCATGGTTCCCTTAATTACCTGCCTATCTGAAGAATTTAATCGCTCACTAGCTCAGAATGCTTCAGCGGATACTGAAAGACACAATATTTCCATTTTTGTAAGTCAAAGTATTGTTGAGCAAGTCGCCCTCTTTGTTGATGAAGTCAGATTACTCCGACGAGATATCGCTGAGCTACGCTCTTCCCTTGATGAAGTCAAGAAGGGAGAAGAAAAAGAAAATCCAAAAGATCTGAAAGCCAAAGGAAAAGCCTCAAAACCAATGTCTAAAACAAATAAAAAAATTTGGCGCTCCATGTTTGAAGAGACTGTGAGTCTAAAAATATGCTAACAAAGAAGCAAAAGCCAAGATACTTTAGAGGCAGGCATAGGTTTCCCGATCTAGACGTTGATTTTCTTGAAGGTATGGGTTTTCATGCTTCCATTGAACCCTTGAGGAGACATCTTAACTGGAAGCCTTCAAATGATCGAGTCCAAGATCTCTATCATGATCTTATCCAGACGCTGGGAATTCCTCCAAGAGATTGGGTTGATATTAGAGCTCAATGTAAGCGCTAAAGAACATCGTGAGGACTACAACGAAATGTATCATACAACAATGATTAACACTGACAGAGTTCTCCTAGATCTAGCGAATGAGATGTTCCAGGAAGAGATGTCGAAGAAGCGACAGAGAAGATGAATGAGATCTAGGTTTTTATGTTAGACCCCAAAAGAATGTAAGTTTATGCTTTCATAGAACATTTGTATAAGCGTTTGAAAGTATTATTAATTTATTAGGCTGGTAATTTTTATCTTTATAGATTTTAGACTAAGTATTAGATACCAAGTCTATGATAGAATTCTAGGTGAGTCTGTCAGAGATGAAGTTGAAGATCAGCGTTTGAAGTCTAGTGAAGATGAAGATTTGTCTTAAGCGCCTGTCAAACGCTAAAGGACTTTTTTAGGGACAATGAATCAAGCGCTCATAGCATTCATGCGATCAAGGATCAGATTCACCTGAATACATTCTCAAGTCATGAAGGACTTAAATGCAACATCAACTGACATTTATTTCCAACGGAAAATAAATTCAAAATGCATTAAATACCTGATAAGTGCATTAAATGTGATAAGGGATTATGACTTGTGGACAAGCCACCTTTTGACTTGACTGTCAGAATTCAGAGTTCAAAGTCTGCTAGTGTCCAATCGGTAACAACAGAAATTCAAGAATGTTCGAAAAAAGGCTATTTATGTGCTGCGTGAGAGAGACGTGCCTGCATGTGTCCAACGGACAAATCCCAAGAAATCTCTATAAATAGTACCCTTTAGCAAACCCTGAATATGAATATACGTACATGCACAAGAAAAGGTCAAAACTTTGCTGAAATATCCTTGAGAAAAGCTTATAAACTCCATAACCAAAATCTTTCAAGCTTTTCATATACATTCCAAAGACAGTCACTGATATCTCAAACATCTTCATAGAAGAACCTTACACTCTTATTGAGATATCCCAAGTTGTTTGAACTTCCTAAAATCAAACAAACTTGTGATTAAAACCCTCAACCTCTTTCATCTGTGTGAGAAAGTTGTTGATCTACAAGTAGCATTTCTATGTGAGAAGCTTGTTGAAGAAGATCTTTATTGGAGCTGAAGTCTGTGTGATTAATGAGCTCAAGATCATCTTACTTATCCTCTATTTTGTAGAAGCCTCTGTGTGATCCTTCGATTATCATCTTAGCGGATATCCTTCGAGTGTAAGGGAGAAAAAGGACGTAGCTGGGATTACATTACCTAGTGAACCCTGCATATCTTGTGTTATTTACTATTTTATTGCTTTACTTTACTATTCACATCATATCTTTAAAAAGGCTTTAAAAACTGTTAAACGAATATTTGGCTAAAATAACGCTAAGGTTAAAAATTATTTTCGTTGTGCCAACCCTGATTAAGCGACTTAAGCATTGCCCTACTTTGGTAATTGTCGAAATCACTAAGTCTAAGTTATCTTATGTTTAGCGTCTGACCTAGCCCTTAACTTATCAAGCATTCAAACTCTTAAAAGTAATACAAAATTTTTGAAGTCGAAAAAGACTTCAGGGTCTATTCAATCGCCCCCCCCCCCTCTAGACCCTTTCGTATGTCACTTTGGACCACCAGTAATAATACAACATTTTATATGCAACCATATGCTATTTGATATGAATTGAAACTTCAATTTAAATGTAACCATACGTCAATTGATGTGTAATAATACGTCCATTCATATGTAATAATACGGCATTTTATATGTAGTCATACATCAATTGATATGTAGTAATACTTCAATTTATATGTAACCATACGCTATTTAATATGTATAATACGTCAACTCAAATGTAATAATATGACATTTATATGTAGCCATACTTCAATTGATATGTAGTCATACGTCAATTTTATATGCAACCATACGTCAATTTTATATATAACCATACGTCAATTGATATGTAATAATACGTCATTAAACTATACCCATACATCATTAGACACGTACATCATTTTAATTAAAATAATAAGTCATCTTAAATGTTGACATACGGCCTTTATATTTAATAATACATCCTTTTAGTTGTAACAATACATCATTTCATATGTAATACATCCTTTTAGGTCAATTGTGACCTAAACACTAAACCTTAAACTCTAAACCCCAAACCCAAAACCCTAATCCCTAAATCCATTGACACACGTGAATATATTTGAACATCTATTTTATGAACGAAAATATCAATTTGTAAAGTTTTATGTTGTGATCATAGGAGTTGAATTGACAATGTTACATTTCTTTCAAAAACGTAAGGTGTGTAGACACTACTACTAGTAATCACTTGACTTAGTAACGTGTGTACTATAGACTATGTGTATCCATACTACTACTAGTTTTCACTTTACTCTGTGTAAATGTTTATAGTTTTGAGATATTTGTAGACATGATTATACTTATTTCACAAATGTAATGTGTGTAGACACTACTAAGTACACTTAATATGACGTATTAATACATAATATTGACGTATGCATGCAAGTCAATTGACGTATTATTTTTTGAAAATCGATGTATGATTGTCTATCAAGTGATGTAATAATGCATTTAATATGACGTATTAGTGCATTTCAATTGACGTATGAATGCTAGTCAATTGACTTGCAACCATACGTATTAGTACATTGAAATTGACGTATGAATGCAAGTCAATTGACGTATTATTGTATATCTACTGACGTATAGGTACACTTAATATGAAGTATAAATACATAATACTGACGTATGATTGCAAGTCAATTGACGTATTATTTTCTAAAAATGACGTATGGTTGTCTATCAATTGACGTAATAATACATTTAATATGATGTATTCGTATATTTCAATTGACGTATGAATGCTAGTCAATTGACGTATTATTGTCTATCAATAGACGTATAGGTACACTTAATATGAAGTATTAATACATAATATTGACGTATGAATGCAAGTCAATTGACGTATGAATGTCTGAAAATCGACGTATGATTGTCTATCAATTAAGGTATGAGTGCTAGTCAATTGACGTATTATTGTCTATCAATCGACGTATAGGTACACTTAATATGACGTATTAATACATAATATTGACATATGGTTGCAAGTCAATTGACGTATTATTTTTTGGAAATCAATGTATGGTTGTCTATCAATTGACGTATTAGCATATTTCAATTGACGTGTGAATGCTAGTCAATTGACGTACTATTGTCTATCAATCGACATATAAGTACACTTAATATGACGTATTAATACATAATATTGAAGTATGGTTGTAAGTCAATTGACGTATTATTTTCTGGAAATTGACGTATGGTTGTCTATCAGTTGACGTAATAATACATTTAATATGACGTATTAGTACATTTCAATTGACGTATAAATGTTAGTCAATTGACTTGCAACCATACATATTAGTACATTCAAATTGATGTATGAATGGAAGTCAATTGATGTATTATTGTATATCTATCAACGTATAGGTACACTTAATATGACGTATTAATAGATAATATTAATGTATGGTTGCAAGTCAATTGACGTATTATTTTTTGAAAACGACGTATGGTTGTCTATCAGTTGACGTAATAATATACTCAATATGACATATTAGTATATTTAATTGACGTACGAATGCTAGTCAATTGACGTATTATTTTCTATCAATCAACGTATAGGTACACTTAATAGCACGTATTAGTAAATAAATATCAACGTATGAATGCATATAAATTCCAGTTTACGTTCGAAGGAAAAATTGTTTAGTTCTAAACATTTCTTGATAATGTGTCATACTATTTCAGAAAGCCCTATATGTCTATGTTTAAAAGAAAAAATAGTTTATTATTTGCGCATCGTACAGTGCGTTATGGGCTTTTTCGTGAAATCACGCAAAACTGCCAACAAATTTTAGCTTACGTTTGTAGATAAAACTGCTTCATCCTAAACGTATATTGATAATGTGTCATAAATAGTAAGAACTCTCTATGTATCTATTTTCAAAATAAAATAACGATTTATGATTTCAATCATCCCACAACGCATAATAGAATTTCTTATAAGCTTGCGCAAAACTATCAAAATTTTTTAGCTTAGGTTTGAATAAAAAACTGTTTCATACTAGATTGTTCTTGATAATATGTTATACATTTTATGAAAGTCCTATGTGTCTACTTTGAAATAAAAAAAAAACGGTTTATGATTCCGAGCATTCTACAATGCGTTATAGACTTTCTCGTGAAGTCGTGCAAAACTGTCATTAAATTTTAGCTTATGTTTGAATCAAAAACTGTTTTATACCTGACATTTCTTGATAAAGTGACATACTTATTTAGAAAGCCCTATGTGTCTACTTTCAAAAGAAAAAAAAGGTTATTGATTTCGAGCACGTTACAACGCGTTATAGAATTTCTCGTAAGATTGCGCAAAACTGTTAAATATCAATTGAAAATACGTCGATTGTGCACGAAATATACGTCGAACATGGCTTATGCGTACTGCAGTTGCTGTTCGTATGAAATTAAAAAATAAAAATAAAAATTGTACTCGAAACAGAGTCAATATGGATCTCGATTTATTCCTTTCATCATGGAGAACAAAATGGTGTCACTTTTGAACAATTTCAATCGCCGAAAAAGTTTATGCAATCGGATTTGTGGTGAAGGGAAAAAGAAAAAAAGAGAAAAGAGAAGAGTGAGGAGCATTTTCGTCTTTTCAAGTGGATAGGGAGTGAATCCAAAATTATATTAGCAACTAAGGAGTGAAGAGTGTAATATTATGAGTAGGAACTGATTTTTAATTTTAAATAGGATAGAGATTTTTGACCAATTTTCCCTCATTTTAACATCAAGAAATAAGGAGCGAGTTGGAATTTGAAAATGTTGAGGTACTTTCTTCGGGTACAAATACAATAACAACGGAAAAATCCCGTACGTAGACCACCACAAAACGTGAAAGAAAATGGGTAATGGGGACCCAGAAAAGAAACACGAAAAAGTGAAAAAACATTAAATAAATATAATTGCAATCACAATAATAAGACTGGAAATAATAATGCCAATTGCCGCGGCCACCCCATAACTTCAGTGTATAGAAAGTAGTAAAATACTCTACTTGTTCATGAATGGTAATAGGAAAGAATTTCATTACACGATCTTCTTCTTAGCTGTCGGAAAACAAAAACATATATACCCCCCCCCCCCCCCCCCCCCACCCCCAAAAAAAAGAAGAGGAAAATTGGACCAATTTTGAAATCTCTGCTCTGCAAAACCCATAAATAAATAATAGTTGTTCTTTCCTACTATTTACTTATATATATATATAAGAATATATATAAGAAGAAAAGGCAGGCCCACATCATATTATGGTTGGAGTTCATAAAGCAAATTGCTTTTCTACAAAGCCGACGGAAAAGAAACTCTAGTATAGTACGTACTCATCATCCTTCTCTTTCGCCTACACTCCGCATCTACCCCCTAATCTTCCACCCAGCCCAGGTACCATTTAATCTTTTAATTTCTTTTGAGGTGTGGTGTGGGGGGCATGTGTTCCATGTTTTCAATTTTGTTTTCATTCTGTTTTTTTTCTTTTTTTAATGTGGTAATCGAAGTGGGTTTTAGTTTTGATGCTCGTTACTTTTTGATTATTTTGGAATTGAAATTGTTTGCTAAAAGGTTAATCTCTTTTACTACTTTTTTGTTTATTTCTTCAGTAGATCCATCCCTCCCTCCAGGAAAAGAGTATCGGTATCTCAATGTTCAAATTCTAAATGTCAATGATAGCTTTTGATCTTAAGAATTTGTTTCTGGAATATTCATATTGTCAGTCCTAATTGAAATAATTGATTTAAAGAATTATTTTAGTCTTTTCAATTCAATGTTTGCGTTTGAGAATTTGTTGGGTTTTAAAATGATTTGTTGGGGCTATGCTTACATCAATTGCTTTGTGATTGAGACCGTATACTCAAAGCGGTTGTTTGGCCCGTTCCTGTTAATGAATTTGACCATGCTGTCCTTTAGTTGTCTTGTGAAGCATCTAACTAATTTGGGTGATGGTGGAAATATGAGTGTAAGTTAAAAGGATTGGATTTGTTGATGCTGGATGAAAATGGAGGATGACAAGTTAATTGAAAAGATTCTTCCTTCATTTCATCTACTACTGGCAGCTAATAGTTAAAAAGATAGCTAAAATATGATACACGCGTCTAAGTTATATTCAAGGTATTTGTTAGTTTTTACAACATTTGGATATTGTTGTTTTATGAACAAGTGTAGCCTGTTGATTTTTCACTCATGATCTGATAAGTTTTTCGCGTGTGTATTATTCTTGACTGATTTGCCTGAACTCGGTGAATGTCATTTAATGCATCATTCTCATGGACTATACAAAAGCTATCATAACTAGTATCAGATGTTTGAACTCTTTTTGCACCATCATTATGTCATGAATTATGGTTCCCAATAATCCTGTTTAAGAATCATTTTTTGGGGATTTTAGTAATCTTGGTAATAAAAATGGTAATGTTATAATGTGTGGTTTCGAAACGTGAAATCACTTTCCTTAAAATGATATTTCCTCTCCCTATTAGTTTGCTGCCAGGTTACGCGGAAAATCAAAATCACTTTGAGGATACGACAAACACCCTAAAACCTTCAAATAACTATTTCAAACGCCTCTTTTCCCAATCTTCTCACAAACGACCTTTAGTTAAAAGTGTAGGACATATTTGTGATTAGTTCTAATTTATTTCGTGGCATCAGATTTGATGTTTTTATAGAGCTTGAAACACCTCTTTATAACCGTGTCATTTTATAGAAGAAACAAGCCTTGGACTAGAAGTCATAATTGTTGGAAGAATCAGTTGTGAACAATTACAAATATATCTGAATAGTTATTACCTTTCCCATGATCCATATCATAGGATTTTTCAAATAAGCATCAATTCTCAAAAGATATGACTATTTAGATTATGGCCCCCACTAAAAGACATGTGTTTATTTAATAAATATTTTTAACTGTAATCCAAACTCTGATATCGTCGTCTGATGAAGGCTTGCGTATTTATATCAGGTAGCTATTTGATGAGGAGCTAGTTATCAGGATTTGCAAAAGGCCAGGTTTCCTGATTTCATGAGCATGGACAAAGCATCCCCCGACTGTCCATACCCTGGATGCTTCTTCTGTGTAATGAAGGAAGCTAACCCTAGCAAGCGCAGAGCAAGTTTATTAAAGTTCTTCAGAGAACTTCCTTCACAGGACGATGACGGTCAAGTTCTTCCTATTAGTGGCCTATGGAACACTGCTATGGCACATCCTAACGATCCTGAGTTCATTGAGTTGGGAATTTTTGAATGCATGACGGCCCTCATCTGGAAAGGCTTAAAAAACCGACGATGGCTATCTCATGATCAAAATATTTATATCCCTTACTACGCAGCGCATATAATTGGATCTTACACTATGAATATGGAAGAATTTGCTGAAAGGGCTGTGCATGCTGGGGTTATCCCAGCTTTGGTTGAACTTTTGAGAGGAAGGCTAACTTGGGTCGAACAAAGAGTGGCTGTACGAGCTTTAGGCCACTTAGCTACATATGCTAACACTTTTCCTTCATTAGCAAGTCATGGTGAAATCTTGGAGCTATCGATGCAGCTGGCAATGAGTTCTCTCGAAATTGTTTACACTCACTTTTATCAGTATGTTGATAGGAGGCTAAGTTATCACTGTGATCTTCTCACGCGCGGTATGGGTGGTGTTGAAATGGAGTCGAGAAAGGCAGAGGAATGGGCTAGTCAGCTGCAGTGTTGGTCTCTTCAGCTCATAAACTGTTTTGCTTTCAAATCTGAATTTCTTCCTACTATATGCAAACAAGAATTTTTAGTAAAGCTTCCTGGTATGTGGGGTGGGCTTGTTAATGAAAATTCACCAGCTGGTATTGGATTATTACGAACAATTTGTCATCATAAGCTTGGTAGGGGCCCGGTCGCTAGCTGTCCTGGAATCATAGATGCCTTGTGTAATATAGCGCGATCATCAGACGACTGGCAGTATATGGCGATTGATTGTCTTCTTTGGTTGCTTCAAGATCCAACTACCTGTCATAAGGTAATTGCTTCGCTTCAATTATTGGTGCAGTTGGCCTGCTTAAATGTTTTCCTACTGATTTGTTGTTTATCTGTCATCATCGTTAGTGCACTTTTATGCCCTACTAACTTTTTACTTATCTGTCTTAGAATTCATGTTCTATATTTCTTTGACTTGTGAGCTTAGAATAATCATTGTTTGCTTTGGTTAATCCAATGTAGAAAGTAGATATTTCATCTTATATGTTTTGCTTCTTAAGAATATGTCAATGTCGCTTCTCGATTCTATTAAAGTTTCCTAGGTGGTACATTCATGACATTATCTCTCAACCTTTAATTTCCAATGAGATATCACCATATGTGGAAACTTCACACTACGATTTATGTACAAGGAAAATGACTCATTTTGTATTGCAAATACAACTATAATTGTCTACCAAAGAATAAAGTCCCAAAGGAAGAGTTACGTAATAGAGATGGAGATAAAAGAGAAGAATGAGCATATAAATAGCCAATATAGTTATTGAATAAAATTATTTAAGATGCTTTGAGTTCAGAATGGCTTCAAAAGCATTGGAAAATCAATTCCCACAATTTCCTAATGTAATAAAGATAGGCTGCATGACGCCTTATACTGGCTTCTTCTGAAAGTGATGCCATACTTGTATAAAAGAAGAAAATTCAAATATGAGGAATGATTATAAAGATTTGTTTGACCAAGAAAGCAGAAACAATCATTCTTTTATCATGAATATTTTAAAGGCCTCATAGTGTCACTTCATAACTATGGATAGTTCGAAGAGTATCCTATGTTAGCCGAATTTAGAATTCTGTATTTTAGGATACTTTTAGATGTATTTTTGTAATCCTTGAATGTTTAATGTGATGAAATACATGCAGATAACATACTCTACTTTAATTATACTTAAAAATGACAGCACATAAGAAACATTACTTAATTGTTGAATCTCCAGAAAACTTAGGCTTGTTTGGTTATGTTTTGGGAGTGTTTTCCCGTGAGATATTGGGTGAGTAAATTTATCGGGAATTTGTTTTTTTGGGTAGTGTGGTTGGTTTATTTTGAAAAAATAGTATTTTATTCTTTTTTCTGCAGAAAAGTGTTTGGTTTACCCATTTTCAAATATATTTGAGTGAATTTTTGGTTAGATTTTGTTTGTTATTATCTTTAGAGGGGGCAAAAGTTAATGTAGCAGTGATTTTGCACATTAAAAAGTTGTGCAAAATTACTTTGTCAAACCTGGGAAATGCTCTTTTTTTTAATCATAAAAATAACTTGTGCATTTATAACAGAATAACGACTTACATGGTTTGCATTAATATCCTGAGGTGATATTCGCCAATATAATTATCTGTTTGAAGTAGATAAGCAAATCAGTGTATTTAGTACACGATTAATAGCGCATTAATAAACAATTTTCTTGTAGATTTTTTACAAACATATTCGAAGGAATGTTAGTGTCAGTGAACACGTGTTAAATTTGTTGTTTCGTCAATTATTCTAATCGAATCTCTTTCTGTATTGATATTGCATTTAAAAATACTAATGTCAGTTCATTTAACATAGATCGGACAAATGCTAGGAGATATGTGTTATCAACTTGCTGAATAACCAGGTTTCCTAACATTAGGTTGGAATAGTTTTTTGTAAATATAACATAATAATGTGGAATTTGATATCATTGCTTAGGGTCCGTTGGGTACACTTTTGATGTGTCTATGCTTTGTGGTTCCTTTTTTTGCAATGTAAACAAATAACTTAAATCTAATCTGTTAACTAATTATATTTAAACAAATATATGGTCTTTCCAGTGGTTAAGTTACACGAGGATAATATGCGCTAATAACAGTCACCTAACAAAACCATGTTAAAGTTTTCAATATCCAATTGATGTCTCACATGAATTGTGGGACGAAAATTTGACTAGCTTATAAGTGGGTATTATGGACTCCTCAGCAACTTGGGTGTATCATATTCCAAAAACGAGTACGAATGAAAAGGCTAGCAGAGCAAATTACACTCACATCTTGCTTGTGTGCCCCCACCCCGTGGGCATGGGCCGGGACACCCAAACATCGAAGGCAAAACATATGGTAGTGCCAAAAGCTTATTGATTGTCCACCGATGCCTTCTATAACCACCACTAGCAATTCTGTTCTGTCACGTATCAAACACCTCCAATCCCGCTGCTACAAGTCATAAACGTTTCAACTCCGGTAATCAGGAGTGGGCCACTGCGTAGGCCCTGCTTGGTTCAGTGCAATTGATGATGACACCATCTTTTGTGCTGGTCGATCATCTGTGAGTTATGTGCATGTGACGTCAAATGGTTCACAACAGAGAGCACGTGAGAAGTGAGAGAGTGTTGAACAAAGTATTGTGGTTCATGGGTGGGAAATGTGCTGGGATTATCAGGAATATTTTGACAATGTTCGTCAATTATAGGGGTATTTGTAATTTCATGGTATGAGCGAGGGGTTGGTAATTTCGTATTGTAATGTGGATGGCTCTGATGGGTGTCTCGGGAGTATTTTGGTTTCATCAGCCAATTTTTTTTCTTTCTGCTTCCAAGTTTTAAGTTGAGGGTTAAATGGTCATTTACAACCTTTTGAACCGATGACCAAGCACTCGAGGGGTTAAATGTAATTACCAAACGGAGAGGGGTGCACCTTGTTATCCTAACTAGTTGGGGTGGAAGTGTAATTAACCTTAAATGTAATCTATTTACTAGCTAGACTTCAACAAATCTACTGTCTTTCCTGTGGTTAATTTGCCTTACCATTTTAATTATAATTTTAGTGACCAACATTGTTATCACATCAAGTTTTCTTTAGTAACTGTCTTAACACTCTGGATATAGTTAAATTATCACCGTAATAATCTAGAACTTCCCGTAGGAAGTATTTAAAAGGAATAAAGTCTGACATTGCTTCATCTTTATCAAAATCCTCCCTGTTTGGTGTTGGTCAACCCTTGTTTAACACAACAATTAGTGCCTATATGCTTATTTTTTACAAGTTTATCTCACTTAATTTACTGCTGTTATCTCTTCTAAAGGGAAACAATCATGAATCAAAAAAGAAACTGTTGGAAATCAAGATTGATCTAAAAAATAATATTTGATATGATTTAGATTAGGATTTAAATTATGGATATAATTGGGGATTGATTGATGATTTGATTTGATTGTGATATGATTTGGAGTGATTTCCTCCATCATCACATGTTTATTTCACCTATATATAGAGGTGACTACTGTAATTCATACTCAAGAGAGAATGAAAGTCTTATAGCCCTTAGGAATTGTTTCGTGAATGTGGGCCAAATCGCCGAACCACGCAATTGTTGTGTTTTCTTCTACTCTCTTCACTTTTACAACCTATCATGAAATTTCAACATGGTATCAGAGCAGGTTCAATCCTGCTCCATTTGCTTCCGCATAGCACGATGGTCATTCCGTGCATTTCATTCCTTGGTAGCAAACTGGTCATCTTATATGGATTGTTCCATATTTTAGTGCACGAAGTGTTATTCCGTGCATGTTTTATCTCATCATGGATCTCCAACGTCATCGAGTCCAAAAAGGATCCAAATTTTTCTTAAAGGCATTTCTTTTAGTTCAAGTTGAACACTTTAATTCAGCTTTATGTGTTCAACTTGAGGGAGCGTGTTGGAAATCAAGATTGATCTCAAAAATCATATTTGATATGATTTAGATTAGGATTTAAATTATGGATATAATCGGGGATTGATTGATGATTTGATTTGATTGTGATATGATTTGGAGTGATTTCCTCCATCATCACATGTTTATTTCACCTATATATAGAGGTGACTATTGTAATTCATACTCAAGAGAGAATGAAAGTCTTAAAGCCCTTTGGGCATTGTTTCGTGGATGTGGGCCAAATGGCCGAACCACGCAATTGTTGTGTTTTCTTCTACTCAACCTATCATGAAATTTCAACAGAAACAATGGACCATTTTTCTTTTATGGCAAATCATTTCAGAGAACACTGGCAAGGTTCTTGGTTTGGAAGACGGAGGTCTGAAGTTCTTTATCAGCATTGACTTTTAACCTTCGTCTCTAACCAAGTTCACATTGATGAATCTGTACTGCTAAACAAAACCTGTCTGGTATCTTAGCTGCACTGATTATGTTCCTTGAAACCATAGCAGGCAAGCAAAATCTGAATTCGATGATCGCAATTTAGTGAACTTTGTGTCAAACTATTTCTTTTCATGTGTTGGGGTGTCAAGCGTATCCCTGGCAGCTCCTTATGAAGTAGTATATCATCATATTGACTGTTCTTCTGGCTGAAAAAGTTGAAAATAATATTGTGATCAGAAAATTGCAGCTTACCTTCTGATTGTTAATATTTGTTTTATTCGCATGAATGATCTATCATTGAAGCCATCTTGATTTCCAATTCAGTTCTAGCTTTACATAATGATAATAAACACGTCAACACATTTCTGAGGCAAAGTGAGAGTATGACCGAAGTTTTTGCTACTATCTTGCTCCAAAATTCTTTTTTTCCCACGTCTATTCTAATTTAATTGTGAAAATAATGCAGGTTATTGATAAGGTGGTACCTACACTAATTGACCTTGCAGAAATAACTAGCTTAGGGGATCACAAAAAACTCGGCGACTCAATTGTTAATGTTCTTCAAGAATGTATTGGAACAGCCCAAAGCTCAATTAGTCCCCATTTAAAAGAAGAAATTGAGGAAGTCCTTGCTTCTCGACAAAGATTAAAATGGGAAAAGAATATGCCAAAAGAGGATCTTCATATTAAACATGCTGCTGGTTTAGTGGTAAAACTCGAAGGAAATTCTCTTTTCTCATCAGGAGATATTTCTGGTGCCGCCTCAAAGTATTCAGAAGCATTAGCTTTGTGCCCAATGAGGTCAAAGAAAGAAAGGGTAGTTTTGTACAGTAATCGTGCTCAGTGTCATCTTTTATTACAACAACCTTTAGCTGCTATAAGCGATGCTACACGAGCGCTGTCGCTTCATAATCCAGTCAACCGTCATGCCAGGAGCCTTTGGAGACGAGCACAAGCCTATGATATTCTTGGATTAGCCAAAGAGAGTCTTTTAGATGCTATTTTGTTCATAAACGAGTTTTCTCAATCGAGTGATCCTGATATGCCTTTGAGACAAAACAAGGTTCCCGAATATGCTGAACGTTTAGTTAAGAAACAAATGCGGGCTGCTTGGTTGTTTAGAGAGGCGGCTATTAAACATGGAGGTGTCCATGGTGAAGGTGGTGATGGTGGAGATGTTTGTGGACAAGATAGTGATGATTCTGAATGGGAAACAGCGAGTGAAAGTGATATGGGAAATGATGTAAACGATGAATTGATTGACAATGATTTTGAGAGGAAAGTTAGGCACGGTAAAGCTTCAAAGAAAGGTACCTTTCTTCATCATTGTTTTCGTAAACATTTTTTAGATGCATTAGCTATTTATACATTTGGAAAAGAAAATTTTGTGGTCATGTAAATATGGAAAATCATTGTGCTCCAAATAACTTTTGGTACTCCATTAATTAAATGATCAAGCTTTGTTTTGTCTATTGATATAACTTGGCCTAGATTTTAATTTTATTGTTCTAGGACTGTGTTTCTTTAGATTATCATGTCTGATTTCATTTTATTTCCAATGGGTTTAAGGTTTACTTTACTTTCACTCAATGAAATAACAAGAGAACTCTCATGTATAATGTTAAGACTACATGAAAAATCAATACATCACAGGCTGCTGCATATTTACATAGTTATTTACTCAAATCCTTTTAACTTTCAGCTTTACCCTGTAGCATATAAGTCATCCATATTCTAAACTTTCTGCATATCTGCAATCTTGATCTGGACCCAGATACTCTCTACACTTAAATTTATCATAAAGATTACCTTTTTTCCCTTCGTCATTTTTGATGTTCTGATGATCTAATTCAGAATCTTTTAATTTTCCATTGTGAAAAAAACAGTAATATGCCCTTGCAGTTATTCACCATGTATTTGTTAACCGTCGAGGTCTGGTTCTTTACATGCCGCATTACTTTCTCATACCCTTGTGTGTGGTGCATATGTCACACATGTGCACGTATTTCAATTGCCTGATCGGTATTTGAGAGTGCAATTTTTCGAAAAGAAGAGGTTTTTTTTTTGTAACTACGCCAAAGCTCAGGCAGATTCTAAGTAATGCCGTAAACCAGTTCTTAATGACGCTATTCCCACGTCATTTCTATACAAGAGTATGCAAGTGATGTCTTCAAAATTTACGATTTGTGATCCCAAGTCTCAACATAAAAAGCGTTGTGGGCTTTAGATATACAAATTGTTTTTTGTCATCTTTGATTTTGCTTTTATTATGATTTTTGAGATATAGAAGTTTGATTCTTTGCTAACCGAATCGGACTTTGAAATAATGCAGAAAAGAAGCACGCATACAATTTGCAACTTACCAAGGATGAAGAATGATATATGGATGGTCAGTAGAATTTATTCTAGAAAGAATATCGAAAACTTGCGCAGGATGAAGCATCAAATAAGTAGTGCCTCTGTTTATGGAACTGGTGAAAGTAATCTCTTCTGGTTAAAACTACAATTTACAGTATATGATTTGTGTTTTGGTTTTTTTGTTTTTTATTTTTTATTTTTTTGTTGATTTGTTGTGTGATTTAGGTGGTTATACTTTGTAGTCATGGTTTTAGAGATTGTTCTCTGTTTATCATGTAATTTATTTTCTTCTCTATTTTATTTTTTTAATAAATCCATAAATTTTGTGTATAAAACCCTAGGCCCACTTGAGGATTGCTGGCCTTGATTGAGTGATTTTCTTTTTCCATGACTAAAATCTGCTCCTCCGTTTTCCTTGTTACCCTTTTATCTTATTATTATTAACTAGTCGCAGAATTTCTATTTCATTTTTATTTTGTTATATGAAAAATTATTACTATCATATGTCTTGTTGATATTATGTGACTATAAATATTACCTATGATCTTATGCCAATTATTATAAGTAATTAGAAATTAATGCAATGGAGAGAAAAAGAATCATTAACAAAAAAAAGGAATATTTAGAGAGAAATAAGAAGAAAGGTGAGTGGGAAGAAGAGGAGAGAGAGAAGAAAGAAAGAAAGAAATGTGAAGAGGAGAGAATGGGTTGGAGAACTACCTATGACACTTGTTAAAGTTGTAGTGGGTGCAAATTGTCATACTAAAAAGTTGGCAGACCAAAACATTTCACGTTATGGACTCAGCGGATAGACATGTGCATCTCTTCCTCAAAGAAGATAAAGAGGGCAAATCATGCTCCGAGTTGTGACTATAAGTCCGAATTTGTCAAACTAAATAGCATAGGGTAACCCCCCCCCCCCCCCACCCAACCCAATTAGAATTAAAAAAAGGCTGGCAGACCAAAAAAAAATAGTTACTCTATGGCCTCCTCACTTTATATACAATATACGTTTTAAGTTTTTCGTGTGTGGAATGGTAGCTTCATCAGTTTCTCACGACGCATTTCGATGCTCATAGTATTGAAACTGGTCTTAAGGCAGTATACAGGCAATCGTATTTGTAAGGTAGAGTGGGTATAAACACTAAACAGTTATGGCAGAAAAAAGACCTCATACAACACTTGAAAGAGCTTAACGCAAAATGATTGACCATAAAGTTTTACCCATTCTTTATTGTTGGAGATCGGTGTAATTAGCTCTGCTATGATCAAAGATCAATACATCCTTACTCCAAAAGATAGACACCAAAGCGTAAATGTAATGCTTATTTTATCAACACAACTACTATCACTTCATCATTATATATACTAATAAATAATATGTGTGTAGCACTTAACTCATATAATCTCGTCAAAATAATTCATTGCGTAGATGTTGTTTGATTTGTAAAAAGGGTTAATTACATTTAGGGCTAAATACAAATGCCCCCAGAACTATCCCAATGTCGCATATACCCCCTTAAACTTTAAAAGGTACCAAAATGGTCCCTCATGGAAATTCATGAGTTATCCAAATACTCTCATCCAAACACAACCTTGCAATATTAAGCACTATATTAACTTAACCAATGATTCCTTCATTTTTTTTAAATGAATTTATCAATTTAAGTCTTCAAAATTAACAAATCATTTGAATCTTGTAATCTGTTAATTCAAGAATTATGAAGAATTATTATAATTATTTAAATATTTTTTAATTAAATCTTATCAACAAACAAATCATTTAAATCTTGTAATCTATAAATTTATAATTTATAAATTAACAAGATATTTAATTTACATTAATAAAATTAACAAATTGTAGATTTAAACTACGAAGATTTGTGTTTTCTAATAGTATCATATTCAGTTATAAGTTATTTAATTGTATCAACCAACAAATCCTATTTAAATCTATTTGCTTTTCTTACAAATCATAAAGTTCAATGAAAAAAGAATTAACCAAGTTTATTTGGTGCTTAAATATTGTAAGGTTGTGTTTGGGTTGAAGTATTTGGAATTGCTTAAAATTTTTCAAACAAGACTATTTTGGTACCTTTTAAAGTTTAGGGGGGCATATGCGACAATAAGAATAGTTCAAGGGGGGCATTTTGTATTTATCCCTTACATTTACTATCCCTCTTATTTAGTGTTAATTGCAATCCAGTTTGCATATTTTGTGCACATAACAAATACTCACCTTTTATAATAAAATTTTACAATTGCCCTCTTCGGTCAAAAAACTAATGGAATTTGCTGACATCATAAAAAAAATATTGTTTAATTTCCTATTATGCCCTTGGGGGTGAGTGTAATTTTTCATATTACGTGGGATGTAATTGTAATTTTTAATTTAGTATTAAATAACTAATTTTGTAAAGATTTTTTAACATCTTGATAATGAAGTGAAAATTTGGATTTATGCCAATTCGATTAATTTTTATAAAATAAAAATAAATACCAAGTTTCTATTTATTTTAGGAACAATATCATAATTCAATACAGATAAATCTGAATTAGTAAGTTGCCAAAAAATACAAAATCAATACTAAATTAAAAGAAGTAAGTTGAAAGAAGACATATATATATATATTTATAAAAAAAATTAAAATTTATTATCGAAAAATAAATAAAAAAAAGTAGTAGAAATTAGTTGTAGGGGTTGAATGCAAGGTCTATTATAAAAGAGGGGTGTCTGTTACATGATCCAATAAAGCGGAAGGGTGTTATATTAACCCTTTTTAAATAATTTTTCTATTTTTTAAAACAAGGGTAATATTGATATTTTACACTTTTCATCACGTTTGGTTAACGGTCGTTAGTCAAAGGGAGGTAAATGTAAAGTTTTATTATAAGATGAGAGTGTTTGTTATGTTCTCAAAATAAGCGAACTGGACTGTAATTACACTAAATAAGAAGGGTAGTTGGTGTAATTACCCCTTTTTAATATTATATATTCCAAACTTAAAATAACTTAACTAAATGAATTGTAATTATTCAAAAAATTAATATTGATTGACATAAATTGAAACATTACATATTATAATAAATAAATTAAAAGTTAAATATTGGTTGACATAAAGTGATCAATACATTTAAAAGAAGTAAGTTTATTGAAACTTAAAACCTAGACAATCATGTAAATAAGTTCTATGTAATTCCATGCTATGTTTGTTCTTTCTCTTAGTTACATTTTATGGATTGAGCTTTCTCTTCTATTTTCATCTCCTGAAGTTTTTGTGTACTTGCAATTGTCTTGTCATTCTGGTTAAAAAATTATTAGATATATGTATGTAGCTTTCTTCATTATATTTTGATAGATTTTCTACCTTTGATTTCTTTAGTTTCTAAACAAAACATAGCATGTTTCTCCTCAAGTGTTTATATTTTGAACCTCAATTAAGTTCTTTGAAAAATCACAATAGGTGGCTTAGATTATGCTTTCCTTTTTGTTGCTTCGCTATTACAACTTCATTTAGAAAAATGTAGGAGAAGTAAAAAGTATGTATGTTGCACGTAAAAGTTAATGCATATTATAGAAAATAATAATATAACATAATGGAGAATATTTTTATTTTCATTTCTAAATCTGTTTTTTGTTATCATGATATTTTGAATTCCATTTCTAGCATTTTTTCCTGAACAAGGCTAAAGCATACTTCAAATAAATTTTCTTCTACTAACACTGATGATTTAGCTTCATAATTATATATTTCGTAGAATATGAAAACTTTCTGAAATCTTTGCAAAAATTTAATTGATTGAAAGAACACTTATATATTTGAAGGCAGTAAAATAAAATTACAATTTTTTGAATAACATATTTAGAGAAACTAAATAATTGATATTCAAACGAGACTATAATTTTACAAAATAATTCTTAGTAAATAAACTATAATTATTTAATTTGTATAAATTATTTTGTTTGACCTTGATGACCCGTGACGTTAAGTTTTTAACTTTGTTTCATAATATTCTTTTTGTATCTTTTCTTGAATATTCAAGTATCTAATTCCCCTCATTCATATATGATTGTTGGTGTTTTTCCTTTCCTTCTCTTTAATTTGTTGAAATGAAATTGTAAACAAAGAAAAATCACAAGTTTTTAAAATTATTTTATGGGTTAATATCACTAATATTCCCCAAAGTATCAGGTTTGTATCACTTTGATCCCTAAAGTTAAAATATTATGCTACAATCCTTAATGTTAAATTTTGGTCTCACTTTAGTCTTTTCCAGTTGGTTTTGGCTAGAACATTTGGTTTTTCAAAAGTAGGCCAAACAGTTAGGGCTTGTATGGTATTGTTTTCGTTTCCAAATCTCATTTTCAAGTTGAGAAATGTTGAAAAAGGAGTTTTCAAATCTGTATTGATTTTTGTGCTACAAATGAAAATATGTTTGGATGAGTTGTTTTAGATAATTAATTTATAAGTTGAAAGTGAAAATATGTTTGGATGAATTTGATTTTGTGTGAATTTTTATACGAAAAGACGTGATGAGAATGAAAATATGTGGATGAAAATTATTTTGGGAGATAAGTAGAATAAAAAATTATATTTATTGATTTAACATAAAGTAAAGTTGATTTGTAGTAAGTGATGTAGTTTGATATATATATATATATATATATATATATATATATACACACACACACACATATATTATATACATTGATAAATGAGAATACATCACCTGCATTCAAACTCCTATATTAATAATACCAAATTTAATCTACGTTTAAAAAAAAAAAAATGTTATCATAATGCAAAATGATGCATAAATCCCTCGATATTTCTATGCATATGTTTTTTTATAAAGTTTGACAAATATTTTTAATGTTAATAGCAATTTCATCATGATATACATCATGATATACATGTTCAATGGAGAATTGATATGATAAATCAAGAGCTCTCTCACAAAAGTAAATACATACATATATATATATATATATATGTGTGTGTGTGTGTAAAATAAAGGCATAAATGTTGAAGATTTGGTTCTGGAAAAAATGATTTGGTTTCATAGTTTTGGGTTGGGATCTCAAGATTTGAGAATTAAGAATCAAAGTTATGTGAGAAACTTTTAAGCCAAACATATTTTGGGTTCTCAAAATTTTGAGAATTGAGATTTGGGTTTTGAAAACAAAACCATACAAGCCCTTAGTTTTTCAAGAGTAAAATGGTAAAATTATATTTTCACATTGCACTTTGACCCTTTTCTTTTCTTTTTTACTATTTTTGACACTTTGGCCCCGAAAAAAAAAAGCGGGAAAATTCTATTCTCGGCAATTTTCCTTAATAAAAAATATATACAAAGTACCTTATTTGAATTATTTTTGTTTAACTAATATAACATTAGTGTATACTAGTAGGCAATGTGTAAACTAAATGATTAAAATTCAATATATTTATTAATAATTAATTCCAAAATAAAAGAATAAAAATAACTACCTTATTTTAATTGTTATTATTTAGCAAATATACACTAATAATTAATGTCTGAATATTATTTTTTACTCATTAAGTAAATAAGTGATCACTTAATCATTCACTTGATTCACCTATGACATTCCATTTTTATACTCGTTTTATCGTTGTGTGTTTGCTCTATCGATTCCCAACAAATTTCACCACTAACCTCCCCAAAAGTCGCCTCCGTCACGCGCCTCTTTGGTCTCGGTTGGAGATCTTTTTCTCTTCTCGTTGGTTCGCCTTGATTTTCATTGAGTGCGGTCTCCTATGCTACCAGTGTGATAAACACCACACCGCACCTTTAAAAGTACGAGAAAATTGCATTAACCTCCCTTGAACTATGGACATTTGGCAACCACACCCCTTCATATTTGCTATATTGGCATAAACCTCCCTATATTCGACTTTTTCACTAGATTTATTACTAAAAGACTAAAAAAGCCCTTCAAATTTGGGCTAAAAAAAGGTACAATTAAACAATTAGTTGGAGCATGGAAAAGTACCACTAAATTGCATAGTAATAAAAAATAAATAATAAAGCATCTTAAATTACAAAGATTCCAGAAATATATTTCTAAGATTCCTAATATTTAAATTAACTAAGAAAATGCAATTTAATCGTGAACCCTTTTATGATCCCAAATAATATTACTTAAAAATATTAATTTTAACTCTCACATAATTCAACTAATGCAGAATTTCATAAAAAAGTAAGTTATTATTCTGATTATGCTAATTTAATTTGCTGCACCATTTTCCTTATTTTTATATATGGCAATCATCATTAGAAAAAAATTAGTACTTCTTTTTATTTTTTCATATTGCATTTAGTATAAATTTGCATTCATGTTTAAGAATTTATGGTGATAATATGGGTATTCCTTATTTTTCAATTAAGACCATCTTTAAGAATTAAAGAACAAATAATATGTTGTGCTATTTTTAAAATTTGAACTTTGAATAAATATACCATTGTTTTTAAGAAATACTCATAAATTATTATTTTTGTACAACTATTACTATATCTATTTAATAACAAAAACATATATAAGAGGTGCAATTTTTTATTTTTTTTTGTAATATTATTTTTAGTCAATATAATATACTACTTCTTAGCATATTTTTGAAGAAGTTGTTGACTTATTATGAAGAAGAATATTTTAATAAGTAGAATTTTAAGTATATAAAAATTAGTCAAGTTCTTACTTCTATACTTTATGTTTCTTTTTTTAAATGAGAAAATTAGAATTATTCGGGTTTATGAAAAACGTTTGAATTCTATGAACATACTTAAAGCAATAAAAAATTTAGATCACATAGAGAATTCACGGTTAATCAAGAGAAAATATTTATAGAGTTTAGAATTATGTTTCTAGAAATTTAAATTGTGGATGCTACATTATTTGCTTTTATTATTATTATTATGTTATTTTGATAATTTTTCATTCACCAAGACATTATAAGTGAAAATTAACTTTTTTAATTCAAAACTGAAGGGCAGTTTGGTCTTTAGCTAAAAAATATAATGAAAAAAGTGAAAGAAGGGAGGTCCATGCCAATTTTTCAAATGTGAAGGGTGTGGATGTCAAATACCCATAATTCAGGGGAGGTGAATGCAATTATCCCTTAAAAGTATCCCTTGATTTCGCGACAAGCCTGAAAATATTTTGCTATTTAAATATTCAAACTACTTTTTGGCTAAGTGGAGGAGAAGTTAGGAGAAAATATATTTCGATTTTAATGTAGAGAGGTTCAAGAAGTAAGAAGACAAAAATCACCAAAATGATTCAAATATATATAGAGGATGAAAATTATGGCTTATTTAAAGCCCTAATGTTTGTCCTCTCTGATCTAGAAAAGAAGTCGAAAGATTTCCATCTCTTCCTTTATTGGAATTCTTAAATCTCTCAACAACTTGATTTCTTTTTTTTTTTTTTTTTTAAGAAAAACGGTAGAAATATTATTAAGCAATGTCAGATCGAACGAAATCAAAGACACGAGGAGGGGTGATGGTATCCCCTTCCAGCAAACCCAAAGCAGTTCTAGCGAGACCGTGAGCAGGCCTATTGCCTTCACGATCGACGAACAAAGGAAAACGAAACTGAACGAAACTGAATTAAAAGATGCAACAAGTAAAAAACAATCATCAATAATAGACCCTATAGGAGATAAATCTAATGCCGGAGATCGCAGACGCCGAATGAGAGATAGACAGTCCCCTTCCAGAACTACGTCGCGCCATCCGCGACTAATGCCCGGCTTCAAGGCCTCTACTGCAACCAGCGCCTCAGCCACTTCTGGAGTAGTACTAAAGTCAAGCCGCTGCTGTCTCCAAGCACAACAGGAGCCCGTCGAATCCCTGCCAATAGCCGGTGGAATCCATCGCAAGTCCTTCTCTTCTTCGACTAGAGGTGGGCATACCTCCAACGCTTCCTTATACGAACTGCAGTACACCCTAGCTTTGCGAATAAGAACATCCGGATCAGTTGTAAGTTTCTCCATAATCGACTTGTTCCTGTTATGCCAAATAAACCAACAAACAGTGATGAAAAAGTTGAACTCCTCCTTCCCCAATTTAGCCTGAACATGCCTAACCCACAACCAGGTTGTTGATGGGCAGAAAGAAATGATAGGCCAAGGTAAGTCAGAAAGTCCCCACACAAGTCTCACAAACGGGCACTCCAAAAACGCATGTTTTGAGTTCTCTCTATCTGAACCACAAAAAGGACAAGGACACTCCATTCGTACTTTTCGTCTATCCAAGTTGAACGCTGTCGGGAGTGCATCATTGCAAAGGCGCCAACCAAACGTCTTGATTTTCGGTGCGACGGCTGATTTCCACAAGAAATTCCAGTCCGATGGGGAAGATCCCACCGAGCTGCCTGACTGAGCACTCCTTCCCTTATTAGCTGAATCCCGGGCCAACCGATATGCGCTTCTAACCGTGAAGATCCCCGATCTCGAAAAGTGCCACACTAACTTATCCTCATTTCTTCGGCTGCCAAGAGGGATAGCACAGATTGCTTCCACATCTTCCGGCCAAAACGCTTCTTCCAGTAGTTGTCGGTTCCACCATCCCGTAGTATCATCAATCAGATCGCCCACCCTAGCGTCATCCGGTAAAGCACGTACCGAGGTCAACAAACTGAAATTCCATGGACTGAAATTTCCTACTTTAATGAAATATTTCCAAGAATATATCTAATTAATTGCCATATTCATTTTTATTAATTAACATAATTAATAAACTTATCTTGGACAATTAAATCTATTAATAATTAATCAAACAAAACAACTGAATTTGTAAATTAGTAATAAATTAATTTAATTTTCTCAATGAAATTAACTAAGAATTAATTAACTACTCTAATCCACCAAAGATCAAATCCACTTACACTAAACGTTATATCGAGTTAGTGTGCAACCCCTTAGGTTCACAAATGAGCTAGCAATAGGTCCACCCCAAATGTGTCCAAGTTAATTAATATAGATAGTAATTAATTAAGTCTTGATTCAATTACAAAGCTAAATTCAAGGCACATCTTGATCGTGATTCGATATCTAGCTATGTAATCACGAAAATCTAGACATTGATGATTATAGGAAAACCTCCTTAAGAGGATATTATACATTAACAACTCTTGACGAGATAGTGATATCCCACTTTCTCACAGTCTCTATAACTTGGAACAGTATTTTGGATCACAACCTTGGAGGACATTCCACAATCACCATCTAGTGCGTGAACGCCCTCGTAGCTATCTATGATACATAGGACTTTATCTAAAGGAAGTAGTAAAAGCAAGATAAAGACGAAACATCATATATTGGTATTCTCTTAACAAAGTGTCGAAATTACAATATATGCTCGCCACTAATTGGCTTGTTGAGCCTATCATACTAACAACATTTGCATTAATTTCATTTATGTGGGGGATTGTTAAGTAAAAGTGGAGTTTCACTCAACTTTGATCACAAAATTAAGTGCTTCCATATCTCGGATATGAAATTTTATGGGCTTATATTCATTTACCATTCAACTAGATAAATTAAGCATTTTGAATTACTCAAATCCGAGTTGGGATGAATGATAAATAATAATTGAAGTTAGTCACTTGAAATGTGTTATAGATAATTGTTTGGTGTAGGAACTCATTAAATGAGTATCTCAAATAGAATAAATCTTGAAAGTGTGTTGGACTTATATGTCCATGGTGAGAGTATGGGTTGGCCCTTGGGCCATCCAAGTTTTTGGAAAGATGTAGGACTTAGGTCCATGTTTGTTTAACCGCCCTCCCCACTTGCTCGCAATCCGATGGATGGGACTTGGGCCTTAGACTTGGTCTTTGTCTGTTGTAGGCCGTGGGTTGTGGATTTGTCTTGGCCCAATTGGGATTTATCTAAAAGAAATTTAATTATTTAATATTCTTATTCATTTTGAAATAACTTTGACCACAAGATTTTTTTTGACCAAACGATGATGATGAGCAGATGCTGTGGAGAAATGCAACTACCATACAATCAATGAGCACGATCGTATGCTACGCGGTCCATGATAGTGTTAGGTGACCGGTAAGCCATCTAGTGGTTTGACCATTAGATTATAAACACTATGACAATTTTGTCTCAATATTATATTGAACTCTTTATTGGCAACTTTTTCTTTATCGCACATACTTTCTGTAGTTTAGATAAAGATCTCATTGATCACATATAGCTAGGGGAGCTGTCGTAATGGGGACTATGGAATGCTCTAGATGGTTATGATCCTAAACCGTGTTCAAAGTCATAGTGACTATGAGATATCACAGTCTCGTCAAAACTTGTTTTTGTGTCACATTCTCATAGGAGAGTGCTTTATTCCATGGCCAATGACCAGGTGGTTAGTACATGCACAAAGATCCATACTTGGGGTGAGTACGAGATTCAACAACCCTGTCAGAATTTCTTGTTGGTTCTGTATCGTACTCGGAATCCCACGATTAACATAGGTGTGAGATTCGTAAAAACCTCGGACTTGAGGTGTCATGGCTGAGATGTGAGCCACCAACTACACTTTGATATACACATGAATTCCAAGAGAATTATATTGTGGCGTATGTTGGGTGTAGTCAGGCAATATGACAAAACATATGACATCAGATACAGTATCCATCAACAGCTTGAAGACTGATATTTTCCATGATGTTGTGTAAGTTGAATGATAGATAAAAACCTTTGATCAGAGCGGTGTCTTGAAAGAGGGATTGGTGGTCCCTACTTAGAAGATCTGATCATTAATGTTCCAACACAGTCATAGCTTCTGAGTTATTAGGGTTTCGACCAGCGTCAAACACTAGCCTACATACAGGAAAAACATAAAAGGATTCAACTCATATGAAGATCATTTTGCTGGAGAGATTTGTTATTCATCATTAATATCTGGGAAGTCATGGCGACATAGCTAGACATCGTTCCATGATCAATAGGTGCCTTGAATTAATGTGGTGAATTAAATCATGGCCTAATTAATTATTTGGCTAAATAAGTTAATTAAGACAATATGTGGATTGTCTAGCCTTTTGGGGATAAGACCTATTGCCAGTTTATTAATGAGCCTAAGGGGTCACACACTTAATTTAGTGAGTTAATTAATTCTTGGTGAATTAATGGAAATTAAATAATTGGGAAAACGAATAAATTGATGAATTGTTCTTAGTTAATAAACGTCTTATATTTAATATTGGAATAGTAAATGATGATAAGACTAATTAATTAATTAGTGGTCTAATTAATTAAAAGAAAAGAATGTTTATTAATTAAGTAGGCTTAATTAATATTTGATCTTGTGACTTAATTAATAAATTAGATTTAGACAAGACCAATTAATTAATCAGTGGCTAATTAATTAAACATAGGCTTTGACTGAAAGAAAGAAGAGAAGCCTTCCAAGGTTTTGCAACTCTGGCTTATACGCCTAAGGAGATGCCTAACTGAGGATAAGAGGATCCTCAGTGTAAGTTCCTCAGATAAGCTTGTCAGACAAAATTTTTGCCTTCTTCTTTTCCTCTCTCCTTCTGAATTAGACTATACTAAGAATTCCTGACACGCGAATTCCTAGCAAGTGTACTAGGTCGTGCAATATAATAGAGTGGACTATTTAGCCCGGGGTGTATCGTGCCCACAGGGACAATTGGATTCAATGCTCGTAATTGCTATATTATCTAACTCTAAGCTAAATCAAATTATAAGATGATTGATGTTTAGACTATGAAAATAACTAAAGATAACTAAAATGATTATCAAGGTAATAAATCAAATGGGAAGAGGTGATTGGGTTATGATCTTACTATGTTCTATCCTATGCTCATGAACTTCTCAATTATCCGGATTCTTAGAACGTTCTTACTATGACGAAACCCCCTAATGTATTTATTATTCAATCTCTTGAAATAACAAGCCTATACTAGTTAACAACTTCCTATATCTCTATAGCGAAGATTGAATTGACTAACATGCAAATAGGTTCAAAAGAATTCCTTGTTTACGAAGATCCTACATTCAATCGGGTCATCTTATCACAAAAAGCCACACAACGCAATCGATTCTATCTCTAGTCAATTGTTACGTTATGATGTTTGATTTTTCGATCTCCCTTTATCTATCTCCTCTTGGTCTCAAGATAAAGCATTATATCAAACACATGGTGATCATTCATGTGAAAGCATTAAGCATAAAATCAAACGTGTAACAAGAATGTAATAAATCCGGAAATTAATGATTCATTAAACACAAAACATTACAAAGTATTCACATAACCCAACCACAAAGATGCTTAGCTCATACTTACAACAACAAGTGATTCAACAATTCTATAAGACATGGTTGATACACAAATCAAAGAGAAAGAGTTGAATTACTCCCTATTACAAAGTTTGAATATTCCAAGCTTTGATGATGAAAATGATGATGATGATGACTCTTCAAGCTTTCTTAGGACTTCCCATGGCTTACCCTTGGTGTTTTAGAGCATTTTTAAGTGTTTTCCAAGAGAAAAGTGTGTTAAAAAGGAAGAAAACGGCGGACTTAATTTTAGGGCTTCGGGAGAATTGGACCGCGGCACAAACTTTTATCAGACCGCGGTCCTCTGACGCAGAATTCACAACTTTCGTATTTTGATCATAACTCTCTCTACAAATGTCGGATTGAGTTGATTCAAATTGCTACGCGAAGCTAAGAACTAGATCTACAATATTGAAGAAGAAACCGTAGTATGATTCGGCCTGTAAGAGGACGAAAACCGTATTTATATATGAGCATTGTGTAAAATCTTTCGTCAACTATCTTCTTTTGTTTCTTTCTTCAAATTCAAGCTCAATTTGGATCTCTTTTCTCGTCTTTCATGCGTAAATCAACTTTTATCCTACAAAACAAAATATATACCAATCAAAGAATTATGAGGGATAAAAAATGATCAAAGTAACGATCAAATCATATTACAATGGGGCATAAAGTACTGTAAAATATGGACTTATCAATTCCACCCCTTTCTTCATAAGAAAAAAGTTTAACTTTCTCTTGATTAACACTCGTAGAGAAGATCAAGGGTATGATCTAAGGTATGGATATGCCTAGAGACGCTTTGCAAAAAGAGAGCGTTGGAGCAAACGAGAAAAGCAGAAGTTGTTGTGAAGAATTTCTGTGGTGGATAATCTTCAAAAAGGTGATTCGAGAAAAACCCCTTTTGTTAGGTTCGCAAAATTTGATGGTACAATGTCAGCCTTGTTTGGGGATTGTGTTTTATAAATTTAAATATTTGTTTTCACTGCATACACAATCTCGGGGATTAGCCACCGTATCCCAATAGTGGTATTAGAGCCAGGTTTGACATGGCTCAGATTTGAATATATTTATATGCTGTAATTTTAAGTTTTTATCGCATGTAAATGGTTAGATTTTCTGTTTTAAGTTTTGGATTGATTAATGTTTTTAATCTGAAAATTGATGGATGCTGTTTTTTAAAGTTAAAAAAAATTGATTCGAGTGAAAAACACCCAGCCTGTGCGTCGCCGACAGCGCCGTCACTTTGCGACGGTAGTTCACGAACAGGCGAACAACAAACTGTTGCTATTCATCATTGCAAATAGCGAACAGTCACTGTTCGCGAACAACGAAGTGTTTGTTGTTCTTCGCCGTCGGAGGTGGCACCAGGATGGGGCTGCCATACACGAAGGTTGCGAACGAAGGGGCAGCGAGTTGCTGCCTCGTGAGTTGACTGGGCCGCCTGCTGGAGGCAGCCCATCCTGGGCTAGAGTACCCATGGTTTTTCCAAAAGTGTGATTTGTGCAAATTGGGGGCTTTGGGCTATTTTGCAATAGTTTGAAAACTACGGGCCCAATTGTAATGTTATAAAACTTGGATTTTTAATTACAATTTTAAAATTACAATTTTGGGCTTGGACCTAGAATTAGATTATTTTAAAATTATGGGCTTTTATTTATTTTCCAAAAATTAACATAACATTGGTGTTTTATTATTTTAGGAATTAAATAAAATTGGAGTTTTTGAAATTGGGCATTTTAGATTAAATGAAAAAGCGAACTCTTTCATGGGTTTTTCTAAAATTGAATTTTAAAAAATAATTAATTGATCCATTAATTGATTAGATTATCCTTAATTATAGACGGTAAATTTATAGTTTTAAGTGCATGACGCGAGCATGAATTATGTGACTTATGCGGTGATTCGAGTCGAGCCTTAGACTAGTCGTTTTAATCTAAGGCTTGAGTGCCATGTTTTCTATTTATGTACATGAGAGGGTGTGTCCTTTTGTTTTGTGTATTGATTTAAATAGAAGACGAAGATGGAGACACATTCAAGATTTGGAGCTGTGAAGACCATAGTGTAGGGTCCGGGGTGAAAGTGTTACGTGCCCAGCGAGCCATCTGTTGGCTTGAACAATAACACTGTATCAGTCTTATCATTTAGATTATATCAAATGCATTACGGAATGCTTCTTTATTGTTATAACTGGTGTTAGTATAGATAAAGATCTCATGGATTACATATGGCTATGGGAGCGGTCAGGGAAAACATATGAAACACTCTCAAAGACCGTAATCCTAAATCTGTTACAAGTCATAGAGGCCGCGAGATGTGGGATATCACTGGCCTCGCCAAGACTTGTTCATGTGTGTAACTCTTCCAAGAGGTCAACGAGTTCCATTGTCGATGGCTGGTATAGCCAATACATGCATAAAGATCCATACTTTGGTATGGGATTGAACGGCCCTGCAAGGATTCCTTGTTGGTGCTGTCAAACTTGAAGTCCTTCGGTTTTCGTAGTGTGAGATAATCCTTAGACCTGAGATGTTATTGGAAAGGGTGCTACCCACTCTGCTTTGATATGCATGTGCACTCCAGGAGAGTCATACGGCGTGTATGTTGGGTATAGTCTGGTAGTTACAGCGGAACAATTGACAGTCAGAGGGGATTCATCCAAGGTCACGAGTACCTGTTATTTCCTATGCTGTTGAGTGAAACTGAATGATCGAAAAGTTTTTGGCCATTGCATTGTCTAATAAGAGGGATTGGTGATCCATGCTTAGAAGACCAGATCATTAGTTAAACCAATATAGTCATAGCTTCTGAGGTTATTAGGGTTTCAACCATCACCAAACCCTAGGTCTTAGACGGGAAAAATATGAAGGGATTCGACTCACACAAAGATCGAAATCTAGAGAGATTTGCATTTTCATCGTTAACATCTAGGAAGTCGTGGCGACGTTGCTAGATACCGAACCGCGACCAATAGGTGTCTTAGGTTACTAGGTGAAATTAATCTAAGGCCTAATTAATTATTATGAATAATTAATCTAGCCTTTGGAGGGACTTATTGCTAGCTTGTTAATGAGCCTAAGGGGTCACACACAATACTTAGTGTAGTACCTATTGACTAATTAATTCTTTTTGAATTTATGGAGAGATTGATTAATTGGAATTAATTAATCGGGAAAAGGAATAAATTAATTAAGTGGTCTTAATTAATAAAATTCTTATAATTTAATATTGGATTATTAAATTAGGAAAGACTAGTTAATTAATTAGTGGTCTAATTAATTAATATATGAAAGACGAAATATATATATATATATGTGTGTGTGTGTGTGTGTGTAATATACATAGGCGTGTATAATATATATGTATAGATTTCGTGAAGGATTTTATCTTGTTCACCAAGTCTATGTATATATGTGTGTATATATATATAATATCTATCCTATAATATATTTAGTAGGATCTATGCTAATTAATTAGGTAACTAATTGATATGGAACGGTCTTATAAATATATGTTAGGTAAATATTGAAAATATGGAAATATCTTATTTGATAAGATATGATATATTTGATATGTATCAAATATATGGAAATATCTTTTTAGTTAGAAAGATATCCAGTTAATTGGGGAAGAGAGTTTGAGAAAGAATGGAAACTGTTAGGAATTTCATGTTAGATGTTTTGATGATGACAATTAAGAGTTTATGTTAGACCCCAAAATATGTAAGTTTGATTTTAATAGAAATCATGTATAAACTTTGAAGCGTTAGATTTGTAATAGGCTTTATAGGCTTCGTTCTGTTTTATTCTAGATTGTTAGGCTAAGTAGTCTTAGGTTAAGCGTCTGATGAATTCTGAGTGAGCTTATCAGTAGTTAAGTTTGAAGACTCAAGCGCCTGAAATCTGAATGAAGATGAAGTTTCCAAGCGTCTAAATATCCAGCTATATCAAGCGTTACCTTTTTAGATAGAAGCAAATTCAAGAATGGATAAGCGTCTATGAATGATGGATTTCACCTGAATTTATTTCTAAGTCCAAAAGGAGTTTAATGCAAATATTCTCGGTGCATTAAATGCCAACGAGCATTTAATTCAAATACATATGCTGATAAGAGCATTAAATGTGATAAGCACTTTCAGACGTACGGAGAAGCCACCCTATTGGACTGTCAACTTTTCACAGACTGCAGCACCAACTTTTGTGCAACAGATTTTCAGGAAAAAGGACAAAAGTTCTTCACTCGCGGAAGTGAGAGACACGCGCCTGTGCATGTGTTAAACGGACACTTTTTCCAAGAATGTCTATAAATAGGACTTCAACAACAAGCCAAACAAAATGATCAATTCCAAGCCAAATTGCTGTTGCATTGAAGTCTCATTCCTTAAACTCTCAGAAAAGCCAGAATATTCAAGCAAACATTCTCCTTTCTTTTCTTCAATTCCTGAGACAGTCAACCAATATCTCAAACATTCTTTTCGAAGAAATCCACACTACTATTAAGATATTCACAAGTTGTTTGAGCTTCATCAAAATCAAACAAACCGTTTAGAAAAACTCCATCCAAGCCTCGCAATCTGTGTGAAGTCGAAGTTGGATACTTGCATTATTTCTGGGTGAAAGAAGCAAGGGGATAGAAGTGATTTGGAGCAGAATCTGTGTGATCAAGGAGCTCAAGTCATCAACATCCATCTCTCCCTAATTTGTAGAAGTCTCTATGTGATTCTTTGAGAACCATCTTAGTGGATTGTCTCCAAGTGTTCAAGGAGAAGAAGGCCGTAGTTGGGATTACACCACCCAACAAACCATACAAATATCTTGCTCTCTACTTTATAGTCATTCTTCATAGTATTATATCTGTGTATAGAACTGTTAAGTAAAACTCAAGAGAACACTAAGCAACTAAAACATTTTCTTGTGACGTTAAAGCTTTCAAAAGAGAAGACTCTAAAATTATCCCCTGTGCTAACGCTGATTAAAGAACTGAACGCTTAAACCTATTTAGTTAAAGTATTCAAATTCTAAAATCTAAGTTAACTTTATAAAACAGTCTTCATTAGAAGCTCAACCGAAGCGTTTATATTTAAAGTAAATGCCTAGTCAAGCGTCTACATTTCAAGCGTCCAAAATATTTTAATACGAATCTTTTTGAAGTCGAAAAAGACTTTAGGGTCTATTCGACCTCCCCCCTTCTAGAACCTTTCGTATGCCGCTTGGGACCAACAAGTGGTATCAGAGCGGTTAAAGTTGAAATTTTTAAAATTTCCAAGCGTAACTGCTTGTTTAGATCCCGTTTTCAAAATCTAGTCGCTTTCAGTTTGTCATTCATGGAATTTTCTAAAGTTCCTAAATTGATTGAGTCAAACTATGACTCATGGAAGGTCAAAGCTTTTACGTATCTTTGTTCATGTGATGACGAAATGTGCGATATTTTTTCAGATGGACCAATACAAATTTGGAAGGTTATTACCAGAGCGCCTGGAGCCACAGAAGAAACTCCAGATGGCTACGTTGAGAAGCCTAAACAAGAATGGTCCACTGATGAGCGTCGAAGAGCAAATCTGGACAATGTTGGTCGAAATGCTTTGTATACAGCTATTCGTGACAACGACAATTTATTCAACAAAGTTAAATCATGTAATACCACTAAAGAAATCTGGGATAAGTTGGCTATAATCTGTGGTGGTTCAACTCAGATTAAAGAGAACAAGCTTTCTATTGCCAAGGAAAGGTTTAACAGTTTTAAGATGTTACCTAACGAGACCCTAGAGCAATTGGACATAAGATTCACAGCTCTTGTTACAGAACTTACGTCGTTGGAAATGGATTTACTAAACAGAAAAATGGTGGTTAAGATTTTCAGAAGTCTACCTAGTAGATTTTTGAAGAAGACAACCGCAATGAGAGAATCTAATATGTTGGATCTTTTGAGTCCAGAAGACGCCTTTTCAGAACTCAAGGCATTTGAGTTTGAGTTAAATTCAGCCAATGATGTTGTGAGTAGTCCAGTAATTGAGTCTGGAGCGCTCGTAGCATCAATCAAGGGTAAATCGGGTAATAAGGTAAAAGGTTCAGATATCAATGAAGATGAGAAACTAGCACTTCTAAATAGATTCAGAAAGTTCTTGAAATATAAAAAGAAAGGAAATAGTCCTAAGCATCAAGGACACAGTTCATATCAAGCGCCTGCTCCCAATACATCAACAGTTTCAAGCGCCTCAGTATTCTGTTCCTACATCCCAAGCGCCTGTTCAGTACCAAGCGTCTGCTGCTTTCTTTAGTTTAGATAAAGATCCTATGGCTGAGATGTGTGCTACCCGCTACACTTTGATATACATGTGAATTCCAGGAGAATCATATTGCAAAACGTTGGGTGTAGTCTGGTAGTATGACGGAACATATGACATTAGATACAGAATCCATCCACAACTTGAAGCCTGGTATTTCCTATGATGTTGCGTAAGCTAAATGAACAATAAGAGCTTCTGATCAGAGCGGTGTCTTAAAAGAGGTGGATTGGTGGTCCCTGCTTAGAAGATCTGATCATTGGTGTTTCAACACAGTCATAGCTTCTGAGTTATTAGGGTTTCGACCGGCGCCAAACGCTAGACTATAGATGGGAAAAAGATAGATGGATTCTATTCAAATGAAGATCATTTCCTAAAGAGGTTTGTTGTTCATCATTAATATCTGGGAAGTTATGACAACGTTGCTAGACATCTATCCATGACCAATAGATGCCATGAATTAATGTGGTGAATTAATTCAAGGCCTAATTAATTATTTGTGTAAATAGGTTAATTAAGACAATATGTGATTGTCTAGCCTTTTGGGATAGGATCTATTACCAGCTTTTTAATGAGTCTAAGGGGTTACACACTTAACTTAGTGTAGTACCTATTTTGTGAATTAATGGAGATATTAATTAATGAACATTAATTAATTGGGAAAAAAATAAACGAATTAAGTGTTCTTAATTAATAAAAGTCTTATATTTAATATAGGAATATTAAATGATGATAAGACTAATTAATGAATTAGTGGTTCAATTAATTAAATGAAAGGAATGTGTATTAATTAATTGGGTTTGATTAATATTTTGTCTTGAATTTTAACTAATGGATTAAATTAAGAAAAGACCAACTAATTAATTAAACATGAGCTTGGATTGAAAGAAAGAAAGAAAAGCCTATTATACGCTTAAGGAGGCGCCTAATTGAGGATAAGAGGATTCTCAGTGTAAGTGCCTCACACAAGCTTGTCAGACAAAAATTGTCTTCTTCTTTTATTCTCTCTTTCTGCATTAGAGCCTGTACACAATATTACACCCCTTTCTCTATAAGCCAATAGTTCGACTTTCTCTTAGCTAGCACTGGTAGAGAAGATCGAGGATATGAGTTAAGGTGTGGATACATCTAGAGATGCTTTGCAGAGTTGGAACATAGGTGCAAACGAGAAAAGCAAAAGTTGCTAAGAAGATTTTCTTTGGTGGATAAATCTTGAAAAAGGTGATTAACGAAAAAAACCCTCTGTTAGTTTTGTGAAATCCCATGGTACCTTGTCATCCTAATCCTTGTTTATGTTAGGATTATGCCCTCAGATGCCATAGAGGATAGAATGATAGGGCATTTATCTTGTAATTAACTTATTTCGATATTATTAATAAAGGCATTATTTAGTTTTCAATTAAATCTTATCTGCATCTATAAGTAGTGTAAAACGTTTTGTCTTTGTTTTCAGTGCGATCTCTCTACTTCCTATGGGATAGGAGATTGGCACTAGAGAGATTGATCTTGATTACTAAAAACAAGTTCGCAAGTAAAGTGAAGTCTTTAATGGAAAAATAAAAACTTAGAACACTTGTACAATCTTATCTCTGGCATGGGAGTGCCTGTCTAGTATCATGAGATGATAGGAAATTAAGATTGTAGGCACACCAGTGGAACTGATATGCTCGAACACGACTCACATCGGTTTTGTCACATGGATTTTCACCCTGTGACTGTCAATGACAGAACTGATTATGCGTAATAGGAGTAAATGAACCTTTGACCTGAAATATCATGCTGAAGATGCATTTTTGACGTCAAATATTTCATTAGAGTAGTTAGACCCAATTCACCTATTGGTGGGTTCGACCTCAAAATGTGGCTTGATGGGCAAATGGTAGTCTTAGCTGATATCTAAATGAGATTTGTTCTCTCATAAGTGAGTGATCAGAAATTTCCCTATGTAATTATAGATAAATAGAGATCAAAGTTTTTGGCCAAAGCAAAAAGAGACGATTGTGCTAGGCACTAAATCGTTCTCAATGATCTCGTATTATTATAATTAATACATATGGTCAAATCCAGTGAGTTTGACAAAGCCATAACTCTCACTTGATTGGGGTACACGAATAAATGGTTTATACTTACACGGTATTTATGATTGGAAGGTTGCAGAATGATCCTATCATTTGTTTATGTCTGGACTACGAAGTGGGCCACGTGACTGGCTAGGTGTTATCCACTTCCCTTGGTTTCCTCTCATTGTCAAACGAAACGAACCTAAAGAGTCGCGCTAAGGGATTGATAAAGAAAAATGAAAAATGAATATCTATTTTTCTTCTAGGAATTTTAATCTATTGGATAAATTAAATAATTAATTATTCATTAGATGAAATAATTAATTATATTGATAAGATTAATTATTAATTAATTTTCTAGGGAAATATATTAATGAATTAATTTATCAAATTAATTTGGTTATTTAATTAATTAATTTATTTATTGGATAGAATAAATTATTAATTGAAATAAGAAATTAATTAAACAAAACAAATCTCGGGCTTCTACAAGGCGTCCAAGAGGAGCCCAATATACTAGGGCTCTTTCATTTTGACTTGTTCAATAAGTCATGAGGTGTATAAGGACTTTGACTTTGAACAAGAACATAACTTTCACAACTCTCCTAGAAAGAAAGAAAAGAAAATATTCCTCCCCTTCTCTAAAACCCTAGCCGCCGTCCTTAGAGATTCAAGTGGGAAATTTTTCGTTTGTTGATCCGTGCGTGACAATTTAGAGACGTCGGTTGTTCGTATCAAGTTCAAGTTTTGAAGATCAAAACAAAGGATTGGAGATTTGGAAGCTTCAACTTTTCAAATTAGAGGAAGAAGAAAGATTCCCCTACAACTTCGTTCTAACGACTAAGTATTATTCGTTAAGTTTATCGTGCAATTTGAATATGCGATCATTGAATTCAACTTTGGATTTTAAAATAAAAATTTTTTGAAATCCTTCTGCTGCGTTTATGTTATTTTTTGCGAAACCCAATAGTGGTATCAGAGCCAATCTCTGATTCGCATATTTAATTGGGTTTATGTGAATTATGATATGCATAATATGTGTTTTTGAAGCGTGCAATTATGTATTAATTAAATCTGCATTTTTTATGGTTTCAAGCATGGATTTTGATTTTTTATATTTTTTGTGTATCCGGGTATATTTGTGATGTATGTAAAAAATCAGAAACGAGGAAAAACGGGGCTCGAAGAGCCCCGAACTGTAGTACGCAGCAGCTGCGCGCGACCAGCGTGCAGCTGCTGCTGCACACGGCCTGGCCACACGCACACGACCTGCTGATTTGGGTCTTGGATCCGGATCGGTAAACGGGCTATGTATTGGGTCAAAATTGGAATTTGGATTTGGGTAAATTTAAATATCCGGGTGGGTTAAAAGGATGATGACTCGGTATAATTTAATTAAGCCCAACGAGAAATTTTAATCAATTTCAACTTATTAATTAGATTGGGCTTAATTTAATTAATTCCAAATGGGCCAATTGGATGGGTGATTTGGACTTTAATTAAAAATAGCCCAATAGTAATTAATAGTGTGTGCATTAGGGGCGTAATTGAGCCGAGCTCGAGCCGAGCCTGGCCATTTTTCTAGGCTCAAGCTCGAGCTCGAGCTCGTCGAGCCGTGTTTTGAGAGCGAGAGCGAGAGCTCGCAGGCGGTAGAAATAGATCGGCTTGAGCTCGCGAGCTCGAGCTAGGCTCGCGAGCTGAGCCCAGTTTGTGAAGCAAAATGATTCAAGTCAAGCCACAGGTGGTTCGCAAGAAACAAAAATCAGAAAAACAGATCTCCATTCATTTGAAACGAAAATTAGAAAAAACAACAAAAAATTGATTACAAGTGAAAAGCCGGCGGTTGTGGCTGTGCGCGGTGGTGATGCGAGTGTCGGTGGTGGCGCACTAAAATTGTCGAGCTTCAGGCGATGCGAGCAGAGGCGGCACAAGTTGGGATGGGTGGCGCATGAACATGTGGAATTGTGTGGCTTTAGACGGTGGTAGTTGGTGGGTGGTCTGCCGCCGGCAATTTGGCATGAGGCGGAGAGAATGGGTGGTATAATTTTCCCATAATTTCTTTACCCCCTCTGTTAAACACGCTGCTATGGTGGAGAGGTTTTATGTTTCGAAGAAAATGTGATGTGGGTAGGTGAAGAGTTGAAAATGAAAAGTGAGATATTTTTAATTTCTAATTTTTTTACTTATTTAATTAGTTTTACTATTAACTAATAATATAAAAATATAATAATATTAAAAATTTAAAAGCTCGCAAGCCGGCTCGCTTGAACAAGTGAAATTGGGCTCGAGCTCGAAAAAGCTCGAGTTCGAGTCGAGCCGGCTCGGCTCAACTTACATTCCTAGTGTGCATGCTTTTCCGAATTAATTAATTTGAGCCCAATTGAATTAAATCCAAGTAGACCAAAAGGATAGTAATTAACTTGGGATTGATGAAATCGAGCCCAATAAGGTTAATTGGAATAAAAATATTTAATTGAAATAAATTAATTTATTTTCTTGGAGATTAATAATTAATTTATAGATTAAATAGTATTATTTTTTCCTCAACTTGGAAATCACTTGAATAATTGAATTAAGAATATAAATTATTTTTCTTGGATGATTAATAATTAATTCTTCAATCAACTAAACGTTTTTCCATTTAATGGTTGCTTTAAATCATAATAAAATAGAATTCCATATTTTATGTATTTATTTAGTTGGAATAATATTATTTTAATTAAAGGTAGATATACTTTATTTCTACTTAAATATAAATTTTGTATATCTTAGTTATCTAATAGGACTAGAATGCTTTTAATTGAAGTAAATAATATATAAAAGTTGGGAATTTATTAAAGGACTTTTTAGTTGGACTAAAATTTTAAATATCAACATAAGTGTTTTAATATTGCGAGCATGTCTTAAGTGTTGGTAACACTGATCATGGACTTAGGTTATGTTTGATTTACTTTTCTTCCAACGGGTTGTTGTAGAAAAATAGTTTAGAATTATTTAAGCCAGTAAAGTTTTGTTTTTCTGCATTACCTTTACATGTGATGGCCTCTTGGCTCGGGCCCTCTAGAAAAGTCCATGATCGAGTGTATATGGATTTATTTATTTAATTCCATGATAATATTGATAGGCATATTTATTAGTAGAATATTTTATGCATGTTCAATATGTGATAGTTGCGCTATATAAATTGACTAATGTGCAAAGTGAGACAAAACATTTGACAATTTAAATTCTCCCAAATAAATAATACCGAGTTAGAAAAGGTTGTGTGACATCCTCGCCCTCCACTAAGCTTTCTAAAATTAAAATTACTATAAATGTGTAATGCTTCCCAGTTATGGGGGTTATTCATTTAGAAATAATTTGAAATTTTATTACGTGCATGGAATGCCTTAATCGAAGCATATTTCACCCCAGAAACCTGTTCGGTTGCGGTTTGGTGAACTATGGGGAAAGGTATTGAAATATTTATTGGATAAATTGATGATAGACATCACTTCAATTAATTGATGGGCCAGAAATCGGTTAGGTTGCAACCCATGTAATTAATTGAGGACCTCAATACCCGCTGTGGAATTGATGCCAATGATGATTCCCGATTTTCACATGGGAGTGTGGGATTCGAAAAATGCAGTGGGAGCCAAGAAAAATTTTAAGTCCGAAGAAGGGACAGGGACTTGTCTCATTGAATTTGAGGGCAAAAACCAAACCTGGTAAAGAGGGTAGGTGGCTTAATTTTTCTTGGTTAAATCAAATACAAGTAATCTAATTTAATCTGGTTTATTTCTGCAGTTATTTTCTCGTTTATCTCTCTCAAAAATGACAAACCCACTTTCAATACTACTCAAAAAGAATACTCTTACTGGACCCAATTATGTGGACTGACTTAGAAATTTGATGATTGTCCTCAATATGGAATCACTGGGATACGTCTTGAAGGCTGATATCCCGGCGGCTCATGCCAGAACACGTGCTAGTGAGGAAGAGGTCCAAGCCCATGAAAAATGGGTCAAGGACGACATCCGGGTGAGAGGATACATGTTGGGGTCTATGACCAATGAACTTTAAAGGTCACAATATAAGATGCCCACTGCGAGAGCTATCCTAACTCACCTGGTAGAGCTCTATGGTGAGCATAGTCGAACTACACAATATGAGATATCGAAAGAGCTCTTCGGAGCTAAGATGAAAGAAAGTGAGAAGGCTGATGATCATGTCCTCAAAATGATTTCGAAGATCGAGAAATTGGAAGCTCTAGACTTCACCATGAACGCCACCCTTCAAACTGACTTAATCTTGCAGTCTCTTCCTGATTCCTTCTCTCAATTTGTGGTTAACTTTAACTGCAATGAGATAGAGTGCAATTTAGCTGGGCTAATGAACAAGTTGGTTACTGCACAATCTCAAATGAAACCAAAGGGAAAGGAAACTACCTTGGTCATTTCTTCTGGACCTAAAAAGTCTAAGTCTAAGAAGAAGAACAACAAGAAGCAATCTGGCAAGCTCGGAGCTGAAGGGGGTGTTCAAAAGGGTAAGGGAAAGGCTCAAGGGTTTTACAAGAGCAAAGGGCCTAAGAAAACGGACAAATGTATCTAGTGCGGTGAGCTTGGCCATTGGAAGAGGAACTGTCCCAAATTAGGCAAAGGCGCAAAAGGTATGAAACTTTTTGTTTTTGAAACTAATTGTTCTATGACCGTTTTTTCTATTTCGTGGATTCTGGACTCAGGGGATAGTGCCCATGTGTGTTGTTTGGAACAAGATCTGCAAAGAAGTAGAAAGTTGGGCCATGAAGAAGTGATGATCAAAGTAGGCAGCAGGGAAAGCATTGCAACTACTAGAATAGGATCTACTTCTTTATATTTGAGTTCTGGACATTTATTATTTTTAGATAATGTTTTAGTTTTGCCCAAGGGACTTAAGAACATTGTTTCTATTCCGATCTTAGTTAAGATTAGATATACATTCCATTTTTCTAATTTAAATTGCGACATTTATTATGGAAATAAATTAGTTGGCAATGCTTCTTTAGTTAATAATGGTTTGTATTATTTAAATGTCCATAATTCATCTGATTAAATGTTGTGACTAAGAAACGTGGTAGGCAAGAAGCTAACTTAAGACTAAAGTGGCATCTTAGACTAGGCCATGCTAGAGAGCACAAGATTCACATAATGAAAAAAGATGGGCTTTTAAGCTCACTAGGGTCGGATCCCTGTACAACATGTGAATCATGTCTCATAGGCAAGATGGCTAGATCACCCTTCACCGGGAGTTTTGAAAGAGTCACTCAAGTCTTAGGATTAGTGCACACCGACGTTTGCGGACCATTTGGAGAAATGGCTCGTAGGGGTTTCTACTACTTCATCACTTTCACAGACGATCATTCAAGATATGGTCTAGTGTATCTGATGAAGCAAAAGTTTGAATTCTTTGAAAGGTTCAAAGAATTTAAAGCTTTGGTAGAAAATCAAACTGGGCATAATATAAAAACTCTACGATCAGATTGTGGAGGAGAATATATGAGTGCCGAGGTTGGTGAATTCTTTAGAGAACAAGGAATAATGTTACAACTAATACCACCAGCAACTCCTCAACTGAATGGAGTAGCTGAGCGAAGGAACCGAACTTTGTTGGACATGGTTCGTTCTATGCTTAGTTATACTGATTTACCCATTTCATTGTGGGGATACACACTCCTTACTACTGCTTATATATTGAATGTATGTCCCTCCAAATCCGTTCCTAAGACTCCGCATGAGATGTCGAATAATAGGAAACCATATCTTAATCATATTAAGATTTGAGGATGTCCTGCTTATGTCAAGAAGACCAAAGTGGAAAAATTGGAGACTAGATCCCTCATGGGACGTTTCATTGGTTATCTTGAAGATTCCATGGGATTCTTCTTTTACCTACATGATGATCAGAAAATCATTTTGGCTCTACATGCCCACTTCCTTGAAGATGAATTCATCTTGGAAGGGGGCAAAGGTAGAAAGATTATTCTAGAAGAACAAAATGAAACTCCCTTTGAGACATCTGTCCAAGAACCAAGGCCTAACCCTACAGTAGCACAACCACCACATAAATCTGGTAGAATACCACATGAACCTGAGAGGTATGGGTATCTATTGCAGGGGAAGCCTCAGCTCCACACAGTAGTACAAAAGGGTCATGAAGATGATCCTTGTACCTATGATCGAGCGATGCTGGATGTCGACACTTCAAGATGGCTAGAAGCCATGGAAACAGAGATGAACTCTATGCAAACGAACCAAGTCTGGACTTTGGTAGATCGTCCTGAAGGTCTCAAACCTATAGGATGTAAGTGGATCTACAAAAGAAAGATAGGTAGTGATGGCAAGCTTAACACCTTTAAAGCCAGGCTCGTAGCAAAAGGGTATAGTCAAAGAGAAAGAATTGAATATCATGAAACCTTTTCACCCGTGGCTATGATAAAGTCCACCCGAATACTGTTATCCATAGCTGCATACTTAGACTATGAGATATAGCAGATGGATGTCAAAAAGGCTTTCCTAAATGGATTCCTCGAGGAGGATATCTATATAGGGCAGCCAAAGGGTTTTGTATCTGAGACCAATATCCATAAAGTATGTAAACTTGAGAGGTCCATATACGGTCTCAAGTAAGCATCTAGAAGCTGGAATCTCCATTTTGATGAAGTAGTAAAGGGATATGGCTTCATCAAGAACGAAGATGAACCCTGTGTCTACAAAAAGACTAGTGGGAGAAAATTCTTAGTACTATATGTGGATGACATTCTACTTATAGAAAATGACGTGGGAATGCTCACTACAGTCAAGAAATGGCTTTCGACTACGTTTTCCATGAAAGACTTGGGAGAAGCAACTTACATTCTAGGAATTCGTATCTATAGAGATAGAACGAATAGAATGATAGGTCTCTCCCAAGCCCTTTACTTAGAGAAGGTCCTAAAAAGGTTTAGGATGGAAAGTTCTAAGAAAGGGTTCCTTTCCATGGGTTGAGATGAGTAAAGTACCTATGCTTCTGCAGTTGGTAGCCTAATGTATGCAATGCTGTGTATAAGACCCGACATTGCCTATGCTGTAAGCGTGGTGAGTCAATTTTAGGCAAACCCGAGAAAGGAACATTGGATAGTTGTGAATAATATCCTAAAGTATCCCGAAAGAACTATGGATATGATTCTCATCTATGGAGGTGGAGACCTAAAGATGGAAGGTTACACTAACTCGGACTTCAAGTCTGATGTCAATGACCGTAAATCCACTTCAGGGTTTGTTTTCACGCTTAATAGTGGGACTGTGTCTTCGAAAAGCTCCAAGCAAAGCATAACCGCAGATTCCACCACTGAAGCTGAATATGTGGCAGCCTCAGAGGCAGCTAAAGAAGCTGTTTGGATGAGAAAGTTCCTTGGAGAACTTGAAATGGTTTCTAGTTCACAGCTCTGGTTGGCACTTTATTGTGACAACAATGGAGCAATAGCGCAAGCTAAGGAACTAAGGTCTCATAACAAGTCTAAAGACATTGAGAGAAAATTTCACATCATTAGAGAGGTCATTGACCGAGGAGAGATAGCAGTGCAGAAAATAGCCTCAGCTGACAATATAGCCGACCCGTTCACCTAACCACTACCTCAGGCTGTTCTGGACCGACACCTGGAAGGGATGGGTATAAGATACCACAATGAATGGAATTGAGTGCAAGTGGGAGATTGTTATGATTATGCCCTCGAATGCCATAGAGGATAGGATGAAAGGGCATCTATCTTGTAATTAACTTATTTTGATAATATTAATAAATGCATTATTTAGTTTTCACTTAAATCTTATCTGCATCTATAAGTAGTGTAAAACATTTTGTCCATATTTTCAGTGCGATCTCTCTACTTCCTATGGTATAGGAAGATTAGCACTAGAGAGATCGTCTTGATTACTTAAAACAAGTTCGCAAGCAAAGTGAAGTCTTTAATAGACAAATAAAGACTTAGAACACTTGTACAATCTTATCTCTGACATGAGAGTGTCTGTCTAGTATCATGGGATGCTAGGAGATTAAGATTGTAGGCACATCAGTGGAACTGATATGCTCAAACACGACTCGCATCGTTTCTGTTACATGAGTTTTCACTCTGTGACTATCAATGACAGAACTGATTATGCGTAATAGGAGTAAGTGAACCTTTGACCTGAAACATTATGTTGAAGATGCATTTGTGACGTTAAGTATTTCATTAGAGCAGTTAGACCCAATTCACCCATTGGTGGGGTCGACCTCGAAATGCGGCTTGATGGGTAAATGGTAGTTTTAGCTGATATCTAAATGGGATTTGTTCTGTCATAAGTCAGTGAGAAAGTACCCTATGTGATTATAGATAAATAGAGATCAAAGTCTTTGGCCAAAGCAAAAAGTGACGATTGTGCTAGGCACTAAATCAATTTCAATGATCTCGTATTATTGTAATTAATACATATGGTCAAGTCCAGTGAGTTTGACATAGCCATGACTCTCACTTGACTGGGGTACACGAACAAAGGGTTTATACTTACATGGTATTTATGATTAAAAGGTTGCGGAATGATCCTATCATTCGTTTTTGTTTGGGCTACGAAGTGGGCCACGTGACGGGAAAATTAAGGGAATAGCCCCATTTTGCATAGCAAATTAAGTGCCTAGCCCTAAAACACAAAAATTTTAAGTGTCTAGCATCATGAAAATTGCATTTTAGTCCCTCGGATTTGCAAAGTCAAACCACTATTTTTGACCAAGTCAAAAGACCCTAAGCCAAGCAGAAACTGACACATGGCAAGTTATTTTTATTTTCCCAGTATATAAACTTTTAAGTTGTTTTCAATTTGGTCCCTTTGTTTGCTTTTAGAATTTTTTATACCCATGAGAGTAATTATACATACTTTAAAAAAAAGGGAATCCTAACCCGGCTTTATAAATCTGCATAAAATTTTTATTGCACTCGTAAATTATTTGCATGCATGTACCCGATAATATTTTGAACTCTTTTATTGATTGTCTTAATACTTTAGAAAATTTAGATTATAATATCAAGAATTAATATTAGAATTACGAAACTAATTAATAACTAGGAGAGATAATTGGGTTAATACTTATTTTAACACACCACCTATAGCACGAGATCATCAAAACTATATTAAATTTCTTTTAGTTTTAAATATATCAATAGCAGCATTTTATTAAAATAGATCCTTCTAATTTAAAAAAATTAGAATATTTAGATCTAGAATATAGTTTAGCCGATAGAACCATTATCTCTTTAGATAAACATAAATTTATTTGTAGATTTGATTCAAGTTTTAAGCACAATTTACATTCGAAAAATAAACACTTAAATAGTTTAACGGATTTACTTATATCGTTAGCATCCGACTTCGAAGTAAATAACACTAAACTTTGTAAAACTTTAGAATCATTAAAAGAAACCGTTTTGATAAATAGAGAAATATTAAAGAAGGGTGAAAATAATAATTTAGATTATATTAAGCAACAGTCTGAGGAAACTTTGAAAATTGTTAAAAAATATAATAAACTTTTCCCTACTAAAGAAGAAATAATAGAGTTAAAATATAGTTTGGAAAGAAATAAGCTAAAACAAATAGAAATCGAAACCAAGAAAACTAAGTCAAGTAATAGAAAAAATAAATAAAGTTGAAGCTCAAAATTTAGAAACAAGTAAAACTTTAAAAAATATAGAACGAATAGTTAGCGGATGAATAGTATAGAAAATAGATTAGAATATAAAAGAGCCATTGAACTAGCAAATAAATACCTATATACGCAAGAAGGATTTACTACCTATCAAGGAACTAGTAATTCAGATAAATTATATCCTAAACTTTGAAATATCCAATTTGCTTTAATTTTACAAATATTTGAAAGGCTAGACAAATTGGAAAATAAGTTAGAAAAAGTAAGCACTAAAATAGACACTGTATCTCAAGTAATTAAAGGAGATTTACAAGATAGTATGGAAGAAAGATTAGCAAATCTAACACTCGACAAGTTTGAAAAACTTAAAAATATATATATATTGGTAAAAAATGTTGAGATCATTTAGTGGTACTAGTAGAACTATAAGTAAATCAAGTAGTAAAGAAAAAGAGAAAGAAAAAATAAGTAATACTTTTACTAAAAGAATGTTTAGAGGATCAGGAAGTCAAAGCTCAACTAGAGAAGTAGAATTAGAAGAGATAATAGACGTAGAAGAAAATCTTAATTTGTATAATAACAAAGGAATAGATAAATTAAAACCTAAAACATTATACAAAGTAGGAAAAATGGATTTTAACACACATTTAATTAAGAAATTTAGAGAAAAAGAAGTAAAAGTTATGACAAATGCTGAAAATAGAAGTTTAGTTAGCCCGAAATGTATGAAGCAATTAAAACAATTAAAGCAAAAGTATATACATTTAGGATTAATTATTGTAGGAATAAAGGGATTAACTAGAAAAGGAACCGGTGGAAAGGTTTTAGTTTTATTATTAGATAAAAGTTGGTCTGATGCTAAGAGAGCAGTATTTGCTAGTATGGAAATAGATATGACTAATAATTTAGGAATATTTTATGTAGCTCCAAATATGATGAAAAGTATTAAAGATATTAATAAAATTACTATAGGATAACAAAATAGAGGATATGAAACTTATGATGGAAATAACTTAGTTGTTTCTATAGCATTTTTAGGAAGAGTAACTAATAATAGTTTTCCTCAATATAAAATTAATATAGACGGAATAATAGATGATTTAGCCTCAGTAGGAGTAAAAATGATTAAACCTTTAAATATAGATAATAACGATTTAAATGGAGAAGAATGGGAATTAACCAAACATTTAGAAGAAAATGAGATGGTTAAGATTCCAGGAGAAAGTGTAATGTATACGAATAGTAGAGGTCAAACTTCTATTATATTTCTTAATTACCAAAAACAAGATCCCAAAGAAAATTTAGAAGATCTAGAAGAAGAAACTGATAATGAAACATAAACAAACTATATGAATATTATAGAAGAAGAAGAAGTTAGAATAACTAGTAGATTTGCAAATTGGAAAATAATATCTGGCATAGAAAGCGAAGAAGAAGAAGAGGAGGAAGAAATATAAAAGACATAGAAGAAGAAATTAGACAATTAGAGAGTCAGCTCAAAAATGATTATAGAACAAAAAATATGGAAGAAATATTAAGAAAGAATTTTGAGATAAATAATTTAAGAGAATTAGTAGATGAAATGTATTTTGAAGCAATGAATTTAGATATAAATTTAGAATCAGCTGAAAAAGAATTTAAACAATATTATAATATTGATTTAGTAGATGATATATGTTCAAGAAAAATAGAATTTGAAATTTTTTTTAAAAATAAGGAAACGAATAGTAACGAAATAACTTTTATAGCCGATAGCCAAGCGAGTACTAGTAGTAATATAAGAAAAAGAACTAGAGTAGAACCAGATTATAGTGAAGTTCCAGGTAGAAATGTAGAAATGAGTAGTAGATCAGAATGGAAAAGCCCAACATATGAATATAGATCAACCCAGCCTAATAAATATGTAGGATCAAGACAACCCATAGGAAAAACCATGAGTGAAACCATGTTAGTAATTGAATTAGGAAGTCCACAAATGTGGCCTGAAGAAGTAAATATATGGGAACAATGTGTAAGACATTGGGAAATAAATAAAAAGGCAGATATGGATATGTTTAACTTTTTAGAAACATGCTTAGGACCTACAATATTATCTATCTGGCAAAGTAAGAAGAAAAAGGATCCCAATAGAATTATTGAAATAAAAACCTTAGGAAATAATCCTTATAATTTTACTAGTTTTATTAGAACTTTAATAGTAGGAATAGATCCAGGAAGAGAAAATACATTCATACAAGATACGGCATTTAGAAACCTAGAACAACTCACTATAACCGATATGAAATATATTATACCTTTTAGTCAGGATTTTACAAGATTAATAGGAGAAGCTAATAAAACATTTGATGAAGAATTATGTAATAGATATTTTACAAAATTATCACAAGATTTAGGAAAAAGAATACATGAAGAATGGATAAACACCAATGGTAATATTACAGGATTAGGTATAGGACCTAGAGTACAATATATTTTCTATAAACTTCAGGAATGGTGTAAAGAAGAATTTATTAGAGAACAAATTAGAAAACAATCTTATGAATTTGAAAAGCTATATATACCCCACAACAATATGGACAGAAAGGTATAGGACCTAGAGTACAATATACTTTCTATAAACTTCAGGAATGGTGTAAAGAAGAATTTTTTTAGAGAACAAATTAGAAAACAATCTTATGAATTTTGTAGAAAAGCTATTGATAATAGGTGTTTTTACGTGTTTTTAAGACCGTAATTCTTATGATTTGGATTCACTTATTGCTTAAATCATGTCACATTTGCATTTAATAGGTGTGTTAAGTGAATACAGGTAATAAATGAGAATACATGAAGAAAAGGGAAGAAAAACGATGTACAAAACAAGTTCAAGCATGTTTTTCAACACCTAGGCGGTTTATGCATCTCCTACCACATTCGAGCGATAATTCCGTACATTTCGAGACCGACTTAGACAAAGTTTCCTTCTACAAAGTTTTAGATGTATGTCTTAGCTTCAAATGGGAACTTGAAACATCCAAATCGGAGGTCTATAGAGATAATTGTGAAGGAAATACGATTGCTGCGCCGAACAGAGAAGTACATGTGCCAGGATACGCCCTAGCGCCCTCCTAGTCATGCCTAGGCATGGATAGTCCGAATGTTACTCCTTTTCAGCCTAAATTCCATCATTATATGATGGGTAAGAATCACTTTTGGCCATAATTCAGCACATGTGTTGAAGGGTTGTCATAAGTGTGTTTCTTGGTAGATTTACTTTATGGGCGCCAAATCAGAAACAACCTCCATGTTGAAACGAATTGGACAAAATGTCCTTCTGTAAAGTTGTAGATCTATGTTTTATCTGAACATGGGGACTTGAATCATCCAATTTGGAGATCTGTGGAGAAGTTTATGAGGAAAATACTAAGACTGCGCTGGAAAGCAAGAAAATGGCAGCATGCATGTGTTTTGTTGAAGTTTTCACATGGTTATGCTTGGTGGAATTCTTAAGGGCCGAAAGTTAAGCATTTTTTAGCTGGTTGGAATCTTAAAAGCCAAACTTTAAGCATCACCTTAGGTGGAATTCTCATTGGGGAACTTTAATGGGAATTCTTAATGCATACTTTAGTGGAATTTTGGCTATAAAAGGAGGGGGAACCCATACTCTTCATCATTCACTATCAATTTCAGATTCTTAGAAGAGAGGGGGGCAGCCCCTAATCTGATTTCTCCACCATTCATCACCATTCTTCATCACTCTTGGAGGGGAAAACTAGAGGAAGGAAAAGAGCTTGGGGATTGAAGGCTCAACTTCAAGATCCATCATTATTCACTTTTGAGGGAGTTTTTATTGCTTTTCATTTCAGTTATGTCTATGAACATGTGTATTAATTCATTTATGTTTTTCATATTATCCATTATGAACTAAATTCATAAGACTAGGGCCATGTAAGGCCAAATTGTGATATATGCTTATAATAGATGATTGTTAAGGTTGTTCTTATATTGTTATGTGATGTGAATTTGTGTTTTTGCCTATCTTGCATATACTTGATCACTATATGTTAGAATCTTATGCCTAGGTTAATATTTCGGGAGAAAATTGACTTAGGGTGCAAAAAATTCACATCATGACCCGTAACTAATGAGGAATTGCCCTAGACATAGGTAAAGATTCCCGGGTGAAGTTGTTCGATTCAAATCGAGTGAACTCTAGTACGTTAATGCATGTTTAGTGGTTAGATTTCTGGATAGGAATATTTGGGAAATCACGATCTAAGCATAGGAGTTTATACGCGAGACATCGGTTATTCTCTACCCTCGGAGTTCTCACCATAACAATATAAGCGTAATCCTTCAACTAGAATCTTTATAAGTATAATTGATCAATTTGAACCTAGCATGTGCCTTAGTCTCCCTTTATACTTTGTGTAAAATCAATTGTGTAATCTTGTTCTTATTGTATGCATTTTACTTATAATTTACGTTAATTATATTTGTTCTTTTTTTCGTTAAAATCATAAACTAAAATTCAAGTCTCCGTGGTTCGACAACCCGGACTTTTAGTCCACTTATTACTACACACGACTAGTGCACTTGCTACAATAGCACGTTAGCTTTTAGCGTGTCAAGTTTTTGGCGCCGTTGCCAGGGACTTGTTCATTTTAGTTTTTGATTTTTCATTTAAATTTTCATAATTCTTAGTTTTTCGTTTATTTGTAACCTTTCTTTTATTTTATTATTCTAATTTTGTTCTTGTGTTTAATTGTTAGGTATAATTTGTGGTGCATGACCCGCTCTTCTAATGAGCCTCTATACAATTTTGAGCCGGAGATAGAGCGTGTTCTTCGATCTAGTAGACAAGCTCGAGAAATGGCCGACAATCTAAATCCAAATGGAAATTTTCCCGACATAAATCTTCCGGAAAACAGGGAATGGCTACAAAATCTTTTCCAAGCTATGCAACCGGCACCTCCTCAAAGACTTCCATCGGTCCGGGAAAGTCTACCTCCAAGGGTCCACTCCATACCGGGGCCCGTTGTCTTTCCAAATTTCTTTGCACCAAATTATCACATTCCGTCACACATCTTTAGCATGGTGCAAAGCGAACCCTTCTATGGAGAGCCCCATGAATCACCTCATGAGCATTTGGAGACTTTAGACGATACTCTCATGACTACCCAATTTCATCCACGGGATCTCGATGCAATTCGTCTAAGAGTCTTCCACTTCTTATTAAAGGAAAGGCGGACCATGTGGTACAAATCTCTACCACCCCAATTGACACGAAAAATCCTTACGTGTATTAAACAGCAAGTGGACTGGTCGTGTGTAGTAATAAAGTGGACAATAAAGTCCGGGTTGTCGAACCTCAAGGACTTGTATTTTAGTTTATGATTTTAAAGCAATTGAAGAACTTAAACTAAAACAAGAATTAACTAAAATATTATGTAAGTAAGATATAAGAAACAAGATGTCGAAATCAAGATAACTATGGAAAAGAGCAACTAAGACACATGTGTTGGTATAAATTAATCAATTTTCATTATAAACAAGTTCTCTATTATTAGACTAATGTTGCTTTGATGGAAAAAACCTTAAATAATTACTACCCGATTTCTCGGCTGTAATAATCCTATGATTAATTGATGGTTCTCTAGATATGTCTATCCGAGAATCTAACCAACAATCATGCATTCAAGTTCTAGAATTTCCCCGGATTAATCCGGCTAACTGCACCCGGGAATCTCTACCTATCTCTAGGGGCAATTCCCTATTTTTTACGGATTATGTGATGATCCTCTTTGCACCTTAAATTAACTTCTCTCGAACGAATAATTTAAGCAATAAATCATGCATATGGTAGCTAAGCATATGATGCATTCAAACAAGATCAAGACACAAAGCAACAATAGAATTAATATGAAAAACACAATTTATAACTCAATTATCATAATTTAGCCTCAACATGGCCTTAGTTCGAAGAATCTATTTCATCATAAAAGATAAAAGATAGGAACTTAAATTAAGATTCATATTCATAGACAAAAATAAATCTAAATCTAAGAAACTCCCTCGTATTTTTTATGGTTGAACTTCGATCTTCATCTCTTCCATGCTTCTTGATTTCTTCACCTTCAAAGGTTCTTGATAATCTTCATAACTAATCTAAGGATGATGAAGATGATGATAGGATGTGTTTAGGCTCCCCCAAATGGGGAATGTGTTTTCAAGTGTGTTTGTAGGATGACCTCCAATCCTCCTTTTATAGCAAAAAAATCCACCTACCAAGAACATGTCCTTCAATTCTCTTTTCTTTCCACCTACCATTCTCTTGCTTTCCATCTACCAAGAATGTGAACTACCATTCTCTTGTTTTCCACCTACCATTCTCTTACTTTCCTCCTACCAAGAATGTGAGCTACCATTCTCTTGTTTTCCACCTACCATTCTCTTACTTTCCTCCTACCAAGAATGTGAACTACCATTCTCTTGCTTTCCACCTACTAAGAATGGGAGCTGCCACTTTCGTATTCTCCAGCGCATGGATAGTGTTTTATTCATAAACTTCTCCACAGACCTCCGAATTGAATGATTCAAGTCCCCATGTAAAGATAAGACATAGATCTAAAACTTTGTAGAAGGACACGTCATCAAATTCGGTCTCTAAATTTATCCAAATGGCGTTCCAACGTGGAGATTGTTTCTGATTTGGCACCCAGGTGTGCGGAAATGGTACTAAAATATGATTTTGGCTAACTCCAGCTTGTTTCTTGCTTGTTTGGTCGTAGTGGTGTGAAACATCTTGGCCTAAACTTGTTTTATACGTCCTTTTTCAGCCCGTTCTTCGATTGTATCCATTTAAGGCCTGAAATCACTTAATGCACGAATTAAACACACAAGTGACAAAATCAAGCGATAAATGAACCTAAAACATAAACGCAAAGGGGCTTAATAACACGTAAAAATGACTCCTATCAACTCCCCCAAACTTATCAATTGCTTGACCTCGAGCAATAAAAGGTCTAGAGCACAGAAAACATCATCAACCAAAAGGAGAAAACAAAAACAACAAACGAACTCACTTTCGTGGAGTAAACGATTGCACTTAGCATGTGCAACAAGCCTTTAAACCTTTGAGTTACCTCAAAGGACGAGTTATAGTCTCGTGAGGGTTTGCAGAAGATATACCCACAAAATCTAACAAACTTTCAATCCCAACCAAATGAATACATCTCAACATAATTAACAAGATAAATGGCACAAAATCATCCTTTTATAGCTCACAAATATATATACATATCAACTACTTTTGCTCATGTGACACCAATACTCGAAAAGACTACATAGGGTGTAGTGAAAATAAATCTAAGGTATTATAGTCGAAAGGCATCCTTACCAAATTTTGGACATTAATCCCATATCTATCAACTTTTGATCAAACACAAAGCATAAGAATCATAGAAAATCTCATAGCCATTTAAATTTCATTATCTCAACCATTCAAACTTTCAATTCATCATGAGTCCTTAGCCGAGGCATGGGCTAGATATAAAAACATGCTCCGAAAATGTCCGGATCACAACCTAAGATTGAGTGAGCAAGTATTACGACTCCATGATGGAGTCCGTTCGCGCATCCGAAATAGGCTCAATGCCGGCGCCGGTGGTGATCTCCTTGGGCTCGATTGCCAAAGTGTGTGGGACAAGATTGAGCAATTAGCCCGGGAAGATGAGCTCTATCCCGATGATGAAGAGATCACACCCACTAAAAAAATTGCTCGTGTTCAAGAGTTAGAAAAAGAAGTCGTTTTGGAAACAATGGTTGGCAATGTAAACTATGTTGGAAATGCTAATCGACCTCAATTGAACTTCCATGTGCCCGAAAATTTTCCAAGGAGGCCCAATCCGGCACAAAATGCCCATATCGATATCTATCAAGCACCAACGCCTCCATTCATCAACAATCAAGCTCAAAGGCAAGGTAATCCTCATGTACAAAGGCAAGTTAGGCCTCCTACAACCGATGAACGTCTTGATGAGGAAATAAAGAAATCGAATTCAGCAATCAACGAACTCTATACTATGATGAAGGATTTAATGATGGATATGAAGGATTTGAAGACACAAATGGGTCAAATGGCAAAGACAATCAGCGAGAGAGCCCCGGGAACTTTACCAAGTGACACGGAAAAGAACCCGAAAGAGCAATGCTATGCAATTACCTTGAGAAGTGGCGAACAGATAAAAGGTGATAATGTTCGCATTGATGCGCCCGAGCGCCCATCCATCCACGCCCAAGCGCCCTTGTCGCTGCGCCAAGGCACCGATTGTCACGCCCAAGCGCCACATTCTGTATCCTCCACAGCTGGCCCTTCAACTCCAACGCATCATCCCATCGAGGTTCGTCTTCCATTTCCAAATGCACAAAAAATGAAAAAGAAGAATATGGATCCGATCTTCCGTAGGATTGTGGCGACTCTTTGTGAGGACCCGGGGAGGCTCACCATTCCGTGCACCATTGGCCCTCTTACTTTTGAAAAGGTTATTTGCGATACGGGAGCAAGTATCAATCTCCTCCCGTATTCTCTCTTCAAGAAGTTGGGTCTTGGAAATCCCAAACCGACATCAATGAGCCTCCAACTCGCCGATGGATCAATTAAGAGACCAAAGGGGATAATAGAAGATATTATTGTACAAGTTGACAAATTCTTTTTCCGGGTTGACTTTGTGGTCCTTGATATGGAGGAAGATGTTGAGATGCCCTTGATTCTAGGAAGACCTTTCCTAGTCACTAGCAATGCCAAGATCGACATGGGAAAAGGTAAGTTATCATTGAGGGTAGGAGATGTAAAAGTGATATCTTCTAATAACAGGAAACCATCTATGGATGATCTTACTTGTTCCAATATCGATGTTATTAACCCTTCTCTTGATGAGAAATGTGCAAATGGCAAGGCTAAGGGCACACTCGAGTTGGAGGATGAGATTCCCTATGATAAACACAACAAAGAGGGAAAAGAAGATTTATGCATGAAATACATTCCACCCCATCGCCGTGCTCGTAAGATTGAAAAGACTCATCCAACACAAAGGGCTTATTGCAAAATCCCGCAATATGAGTGGAAGCAAGTAGACTATGGAGCTAAAAGGAGGCATGTCAAGGATTTGGTCGTGTTAAATGGACCACCTATTTGAACCTCAAAGAGCACAAAGTCGAGCTACCGACTCTAAACTAGCGCTTCTTGGGAGGCAACCCAAGTTTGTAAGTTTGTTTTTCTTTTTGATTTTGTTTTTGTTTTGTTTAGTTTGTTTCTTTATGTTGTGTTCAAACATGCATTTTTGGCATGTATGTTTGCTTATGCTTGATGGTTGATAAGTTCACATTTTACAAGTTTTTACCCCTTTGATTTAGGTGTTTTCGTCACAATTTAGTAATGAATACCCCGCATTGTGCTTTGATTTGTTTAATTTTCATGTGTGTAGGGATTTTAGTCAAAGAGATCAATTTTTGAGTAAGAAGGCCGAACAAGAGACGGAAAAGCAAAGAGAAATTTGAATCTGAAATTCTGGACCGCGGCACAGGACCGCGGCACTGGACCCAGTGCAAAGACCGCGGTTGCGGTGCAATGCAATCAGAAATCCGGATAAGACCGCGGCACTGAACCGCGGCCTTCGGCGCCAAGAAACCGCGGCACAACGCCGCGGCCCTCTGATGAAAGACCCTTCGGCCCCTGTTTAGACCTCGGCTCAAACCGCGGCAAACCTTCCAATTGGACCGCGGCGCTGTGCCGCGGCACTACTTGAAATCCGGACCACGGTCGGCTATGAATGTGTGCCGCGGTCCAATTCTCCCGAAGCCCTAAATTTAAGTCCGCCGTTTTCCTCCTTTATAACACACTTTTCTCTTGAAAAAAACACACACTTGCTCTAAAAACACATAGGGAAGCCATAGGAAGACCCAAAGAAGCTTGAGGAGCCATTTTTCATCATCAAAGCTTGGATTCACATCTTGTAATAGGGAGTAATTCAACTCTTTCTCTTTGATTAGTTATTTAACTATGTCTTATAGAATTGTTGAATCATTTGCTATTGTAAGTATGAGCTAAACATCTTTGTGGTTGGGTTATGTGAATACTTTGTGATGTTTTGTGTTTATTGAATGATTAATTTCCGGATTTATTACATTCTTGTTACATGTTTGATTTTATGCTTAATGCTTTCACATGAATGATCACCATGTGGTTGATGTAATACTTTGTCTTGAGACCGAGAGGAGATAGTTTAAAGGGAGATCGAAAAATCAAACATCATAACGTAACAATTGACTAGAGATAGAATCGATTGCGTTGTGTGGCTTTTTGTGATAAGATGACCCGATTGAATGTAGGATCTTCGTAAACAAGGAATTTCTTTGAACATAAATGCATGTTAGTTAATTCAATCTTCACTATAGAGATATAGGAAGTTGTTAACTAGTATAGGCTTGTTATTTCAAGAGATTGAATAACAAATATATTAGGGGATTTCGCCATAACAAGAGTGTTCTAAAAATCCGGATAATTGAGAGTTCATGAACATAGAATAGAACATAGTAGGATCATAACCCAATCACCTCTTCCCAATTGATTTATTACCTTGATAATCATTTTAGTTGTCTTTAGTTATTTTCATAGTATAACCAACTATCATCTTATATATTGATTTAGCTTAGAATTAGATAATATAGCAATTACGAGCATTGAATCCAATTGTCCCTGTGGAGACGATATACCCCGGGCTAAATAGCCCACTTTATTACATTGCACGACCTAGTATACTTGCTAGGATTTCACGTGTCAATGGTTTGAAAAGTTGAAGTGTTAGATATGATGCAAATTTGGACCATGCTCATTTTACTCGAGAGGAGGAGAAGCTATAGGATTATGTATTGGAAGTTTAAGGATGTTTTTCAACATCCTTGGTTGTAAGTGTTCTTTTACTGTTGTGTATGCTTGTTGTAACAACATTGGGGACAATGTTGGATTTAAGTTTGGGGGTGTTTAGAAGAGTACTTATTTTGAACTTTGATGGTGCAATCCTAATTTTTAGCTTAATTTTAGGGAAAGTTTGTTTGATATCATGTTTATATGCTTCTTTGTTGAGAAAATCAAGCATGAAAACATTTTAGTCCTTCCAATTGATGCATTGAAATTGATTGACTTGGAAAAACGGCATGAATTCTTGAAATAATTTGAATTTAATGGAATATATATCTTTGAAATTGCTCGTGGAGACCTTAGACTCGAATTGATTCTTTAGATGATTCACAATGCACTTAAATCGAAGGTAGAGGAGTTGAGAGGATAACCATCTTGAGACACTTACGGAATTATTCCCAGAAATATTAACTTAGATTTCTCATAAAGTTATAAGTTGAGCAGTAATTTTATATGCTAACAATGAATAGAAAAGGTTGAATTTTGGTATGACCAAAAGTGGTCAGGCTAATACGTACCGGAGGTGAAAAGTTTCATGCCTATATACTGTACTATTATGCTAATTTGAGCTATGCTCAAGCCAAAAGAAGTGAATTGTTTAAAAGATCTAGTTTTATTTCGTGGCCTTTGATACTCAAGTGATTAAATCCTTAGGAGTGTCTCTACACTTAATGCCCTAAAACTATCTAGTTTGGGAGTCATTGGTCTAAAACTTGTTACATGGGTGTCATAGAAAGCCTAATGGAATAAAACATTGCACATGATCTAGCCTTAATGAAGTTTAATGGAAATTCCATATGAATTGAATGTTGAATATTTGAGATAATGAAATTTAAATGGCTATGAGATTTTCTATAATTCTTGTGCCTTGTGTTTGATCAAAAGTTGATAGATATGGGATTAATGTCCAAAATTTGGTAAGGATGCCTCTCGACTATAATACCCTAGATTTATTTTTCACTATACCCTAGGGAGTCGTTTCAAGTATTGGTGTCACATGAGCAAAAGTAGTTGATATGTATATATATATGTTTGTGAACTTTAAAAGCTTGATTTTATGTCATTCATTCTTGTTGATCATATTGAGATGTGTTGATTCGGTTGGGATTGAAAATTTGCTAGATTTTGTGGGTATATCTTATGCAAACCCTCACGAGACTATAACTCGTCCTTTGAGGTAACTCAAAGGTTTAAAGGCTTGTTGCACCCGCTAAGTGCAATCGTTTACTCCACGAAAGTGAGTTAGTTAGTTGTTTTGTTTTCTCCCATTGAATGATGTTGGTCTTGCCTTATAGCTCGTATTGCTCGAGGTCGAGCAATTGATAAGTTTGGGGGTGTTGATAAGAGGTGTTTTTACGTGTTTTTAAGACCGTAATTCTTATGATTTGGATTCACTTATTGCTTAAATCATGTCAAATTTGCATTTAATAGGTGTGTTAAGTGAATACAGGTAATAAATGAAAATACATGAAGAAAAGGGAAGAAAAACGATGTACAAAACAAGTTCAAGCATGTTTTTCAACACCTAGGCGGTTTATGCATCTCCCACCACATTCGAGCGATAATTCCGTACATTTCGAGACCGACTTAGACAAAGTTTCCTTCTACAAAGTTTTAGATGTATGTCTTAGCTTCAAATGGGAACTTGAAACATCCAAATCGGAGGTCTATAGAGATAATTGTGAAGGAAATACGATTGTTGCGCCGAACAGAGAAGTACATGTGTCAGGATACGCCCTAGCGCCCTCCTAGTCATGCCTAGGCATGGATAGTCCGAATGTTACTCCTTTTCAGCCTAAATTCCATCATTATATGATGGGTAAGAATCACTTTTGGCCATAATTCAGCACATGTGTTGAGGGGTTGTCATAAGTGTGTTTCTTGGTAGATTTACTTTATGGGCGCCAAATCAGAAACAACCTCCATGTTGAAACGAATTGGACAAAATGTCCTTCTGTAAAGTTGTAGATCTATGTTTTATCTGAACATGGGGACTTGAATCATCCAATTTGGAGATCTTTGGAGAAGTTTATGAGGAAAATACTAAGACTGCGCTGGAAAGCAAGAAAATGGCAGCATGCATGTGTTTTGTTGAAGTTTTCACATTGTTATGCTTGGTGGAATTCTTAAGGGCCGAAAGTTAAGCATTTTTTAGCTGGTTGGAATCTTAAAAGCCAAACTTTAAGCATCACCTTAGGTGGAATTCTCATTGGGAAACTTTAATGGGAATTCTTAATGCATACTTTAGTGGAATTTTGGCTATAAAAGGAGGGGGAACCCATACTCTTCATCATTCACTATCAATTTCAGATTCTTAGAAGAGAGGGGGGCAGCCCCTAATCTGATTTCTCCACCATTCATCACCATTCTTCATCACTCTTGGAGGGGAAAACTAGAGGAAGGAAAAGAGCTTGGGGATTGAAGGCTCAACTTCAAGATCCATCATTATTCACTTTTGAGGGAGTTTTTATTGCTTTTCATTTCAATTATGTCTATGAACATGTGTATTAATTCATTTATGTTTTTCATATTATCCATTATGAACTAAATTCATAAAACTAGGGCCATGTAAGGCCAAATTGTGATATATGCTTATAATAGATGATTGTTAAGGTTGTTCTTATATTGTTATGTGATGTGAATTTGTGTTTTTGCCTATCTTGCATATACTTGATCACTATATGTTAGAATCTTATGCCTAGGTTAATATTTAGGGAGAAAATTGACTTAGGGTGCAAGAAATTCACATCATGACCCGTAACTAATGAGGAATTGCCCTAGACATAGGTAAAGATTCCCGGGTGAAGTTGTTCGATTCAAATCGAGTGAACTCTAGTACGTTAATGCATGTTTAGTGGTTAGATTTCTGGATAGGAATATTTGGGAAATCACGATCTAAGCATACGAGTTTATACGCGAGACATCGGTTATTCTCTACCCTCGGAGTTCTCACCATAACAATATAAGCGTAATCCTTCAACTAGAATCTTTATAAGTATAATTGATCAATTTGAACCTAGCATGTGCCTTAGTCTCCCTTTATACTTTGTGTAAAATCAATTGTGTAATCTTGTTCTTATTGTATGCATTTTACTTATAATTTACTTTAATTATATTTGTTCTTTTTTTCGTTAAAATCATAAACTAAAATTCAAGTCTCCGTGGTTCGACAACCCGGACTTTTAGTCCACTTATTACTATACACGACTAGTGCACTTGCTACAATAGCACGTTAGCTTTTAGCGTGTCAGCTATATATACCCCACAACAATATGGACAGAAGAATTACTTTAAACCAAAACGAAAGATATTAAGGAAATCAAATAAACCAAAATCTAGTTTTAGACAATATAGGCAAGGAAGAAAACCTTCTAATTATGTTAGAAAGCCATCAACTAGGAAATGCACTTTCTTTATTTGTGGAGATCCTAAACATTTAGCTAATAGGTGCCCGAAAAGACAATTTAATATGGAAAGGGCAGCCATAGCAGAACAATTAGATGAAGATGTAGTAAGTATAGCTGGTAATGGAACTGATAATGAAAGCATATTTAGTATAGTAAGTGAAGAAGGACCAGAATTCCAAATATAATAGAATATACCTATATGAATAATTCATGTGAACATAAATATATAAATGGAAAAGGAACTATGAGTATAGCCTGTAGTATTTGTAGATTATATCCTGATATGCATTTAAGATATTAGTGCAATATATGTTTTGACAAAATTTGTTTTATTTGTGCTAAAGACGTATATAATATAGAAATAGATGTTCTCCTAAACCTAGTAAAAAACCAGAGAAGATAGAAATTCTAAGTCATAAAGTAGAAAATTTAGACTTAAGAATACAAGTATTAGAATTAAAATTAAAAAATATGAAAATATAAGCGGTAATCAAAATAAAGGAAAAGGTGTAGTTATAGAAGAAATTAATGAACTTAACCAACAATTAGAAGAAACACATTTACAAAATACAGCGTATGAACCCCACATACAGGTACCTTATACTAGTAGTTTAATACTTTTAGATTGTAGAATATAGTGTAATCAAGAAAAATATATTGAAATTAAAGCCATTTTAGATATAGGAAGTACAAAAAGCATGCTTAGTTCTAATCTTGTACCAAAAGAATTTGAAGCACAGTTAAGTTATACGGTTAGCAGTAGAACTGCAGAAAATAGATTAATGGGAATAACTAAAGAGTTAATTAACATAGGAATACAATTTAAAGATTTTTCAGGAAATTATAGTAGCAATTATACATTAGGACAATTACTTATAGCGCCAGATAACATACAAAGCCAAGAATTTCTTTTAGGGTTAAACTTTATTTGTGCATTAAATGGAAGTATATTAGAAGGAAAAAAATTATATTACTATTAGCAAACATAATTATACTCTCCCAACTAATAGATACATTAAATAATCAGAGTTGACTGCGAAGCGTGGTGGACATGGTAGTAATGATTTAGATTTTTTCAAAGAAATAGAACAAAATAATATAGAATCTGAAACCATAGACATCCTATTAAATGAAGAAATAAGAGATATAGGAAAGGGATTAGAAGTTTTAAATCTAGAAAATGAAAGAAGTCTACATAAATTAGAAATGTTAGGATTTATAGGAGATGATTTGGCCAAAAACAAAGTAAATTATACTTTTAAACTAAATATCTTAAACCCCGATATAGTAATAAGAACAACAAGTATAAAATATACTCCTGAAGATACAAAAGAATTCAAAACACAAATAAAAGAAATGTTAGAAAATTGGTATTATAAGAAGAAGTGATAGTCCACATAGATCGGAAGCCTTTATAGTAAGAAATAATGCAGAAATAAAAAAAGGAAAACTTAGAATAGTATATAATTATAAGACTTAATGATAATACAGAAGATGATGCTTATAGAATACCTAATAAAGATGAGTTAATTAATCTCATACAAAATAAAAAGATTTTTTCAAAATTTGATCTAAAAAGTGGATATAATCAAATTAAAATGGTAGAAGAAGACAAAAAATGGATAGCATTTAGTTATACTGAAGGACATTTCGAGTGGAATGTTCTATCTTTTGGTTTAAAAAAAGCTCCAGTAATATTTCAAAGATTTATGGATAGTATATTTAAACATTTAGATTTCTGTTTAGTATATGTAGATGACATTTTAGTAGCTTCTGAAAATATTAAACAACATCAGGATCATTTAAAACAAGTGTTTAATTTAATAGAGGAAAATGGAATAGTAGTGTCTAAAAGGAAATGGAACTTTTCAAGAGAAAAATAAGTTTTTTAGGTTTGGAAATAGGAAATGGACAGATTAAATTACAACCTCATATAACTCAAAAAATCTTATATTTCCCCGATAAACAAGAAAACTTAAAACAAATACAAGCATTTCTAGGAATATTAAATTATTCTAGAAAATTTATTCCTAAACTTAGTAAATTAGTTGGACCATTATATAAGAAAACAGGAAAGTCTAGACAGACACTTTAATTAGGAAGATATTAACCTAGTTAGAAAAATTAAGGAAATAGTTAAAAATTTAAAACCTTTAGAATTACCTTTAAATTCTGATTATGTTATAAATAAGTAGATAGCTCTATAGAAGGATGGGGAGTTGTTCGACTTCAAAAAGTTTCGTATTAAAAAGGTTTTGGACGCTTGATTGAACGTTTACTTGAAATAAAGACACTTAGGCCAAGCGTCTGATGAAGACTGTTTTTAGAAAGTTAACTTAGACTTCAAGATTTGATACTTTAACCAAGTAGGTTTAAGCGTTCAGTTCTTTAATCAGTGTTAGTACAGCGGAATAATTTTAGAGTCTTCCCTTTTGGAAATCTTTAGCGTCACGAGTTGTTTCTTAGTTACTTAGTGTTTGATTGTGTTTTACTTAATCAATTTATGCAATGATATGATAGATAAGAGAATTGACTGTAAAGTAAAAGACATAATATTTGTAAGGTTCGTTGGGTGGTGTAATTCCAACTACGTCCTTCTTCTCCTTGAACACTCGGAGGTAATCCACTAAAATGATTCTCAAAGAATCACACAGAATCTTCTACAAATTAGGGAGAGATAGATGTTGATGACTTGAGTTCCTTGATCACACAGATTTCTGCTCCAAATCACTTCAATCCCCTTGCTTCTTTCACGCAGAAATAATGCAAGTATCCAACTTCGACTTCACACAGATCGCGAGGCTTGGATGGGGTTTTGTAAACTGTTTGTTTGATTTTGATGAAGTTCAAAAAACTGGAAGTATCTCAATAGTAATGTGGTTTCTTCAAAAATAATATTTGAGATATTGGTTGACTGTCTCAGGAATTGAAGAAAAGCAAAGAGAATATTTTCTTGAATATTCTGGCTTTTCTGAAAGTTTAAGGAATGAGACTTCAATGCAACAACAATTGGGCTTAGAAATTGATTGTGTATTTGGTTTGTTGTTGAAGTCCTATTTATAGGCATTCTTGGAGAAAGTGTCTGTTTGACACATGCACAGGCGCGTGTCTCTCACTTCCGCGAGTGAACAGCTTTTGTCCTTTTTCCTGAAAATTTGCTGTACAAAAGTTGGTGCTGCAGTCTATGAATAGTTGACAGTCCAATAGGGTGGCTTCTGCGTACGTCTGAAAGTGCTTATCACATTTAATGATCTTATCAGCATTTAATGCATTTGAATTAAATGCCCGTTGGCACTTAATGAATTGAGAATATTTGCATTAAACTCTTTCCGGACTTAGAAACAGATTCAGGCGAAATCAGTCATTGATGGATGCTTATACATCCTTGAATCACTTCGGTCCTATAAGGTAACGCTTGATATAGCTGGTCATTTGGACGCTTGGAGACTTTATCTTCATTCAGACTTCAGGCGCTTGAGTCTTCAAACTTTACCACTGATAAACTCACTCAGAAATTATCAGACGCTCAGCCTAAGACTACTTAGCTTAACAATCTAGAATAAAAACAAAACAATGCTTATAATGCCTATTACAAATCTAACGCTTCAAAGCTTATACATGATTTCTACAAAAATCAAGCTTACATATTTTGGGGTCTAACATAAAGTCCTAATTGTCATCATCAAAACATCTAACATGAAATTCCTACCAATTTCCCCCTTTTTGATGATGCCAATACTTACTCTTTTATAGTTCCAGAGTTAGACTTAGACAGCCAAAATAAAAGTTAGCTTTGGTTAGATAACGTTAGTTAAAGTTAGTTACGCTTCAACGAGATGTTTCAGCTGAAAAAAAGCATTTTATATATATCACTGATTACACACATTTTTACAACTGAACAAAAAATTTCATACAAGACAAGAATATAGATAATGTAAATCAAAAAAACTTTAATGACTTAGTCTAACTTTGTATCGCTTGGGCATTTCAGCTCGGATAGCTTCAGTTAAGTTATCTTCCAAAGTCATCATCGCTTCATGATCTTTGTCGATTATGAGCTTATTTTCTTCCTTTTGTCTCTTCTTGAAAGCAGCAAAGTGCTTGTCCCAATCAGTTGGGTCAATACCAATATACCTTAGGCAAATTCTGAAAGTTCGGTTGAAGTCAAACATCTGCCTCTCTTCAGCTAAAATTCTTGGATCTGTAGGTTCTGGAATAGATGCTCTTTTAAGAGGGATGTCAAACTGTTCAAGCAGTGCTCGAGAAGGTATTGGTAGATTTGGATACAGTGCTCTTGGAGGTTCTCTTAGCGTTCTACTAGGCGCTCCAGCAGAATCACTTATCCCAACAGCAGTTATCCAAGATGGAAGGCTTAGCACAGAAGGAGGAGATAGTAGCTGACGCTTCGAAGGCGGAGGAGGTTCTTGAGCACTTGAACTGGACGCTCTCCTCAGCTTTCCTTTCCTTTTCTCTCCCCCCTTATTGCCATCATCACTCTTCAGAAAATGTTCTGTGAGTAAACTGACATGATGAGCAATTTGAGACATAGAATCTGTAAGATCATCCAGACGCTTTTCGAAACGTTCCTGCAAAGCGAGGATCTTAGCGCTGGTAACATTATTCAGTGAGGTCTCTAAGGAGTCTAGACGCTTTTCAAATTATTCTTTCAGGGCTAGTTGGTTGGCTCGAGTAGCGTCACTCATTTCTTGAAATTCTTTTTGATACTCACCAAAAGCCGCTTGAGCAGAACCCTTCATATAACCTATTTGAGCGTTCAAGATTTGGGATTCAATTTTTGCTAAATCGGTCTTAATCCAGTGAAGAGATTCTTCATTCTGAGTAGCGCGACTGCTTATCTCCTCTAATACAGATTTCAGCAAAGGTCTAAACGTTTAACTCAAATCCAATGGAAGCGCTTGAGGAGTTGGTCGCTTGAATCTGGATGTATGCTTGAGTGAGTCAAGAGGAGCTTGATATGCAGGATTAAAAATTATACCGCGTACATTGATCGAGAGATCCTCAGCAATATCAGCAGCAACAGAATCAACGAATATAGGAGCGTCAGAAATATCCTCTGGTGGAGACGCTTAAACTGGTTCTTCAGCAGATTCTGGAATACTTGCGACTTCTGCTGGTTCAAACATTTCAACCATCTTAGCAGATTCATCTTCAAGCACTGACTCTGGTTAGCGAAAATCATCGAATTGGAAGTTCCAATTTGCTGCATCGGCAAAAGAATTGGAAGCGGCTTCCAGAAGTTCAGTCAGATGTTGAAGAGGGAGGCAAGTACCTTGAATGAATGTGCGAATTGGACTATCTATTGCCCTGATGTATATGGGACCAATGATATCCAGCACATGATTCGGGAAGACTTTGGACGATGCTAAGCAGCTAGAGAAAATTTGCATCTGGGCAGTAATCTCTAGAAAATCCAATCAATCTATCTGTTGGAAGATGTTGGAGACGGCGAGATTCAGGTATGTATGAATTGTAGTATTCTTCTAGATAAGGATAGATAGCTTGAGCCAGTCCCTGATTTCTTTCCAGTAGTGAGAGGACAAACTCATAGTGATTGAGTACCTCTTTGCGAATAGAAGGGAGTAATGGATATCCTTGAAATGAGTAGAGTACTGAGCCATTCCATTGTCTGAGATTTGCAGTGAAGATGCTGTCAAAAAGAGATAGGGGAGTCATAATCTTCACCATCAATCTAAGATTATCTTCGTAGTGGCTTAGAGCGAAATTCAAGCAAGATACGGAAGAACTGCCACTGGTAGATGTTTGAGCGTTGAACTGGAGAGAAGTAATGGACAATCTGTGAAGCACTTGATGCAAACACTGCTCAATCTGGTGTCGAATGAGTGGGAGCTTAAGAACAGGTCCAACTCTCTGTTGACGCTTCGTTAGGCAATACTTGGTGAATTGACGCTTCTTGTCATGCATGCCTATGCCAAATAAGTGGGGAGCTTGAACAAATTCTGTGAAAGAATATCGATGACCCACATACGCTTCGACCTAGTTGACTTTAGTCAAACAGTCGTCTGGTCCAACGTTGACCATATTTCGAATGCCTTCATGATGAATAAGAGTTTTAAGATAAGGAAACATCATCAATCAAAGAGAGAAACAAAAAGAAAACTACCTAACTCACTTTCGTGGAGTAAACGGTTGCATTTAGCGAATGCAACAAGCCTTTGAACCTTTGAGTTACCTCAAAGGACGAGTTATAGTCTCGTGAGGGTTTGCAGACGATATACCCACAAAATCGAAAGATTTTCAACCCCGATCACTCAACGTAAATTACAATGATTAATAGCACACAATGGTATGAATTCACCTGTTCAAGCTCAAGTTACATATATATACACGTCACCCACTTGCTCATGTTACGCCTTAACATCGAAAAGATCATCCTAAGGGTGTAGTGTAATAAATCTCAAATATTATAGTCGAGTGGCATTCTTACCACTTTTCAAGCATTAACCCCATATTTATCAACTTTTGATTATTCACATGGTACGAGAATTGAATACAACTTCATAGCCACTTAAAAATTCATCACTTCATTCCACTAACGGCTTTAATTTATGCACTTTCAACTCGAAACATTAGAGGCTAGACCATGTGCAATGTTCGATCCTCTTAGGCTTTCTATGACACCCGTGTAACGAGCTTTAGGCCAATAACTCCTAAACCAGACGGCTTTAGGGTATCAAATGTAGAGACATTCCTAAGGGCTTAATCACTCGAGTGTCAAAGGCCACAAAATCAAACTAGGTCCTTATTCACTTAACACTTGCATTGGCTTGAGCTCTAGCTCAAATTAGCTTAATAGTACAGTATTCTAGGCATGGTGCTCTTCGCCCCCAGTATCTATTAAGCCTGACCTTTGCAGTCATACCAATGTTCACCTCTTTTTATTATTGTTAAACATACGAAGCTACATTCTCAACTCATAACTCATGTGAAAATTCTAAGTCGATATTTTTCGGGATCAAGCCTTTAAGTGTTTCAAAATGATTGCCCACTCAACTCCTCTACCCTCGATTTATGTACATATGTGAATCATCTTAAGGTCAATCTAGTCTAGTTAGGGTCTCACAAACAAGGAATTGCGTGTATAGCCATTAAAAACCAAATTGAAAACCAAATTGATAGAGAATGCATACCATGTATTCACGTTAACCATGCTCAATTCATCAAGTGACGGGTTGAAATTCTATACAAAAAAAATAAAAATTGCACACATTTCACATGTAGAGGTACAACACCCCCCCCAAAACTTGGACCGAAATATGTAAAACATGAATAAACATGACTATAATAGATCTAGTGTACCCCCCCCCCCCAACACTTATCATGAACATTGTCCCCAATGCTCGAAAAAGAGAAGGGCAAAGTACACGTCACCATAGGGAAGCTGAAAAGCAAACCCGAGTCCACTTAAGGCAATCAAGTCCAAGGATGGCAATCACTGTGTCGATCACTACATAGGTAAACAAATGCTAGCCATACAAAGCATTAAACATTGGATAGAATAGAACAAAATAAAACGAGACAAACAAAAACGAGAAACATGCATGGAAAGAAAACATCAAGCATCCAAACATAAAACATAAAATATCCAACAACCCAACAAAAGATATCCAAAAACAAAATGAAACATGCATGGAAATAAAACAAGATAAGCCTAATCGGTAGTGCCAAAACGGTCAATGTAGTCCTCATCCGTTCCGCCGAGATCATCCAAATGAATCAACGGGCAACCCTCATCATTATGAGCCTCAACATCACCTCCTACAGGAACGAGAGCACCTGACTCGTGCAAATCTGCGGGCTGCTGAGGCGGGGGGTGCGGGTAAGGTGGAGGAGTAGAATAATCAAACAGCCCCCGACCGACAAACTCATTATGCTCTACAAGAAGCTGACGGAAATAAGCACAAGTGTCGGACATGACCGCCCTCATCTCATCTCGCAACTCATCCCTCAATTCATCCTTTAATTGTCTAATGGCGGCGGCATCCATAGGTGGAAACTGTGGGGAACTAGCAGACCGGGATGAAGACGGGCGAGGCCTCTTGGAAGTAGCTGGTGGTGGAGGAGCCTGGGAGTCGTCATCTACCACGGCGAGATAAGAACCAGGGAGCTCAGTACGCTCCATAGGAAGTGTGGGAACCTTAGCTGCTTTGCATAAAACTGTGATCAGTGACGGGAGAATGATGGGATTCTTCCGAGTGGGACCTTCGCCCTTTAGCTTAGCCAATTCCTTGTTAATCAACGGCCCTAACTCATTCTTCAACTTCCTAAAGTGGTCCGTCAAAGACTTGTGGATTACCCGGGCAAAGTCCACAGCTTTCTTGGACATAATAGCATAGATGAGGGTGGCCCGTTCCTTGTTTGCCTCTGACCGATTGGTACTCGGTATTAAATTGAATCGGACGAAGTCGAGCCAGAAAGCAGCCTCGGGTAGTAGAGCCCTACGGGGGACATGAGCTTCTCCGGGTACCCACTCCCACCCCTCTCGGGCAATAACCCGCAAAATATCCGACAGGCTAACCCGGAGGCGCCCTGCATTGTAAAGAGTGGTGAACTCGCATGTCTGAGGGGTGGGGGTGCCTATGCTCTCCCTAATCTGTCTCAACTCATAATTGACATGTTTGCCCCGTACCAAAAGGGTAATCCCCAGCCATCCTCGTGTCTCAATCTCATCATAAACCCCGGAGCTGAAGAATTCCAGGACCCAAGGAAGACGAATGGCCTCGGGTTTTTGACAGAAAAACTGCAAGTGATGGAACTGTATCAATTCGTGCACAGAGGGCTGTCCCCGGGTGGTTAAATAGTGCTCCTTAATAAGGGTGCGGGGGGTGCTCAAACTCTGACACATAATTTGGACTTGAGAGTTTTCGAAACGGGTATTATCGGGAGTCTCGGGCTCATTAGAGGAACCCTCACCCACTTTTTTTCTTACCCTTGGACGGTCTGTTGGTAGTTCTCGTCATTTGCAACAACAATGGTTAAAATTATCTCAATTTCTCAACTACTCAAATCAACCCGAATGCAACCAACCCAACACAACAATCGTCAACGCCCAACAACACACCAAATTCAGAGAGCAACTCACAATCTAGCAACAATCCACGATCAACAGATTCCTCAATTTTAAGCAATAATCCACAGATTTAACAACCATATAGCATCCATTTCAACAACAACAACCCACAAATTCGACTACAACCCACAAATTGATAACAACCCACGGATTTAACAACAATAGAGCATCCAATTCAACAACAACAACCCCCAAATTTGACTACAACCCACAAATCCAATAAAAGTCCTCAAATGCAACAAAAAAAACAAACCACAATCGGATAATGCCCCAATTAATCTTCAAAATATAACGTAAGGTACCTACTCGTCGGCTATGAATCGGAATTGGAAGAAGGGTAAAACCAAAACTCACCTTTTATCCCCAAAATTGTTGCACCGAGTCGATGTGAAAGAAGAGCCACTTGTGCAACGAATTATGTTGATGGAAAGTGGCGGTGAAATACGGTGGAAATGGCCGGAAATGGTGAGAGAGTCGCCGGAAATCGCGTGGGAGAGGAGTTGTGAAGATTTTGTGAGAATTTTGACCGTTTTGACCCACATATGTGTTTAAATCAGAAACGGGCGCCTAGGCGCGCGTGTTTGGGCGCCTAGGCGCGCGACACAGCGTACCTGGATTTTTGAGTGATACTTCCTGCGCCTAGGCGGGAGTTTTTTCGGCGCTTGGGCGCCCCTTTCAGAACCGGGCGCCTAGGCGGGAGTTTTTCGGCGCTTGGGCGCCCCTTTCAGAAATATTATGTAAAGAATTTCATTTCCTGTTTCAAAAGGGGAGAGACAAAACACTTAAAACACAAACTAACAAAGATGTAAGACTAGAAAATAAAGCAACAAACGGGATAATAAGAGAAAAAGAAAAGGAAACGGAAAGAAAACATGGGTTGCCTCCCAAGAAGCGCTAGTTTAGAGTCATTAGCTCAACTGAAAGCGAAGAATCACGAAGGGTCCGCGAGGATGAAGGACTCTTTGTCTCTTGGTCCATCCATCCCTAAGTAAGGTTTTAGACGTTGAGCGTTGACCAAGAAAGTATGTCCTTTATCTGTTGTAAGCTCGACGGCGCCGGATGGATAGACATGGGAAATCAAAAATGGGCCCGACCATCGAGACTTAAGCTTCCCGGGGAAGAGTCGGAGTCGAGAGTTGTATAGCAACACCCGCTCTCCCATGTGGAATTCCCGGGGGAGAATATGTTTGTCATGCCACATTTTGGTCCGCTCCTTATAGAGTTTCGCGTTCTCATAAGCAAGATGACGCCATTCTTCGAGCTCGTTGAGTTGTAGCAAACGTTGTGTACCTACACTTTGAGAGTCAAAATTTAGAAACTTAATGGCCCAATAAGCACGATGCTCGAGTTCAACGGGCAAGTGACATGTTTTGCCAAAAACAAGACGATACGGGGACATGCCAATTGGGGTTTTATAGGCGGTCCGATAAGCCCAAAGAGCATCATCCAATTTAAGGGACCAATCCTTTCTTGATGCGTTGACAGTTTTTTCTAAAATACGCTTAATCTCCCTATTCGAGACCTCCACTTGGCCACTAGTTTGTGGGTGGTATGGGGTCGAAATTTTATGCTTCACCCCGTACTTAGTCAATAAAAGTTCAAACTGCTTGTTGCAGAAGTGGCTGCCCCCGTCACTAATGATGGCTCGGGGAGTTCCAAATCGAGTAATCTTCAGAAAACGAGTGACAACCCGAGCATCATTAGTAGGCAAGGCCATGGCTTCCACCCATTTGGAGACATAGTCTACCGCAACAAGGATATATTTATTTGAACAAGAACTGGGGAAAGGGCCCATGAAATCCACACCCCATACATCAAACAACTCACACTCTAACATGCTATTTAAGGGCGTTTCATGATGTTTAGAGATGTTCCCCATTCGTTGACAGCGATCACAAGATTTGACATAATGATGTGCATCTTTAACAAGAGTAGGCCAGAAGAAACCTGATTGGAGGATCTTAGCTACCGTTTTGGAAGGCCCAAAATGGCCACCCACCGCCATATCATGACAATGAGATAGGATAGCATGCACGTCCGTTTCGGGTATGCAACGTCGAATTAAACCATCTGCACAAACTTTGAATAAAAAGGGTTCGTCCCAAAGATATTTCTTTACATCAAATAGAAATTTCTTCTTTTGATGAAAAGTGATATCCGGGGGAAGACGGCCCGTAACAATGTAATTGGCAAAGTTAGCATACCAAGGTGAAATTTTGTCAGAAATAGCAAGGAGGTGTTCATCCGGGAATTCCTCACGAATTGGTATCTCATCTAACGGATCATTCACTAGCTCTAATCGTGAGAGGTGGTCGGCTACTACATTTTCGGTGCCTTTCTTGTCTTTTATCTCTAAATCAAATTCTTGGAGTAACAAAATCCACTTAAGAAGTCTTGGTTTAGCATCTTTCTTGGCAAGCAAATATTTTAAAGCCGAATGATCGGTGTAAACTATCACTTTGTTTAGCACGAGGTAAGAGTGGAATTTATCGAATGCAAAGACTATGGCTAGTAATTCTTTTTCCGTGGTGGCATAATTCAATTGTGCATCGTTAAGAGTTTTACTAGCATAGTAAATGGTTCGAAATACCTTCTCCTTCCTTTGGCCAAGGACCGCTCCAACCGCAGTGTCACTCGCATCACACATCAATTCGAATGGTAAGCTCCAATCGGGGGGTGACATGATAGGGGCGGAAACTAAGCGTTCCTTCAAATCAAGAAAGGCCTACATACAAGAAGAATTGAAATCAAAAGGTGCATCTTTGACAAGCAAATTAGACAACGGTTTCGCAATTTTAGAGAAATTCAAGATGAATCGCCTATAGAAACCGGCATGCCCGAGAAAACTCCTAACAGCTTTTACCGAAGTGGGCGGGGGAAGTTTTTCAATGACCTCAATCTTGGCTTGGTCCACTTCGATCCCTTTTTGAGAGATCTTGTGGCCAAGCACAATCCCCTCCCGGACCATTAAATGACATTTTTCCCAATTCAAAACAAGGTTGGTTTCTTCACAACGTTTAAGCACAACATTTAAATGAGCAAGACAAATATCAAAAGTTGTTCCGAATACAGAAAAGTCATCCATAAAAATTTCAAGGAAATCTTCAACCATATCATGAAAAATAGCCATCATGCATCTTTGAAAAGTGGCCGGGGCATTACACAAGCCAAATGGCATCCTTCTATAAGAAAATGTGCCATAAGGACAAGTGAAAGTGGTTTTCTCTTGGTCCTCGGGATCTATGGCAATTTGATTATAGCCGGAGTAACCATCTAGAAAACAATAGAAATCATGCCCGGCTAATCGTTCAAGCATTTGGTCAATAAAGGGGAGGGGGAAATGATCCTTACGGGTGGCATCATTCAACTTACGGTAATCTATACATACACGCCACCCACTAATTATACGAGTTGGGATTAGCTCATTATTCGCATTCTCAATTACCGTTATCCCCCCTTTCTTAGGCACCACTTGGGTAGGGCTCACCCACGCACTATCAGAAATAGGATAGATTATACCTGAGTCGAGCAGTTTAATCACTTCCTTCTTTACTACCTCTTGGATTTGTGGGTTTGACCTCCTTTGGGGTTGGCGTGTAGGCTTGGTGGAGTCCTCCATAAGTATTTTGTGCATACATATCGCTGGACTAATGCCTTTGATGTCCGCAAGTTTCCACCCAAAAGCCCGTTTGTGAGATCTCAACACCGTCATTAATTGCTCTTCTTGTGATCCTGAAAGAGGTGAGGAAATGATCAATGGGAGTGTTTCGTCGTCGTTCAAGTACACATATTTAAGGTGGGAGGGGAGGGGTTTGAGTTCGAGAGAGGGGGGTTCTTCAATAGATGGGCGAGGTGATCCTGACAATGATCTATCAACTTTGATGAATCCTCCCGAATGAGAGGAAGATTTGTACTCCAAGCTTAAAACCCTTTCCACTAGATCATCTTTCTCCGAGTCCACTTGCATGGATTTCATAAGATCCTGTTCGAGAGAATTTTCAATTGTATTGTCCTGTAAATACTCAACAATCAACTGGTCAAATGTATCAATTCGATAACACGAGTCATGATCAATAGGATGTTTAAGGACTTTGTAAACATCAAAGGTAACTTTGTCATCGCCCATATTCAAGGTAAGCTTACCATTAGCAATGTCAATCACCGCCTTACCCGTGGCTAGGAATGGTCTCCCTAGGATTAATGGTACCTCCACATCTTCTTCCATGTCGAGTACTACGAAATCAACGGGAAAATAAAACTTGTCGACTTGGACAAGAACGTCTTCGATTATCCCCTTGGGCCTCTTGATCGATCCGTCGGCTAGTTGAAGGCTCATTGAGGTCGGCTTGGGATTTCCAAGGCCTAGCTTTTTAAATAGTGAGTATGGAAGAAGATTGATGCTGGCCCCCGAGTCACATAACACCTTCTTGAACGATAGGGATCCAATCGTGCACGGGATTGTGAGGCTCCCGGGATCTTGGAGCTTAGTTGGCAATTTATTGAGCAATACGGCGGAGCATTCTTCCGTGAGGCACACCGTCTCATTCTCCTCCCACTTCTGCTTGTTGGAGAGTATATCCTTGAAGAACTTCACATAATTCGGCATTTGGAGAATGGCGTCAATAAACGGAATATTAATTCTCACTTCCCGAAGGATTGCCAAAATTCAAAGAAAGCTCGGATCCATCTCCTTTTTCTTCTTTTTGTGAGCATTTGGGAAGGGGAGACGAACTTCGATAGGGGGAGAAAGCGTTGGATTAGACGGATGAAAACCCACTGAAACAGTAGGCGGCGCCTGGGCGCGTATATCGGCGCCTAGGCGCGGATCTGTAGGCGCCTCGGCGTGCATGTCGGGGCGCTCGGGCGCGGGATTCAGAACATATGCATCTGGCAGGGTTGTGGGTGGCGCCTGGGCGCGTATATTGGAGCCTAGGCGCGGATCTGTAGGCGCCTGGGCGTGCATGTCGGGGCGCTCGGGCGCGGGAAACAGAGAATTTTGTCCAGAACAGGGTAGATCAGGTGCCTGGGCGTGCATGTCGGGGCGCTCGGGCGCGGATGTACTGGCAGTGTCACTCTCCAATTGTTTGCCACTTCTCAAGGCTATGGCATTGCATTGGGCCTCCGGGTTCTTTTCCGTGTCGCTTGGGAGAGTCCCCGGGGCTCTACCGTTAACCGCATTAGAAAGTTGCCCCACTTGTGTTCGCAAATCCTTCATCTCCATACACATATCCTTTATCATACCCTGAAGTTCGTTGAAAGATGTATCGGACTTTTTCATGTGAGCATCTAGTTTCTCATCGATTGTGGGAGGTCGCATTTGCACTTGACCTTGACCTTGTCCATTGAAATTGCCTTGCCTCGGGGGTGGGTTATTGAAGGGTGGCCGTGGAGCTTGATAGATCCCCGGTTGATAGATCCCCGGTTGTGCGTTCTGTGCGGGTTTGGCCTTTTCGGAAATTCTCGGTATATGAAAGTTCACCCGAGGTTGATTTTGATTCCCCACATAATTAACGTTGCCAACCTCCGGTTCCAAGACTACTACTCCCTCAACTACTTCCTCAATACAAGCAACCTTTTGGAGGATGAGGCCTCTTCATCGTCGGGGTAAAGCTCGTCTTCTCGGGCCAACTGTTCGACTGTCCCATACACTTTGACAGTCTAACCCAAGGAGATCTCCTCCCGCACCCGCGTTGAGTCTATGCCAAACGTGACCTAACCCCATCATAGAAATGGAGTACTTGTTCATTCAACCCAAAATTATGATCGGGACATTTACGGAGCATGCCCTTATATCTAGCCCAAGCCTCGGCTAAAGACTCATTTCTCCTTTGCCTAAACCCTTTTATATTACTCCGTAGCTCATTGATTTTGGAGGGTGGAAAGAATTTATTTAAAAAGGCATCGACCAACTCACCATGTTGTAATAGATTGTGGAGGTAAGGATTTGTACCATGTTGTCGCCCTATCCTTCATGAGAAATGGAAGACTCTTAGACGAATCGCATCAAGATCTCGTGGGTGATATTTAATGGTCCACAAGAGCCTCATCTATGGTTTCCAATTAGCGTGTGGGTGATTCGTGCGGTTCTCCATAGAAAGGATCTCCTTGCACCATATTAAAAATGTGAGCCGGAATGTGGTAGTTTGGTGTGAAGAAATTAGGCACGACTACGGGCCCCGGAATGGTATGGACCCTAGGTGGTAAGCTACCCCGAACCGACGGGAGTTGTGGAGGAGGTACCGCTTGCATGGCTTGTAGAACACCTTGTAACCACTCCCTAGTTTCCGGTGAGTTCATGTCCGGAAATTCCATTCGGGTTTGGTTGAGATTATTGGCCATTTCTCTTGCTCGCCTACTAGTCCGAAGAACTCGTTCAATTTCGGGCTCCAACTCGTACAGAGGTCATGCACCTCAAGAACCTAACTATTAAATACAAGAACAAAATTAGACTAAACACGAAAATAAAAGAAAATCAAGAAATAACGAAAACTAAGAATTATGAAAAAAAGTAAACGAAATCAAGAACTAAATAAACAAGTCCCTGGCAACGGCGCCAAAAACTTGACACGCTAAAGCTAACGTGCTATGATAGCAATTGCACTAGACGTGTGTAGTAATAAGTGGACAAAAAGTCCAGGTTGTCGAACCACAAGGACTTGAATTCTAGTTAATGAGTTTTCGATAAAAGAAAAGACAATTAAAGTAAAGTGCAAGAAAAAGAGTACACAAACGAAGAACCAAGAGAAACGTATATAGATTAAATCTCACGTATGATAAAATGACTAAGGCACATGCTACAACCGAATCTACTCGTCAATATTATAGCTCCTCCTCGAATTATTAGACTCCTATTGCTTTGGTGGAAATTCCTTAAATAATTATACCCGATGTCTCGGCACATAATAATCCTATGATTAATTGATGGTTCTCTAAATATGTCTATCCGAGAATCTAATCAATACCACGCATAACGTTCTAGATTTTCCCATAAATCCGCTAACTGCACCCAGAAATCTTACCTATGTCTAGGGCAATTCCACATGTTTCGGATGATGAGTTGATTCCATTGACCCTAATCTATCTCTCTCTAATGACTAGAATAGGCAATATAGCAAGCATATGGTGATCAAGCACATGATTGTAATAAAGCTCAAATCACACACAAAGCATATGAGAATTAATACGAAAATTCACTTCACATATAT